>ML787146.1:337883-364118 GCA_009831015.1 Picea engelmannii | reverse complement strand
TAAAAATCAATCTTTGCACAGATGAGTTTGTCGGCTCGGCTCGGCTCGGCTGTTTGTTACCTTCCCTCCCCTATTCTAATTTTAATTTTAGAGAGCATTAATAGCATTATTATTTTGGATTTCACGCCCCTCTACGTACCTGGAAAAAAGCAACAATTACCGACTGCCATGTTGAGAATCTCTTTGACTTTTTTTCATAGGCTCCACCAGTCCATCATTTAAATTAGAGTGGGGCCTACTTGTACTGGGCAGCAACTCTACATGTACTGGCAGCCATTATATTTAGGGATTCATTGTCTTAATTTCTTAATTGAGTGATTAAGTTTATATTGTTTTATTGATTTTTTAGTAAGCTGAATTTATTTATGTATTCAAAAATATAATTTAAAAAATAAAAATAAAGATTTTGTTTAGATTTACATGGTTTAATTTTAATTAAAAAACCAAAAAAATAAAACTTTTAGCCAATTTTTTATCTTCTAATACTCATAAGTTCGTGAAAAGTTTTTATTCATTTTATTCTATATGAGAAATAAAAATATTTGCAACTGCCTATACCCTATAATAGTATAGGTGCAAAAGAGCCATGACCTTTGATTAGGTAAGATTTAATGTAAATTTTCATGGTGTCACACTTCATTTCAAAATTTTGTGTAAACTCACTCGTATATATTCATTAACATCAAATCTATTTACCAAGATTAAATGAGAGCATAAGGGAGATATCTCTTATAGTGAAATATGGTTTTTATTTTCCATTTTTAACATGAAATTGTGAATAATGTATTATAAAAATGAAATGTTATACCGAAAAGAATGAGTTTTAATTTTTTCAAATTTTAATGACCTCCTCAAAAATAAATTTATTGTAGCTTATGGAAAATACGAGTTCTAAAGTTCAATGGTGTTTTCAAAATTTTACCAATTGTTAGGTGAAGTGTAACTTAGATTCTTGAAACCATTTAGATTTTTTAATCTTAATAATTCATTGGTAATCTATTTCTAAAAGGGTTGTAAAACAATGATACAATTTCATCTAGTGGGACTTTTGTATCAAGGATAATATTGAATCTTGCAAGTTGGTTTAGTGATGATTCTTCTTCTAGATGTGTTTTTTAGTCATTTAATTTTATGTTTTTATTAGATTTATTGTTCACCATGTATTAGTTAATCGTTGGATTTTTAATAATTTGTATAAATCTGAAATTTAATATAACTAAAACTAAAAAACTATATATAAAAATATGTGTTTTATTTAAGAAATTTACAAATTCAAATTGAGAGAAAATATAATATAATTCTTTGTTTCACAAAATGTTATTATTATTATTAAAAAAAATTAACATAGAAAAAAACAAATACTATCTATTATATATTTAATATAAAGAATTAAAATATTTTTTTTAGTTTTATTGGATATAAAGATTGAAGTGTTATGGACCCCGTGAGAATGTACGCATAGCATTTCACGTTGCAACCAGTCTAGCACAACAGCCATTACAAATTTCGTCTCGGAGACCCAACAGGGTTTGACCTCGAAACCTCCTCCCAACACTTGGAGGAAGGTCCTGTCTTTACCAATCGCACTGGACTCACGGGACTAATACGTTTGCAACACTTATTCCTTCTTACATGAATTAATGGTACCTCCATTCACTCTAAAATTTATATGCTCTAGCTCGTACTGCTTCAACTTATATATTTCTTCTGCGCGTGTTGATCCAGTAGATTAATAGTTGGCTGGCCTACCTCTTATAGATTCAGTAGAAGCACCCCGGAAATATATAAGTTGATTTTCTCTCTTTTGACTTGAAAATATATTCAGTTTTCAAATAATATATATTCATGGAAAATAGTTATTAAAACAATCTTTTGGCCCCTTCAAACCTAATTTTACTAAGACTGCAATGCGTAATAGTTTTATTTATTTTCAAATAATTATAAAAAAAATTAACACATATCATAATAAAATTAAATAAATAAAATCATAAAATAAACTAATCTAAATCTAGATTTACAGATTTACTTCAAAGACTCGGTATTCTCTGATAACATAGTTAGATTTACCTTTTCGGCAAGACTATGATGTGTCTTACCTCTTGATTATCTTCGCTTAGCGTTAGTTGAATCTGTAGGTTTTTTTGGGGGTACTAGCTAACTTGGTTTTCTTAGAGCAGCAACATGAATTTCACATATAAAAAAAATCAAACTAATGCGAATATGCTAAAATCAATTGTAGACTATGAATAGTAAAATGATATATATAGATACATGAAATTGAAAATACTTTTGATTTCAACTTTGGAGTGGGAGTTGGGGCTCTTTGTTAAAAACATGCCAATCAATTTCCCATGAGGTAGCATGCACATGCATATCGGCGGAATTTAGAATGTGCATGCATGCACTCTTCAGTGAACAGTTTTTGTAATTGGTGGATCCTATTATAATCAGTTTGTCTAAGTATTTGAGAGATGTTATATATACGAGCATACCCATAGAGGTGAGGTGTGTGAGCAACACGCAATATTGTGGAGTCCAGTGTGTATGTGAGGAGAGGATGGTTGTATGCATGTGTTGGCTATTGTAATTCTCCCTTGAAGAATAAGAATATCGATTATCATTGCCCCGTGGTTTTTTCCCGTATTAGGTTTCCACATAAATCACTGTGTAAATTGTGTGATTGATGTTCTCAGTTTATGCTTGTTTATGCTTGTTTATGCTTTGTTTATGCTCTGTTTTGCTTCCGCTTCCTAACAAGTGGTATCAAAGCAGGTGGAGCAGGTGCAACACGTGAGCCAAGGCGAATTGTGTGCAGATTTCCTCTGAGTGCAAGAACCTTGGGACGTGTTTTTGGCACGTAAGGGCAAACAGACCTGAGTACTGAAAAACCCGAATAATTTTTGCGACTAGAGGGCGTGATTGAGTGACCCTTAGCACACCAACGCTCCCTAGGAAGTGTTAGGGGCGTGCCGGCGCTCGAACACTTATGAAATAATGATTCCCCCCCTTCGACGTGCCCAATTCAAGCACAAAGAGCGCCAGTAAGGCGACGCTCCCCTTTCCACACTAAGAGCGTGCCATTTTCCAAGGCGACGCTCCCCCAACAGCCTTAGAGGTGTGTCGGCGCCCCCCAACAGCCTTAGAGGAGAGTCATCCTCTTAAAGCATGGAAAGGTGAGTTTTTTGGGGAAAGGGGATTTTTTTCCTTTCTGAGTAGAAGATTGACATAGGCAGGGATGATTTTAGGGGCTAAATTTCGCTCACGAGCTAATTTTCCATGGTTTTTCTCAAAAAATGATTTGCTATTCTAAAAATGATTCGCCCACATTCTACAGGATAAATTTATTTTAACTTAAAAATTGCCAAAATTTTATACAAACTATAGAAAATCCTTAGAAATTTGAATATATTTACAAAAATGTCGCCAAACATTTATAGTTGGCATATGAAGGATTAGTAAGATTCGCCAAGGTTTCTACATTTTAAAATAAATTTCCATCCTTAAAATCATCCTTGGACATAGGGCTTGATTGTAATTTGGTAGAGGTTTTGGGAAAAATGGATAAGGTTCAAAGTTGAGAAATTTAGCAGCAAGCATAACTTTGAGATATGGAAGATCAAGATGTGGGATCTACTTGTGCAACAACGATTGCAAAATGCTTTGGCAGGAAAGTGAAAGAAACTGAAAAGCATGACAAGTGAGGACTGGGAATATCTGGATGCAAGAGCCCTCAGTACCATTCGTTTGTTTCTGGAAGATGAAGTGTTGTTTAACATCATTGGAGAGGAGACAACAACAGGTTTCTCGAACAGACTGAAGAGTCTGTATATGAAAAAGTCCTTGACGAATAGAATCTTCTTGAAGAGGCAGTTGTATAGCTTGTGGATGAAAGAAGGTACAAAAATTGTTGATCACTTGAATGTTTTCAATACTCTAATTTGGCAATTATCTAGTATGGAAGTAAAGTACGAAGATGAGGACAAGGAAGTTAGATTATTGTGTTTGTTTCCTGAGACTTGGGATCATCTGGTCACATCTATGTGGTTTATCACAACAGATGCCATTGATTATGACATTGTTGTGGGAGATCTATTGTCTGAGGAGATGAGGAGCAAATCCAGTAAAGAAACGTCAACAACAGAAGCAATGGTGGTCAGAGGTCAATCTACAGAAAGAGGGAAAAATCAGAGAGGTACATCAAGGTCTAAGTCAAAAGGCGAGAAGAGTAAGCACAAATGTTGGTTCTATGGAAACTCTAGGCATGTCAAGAAGGATTGTTGGAAAAGATAGAATGCATCCAAAGAGATCTCCACAAAAGAAGCAAAGGAAGCTAATTTAGATGAAACAAGTTAAGGTTCCAGTTTAGGTATGGTTGATGAGGTATTGTCTACTTGTGATGCTTCATATCAACATCAACATTGGTTGTTAGATTTTGGTGAGTCTAGCCACATGTGTCTTCATAGAAATTGGTTCTCAACTTACCAATCTATTGATGATGGTGTTGTTTTGATTTTTCTTGTAAAATTGTTGGAGTTGGTAGCGTCCGGATTAAAATGCATGATGGTTTAGTAAGAACATTAACAAATGTAAGGCATGTACCTGAACTTAGAAAGAAATTGATATCTTTGGGAGTTCTAGATTCTATTGGTTATAAGTGTACAACTCAAGTTGGAGTACTGAAGGTGTCCAAAGGCATCTTAGTATTCATGAAGGGAAAGAGGATCATGAACCTTTATCATCTTGAAGGAAGAACTGAAATAAATCAAGCAGTGGTAGTATCTAAAGGTGCAAGACACTCTCTTTGTTTATGGCATCATCGTTTGGGGCATATGAGCAAGAAAGGGCTTAAGGTATTGGTTGATTGTAAGTCACTTCCAAATTTAAATTTTTTGAATTTGAATTTCTACAAGTATTGTGTTTTTAGAAAACAGTGTAGACGAAAGTTTAAAATAGGAAGGCATATAAGCAAAGGTATCCTTGATTACACTCATTCATATGTTTGGGGACCATCCCCTACGGTTTATTTTGGAGGGTCGTCATATTTTGTGACATTTATATATGATTACTCCAGAAAGGTTTGGGTCTATTTACTTAAAAGAAAAGCTAATGTATTAATACCTTTAAGCACATCAGAGCTTTGGTTGAAAAGAGAACTGACAGATCAATCAAGTGCTTAAGAACAGATAACGGAGGTGAGTTCACATCTATGGAATTTGAAAACTGTTGTAAGGAAGATGGGATCAAAATACATAGGACCATGGTTTATACTCCTCAGCAAAAAGGTGTTGTTGAATGCAAGAATAGGACTCCTCTAGAGAGAGAAAGGAGCATGCTTAGTAATGCCAAGTTGCAGCAGGAATTGTGGGTAGAAGCAGTTCTTACAACATGTTATATGATAAATTGGTGACCATCAATTGCAATAAACTGTAAGATTCCATAAGAGGTATGGATAGGTCATTCGTGTGTTTTTTCAAATATGAGAATATTTGGTCATGATGCTTATGCTCTTATTTCTAAATATCAATGTTCTAAGTTAGATCCTAGACCAAAGAGATATGTCTTTGTTGGTTATGGTGATGGAGTTAAGAGGTACAGATTGTGGAATACTACTGCCCACAAACTCATCATAAGCAGAGATGTAGTATGTGATGAATCCTCACTCTTAAAATCAGAATTGGTAGATGTTGAAGTGAGACAAGAACAGGTACTACAAGTTCAACAAATTCAGTTGGAAACTCAACCATCTTCAGAAAGGGAGGAGCATAAAGAAGTTCTAGAAGAAGAAGATGAAGATGCAGAAAATATCCAAGAAACTGAGGATATGCCTCAACCATCTCTAAGGAGATCTACACAGGTCATGAATCCTCCTACAAGGTATGACAATTATGTTTCGTATGTGGTTTTGGTTTCTCATTATGGAGAACCTAGTTGTTATCAAGAAGAAATTAAGGTATCTGAAAGTGCTCAATGGAAAAAAGATATGAAAGAATAAATGGATGCCTTAGAGAGGAATAAAACATGGGACCTGGTAGAACATCCAAAGGACAGAAAGGTTGTCAGCTGCAAATGGGTCTACAAACTGAAAAAGGGTGTTGATGATAAAGTTGAAAGATATAAAGCACGACTGGTAGCGAAAGGATATTCTCAAAAGGACGGTATTGATTTTCATGAGATATTTTGACCAGTTGTGAAGCTTGTTTTAGTTCATGTTGTGTTAGCACTAGTTTCTTTACTTGATCTTGAGTTAGAGCAGCTAGATGTTAAAACAATGTTTTTACATGCAGATTTGGATGAGGATATATATATATATATATATATATATATGGAACAACCAAAAGGGTTTGTTCAGGGTCACAATAAGAAGTTTGTTTGCAAACTCAATAAGTCATTGTATAGACCGAGATAGTCTCCCGGGCAATGGTACAAGAAGTTTGATTCCTTCATGGTGAGCCTAAATTTTACAAGAAGTGAATATGATCACTGTGTTTATTTTAAAAAGTTGGAAAATGGCATATTCATTATTTTGGTATTATATGGTGACGATATGCTTGTGGCAAGCAAAAGTATGGTCGACATAAACAGGTTAATCGCTCAGTTGGCTAGGGCGTTTGATATGAAGGATCTAGGAGGAGCAAAACAAATATTGGGCATCGAGATACATTGAGACGGGAAAAATGGTAAGTTGTGGTTATCACAACATAAGTATGTGGAGAAAATACTTATGAGATTTGTTATGAATAATGTGAGACCCGTGAAGATCCCTTTGGCTTCCCATTTCAATCTTTCTTCAGGTTTATGTCTTACTAATGACGAAGAAAATGATTATATGTCTCACATGCAATATGCAAATGCAGTAGGAAGTTTGATGTATGCGATGGTGAGTAATAGACCAGATATTTCACATGCAGTTGGTGTTTTCAATAGATACATGGCAAATCCAGGTAAAGAGAATTGGGAAACAGTGAAATGGGTGCTTCGATATCTTAGAGGCACAAGTAATTATTCTATCACCTATGATGGTTCCAGTGATTCAGTTTGCAGTTATGTAGATTCAAATTTTGCAGGTGACATGGACAAAAGGAGATCCACTTTAGGATATGTCTTTACTCTTTCAGAAGGACTTGTTATTTGGATGTCAAAGCTTCAAAAAGTAGTTGCTTTATCCACTATTGAGGCAGAATATATGGTTGCTTCACATGCATGCAAGGAGGCAATTGGGATAAAAGGTTTGTTGGGTGAGTTTGGAAGGATGCAGGATGAGGTGAAAGTATTTTTCGATAGTCAAAGTGTTATTCATTTGGATAGCAATCTATATTATCATAGTAAGATGAAGTGTATTTCTATCAAATACTATTTTGTAAGACATGTAGTTGATGAAGGGGGAGTGTCTCTAGAAAAGGTCCATACAAAAGTGAATTTTGCAGACATGTTTACGAAACCAGTTTTGTTAGAGAAGTTGCGATGGTGTTTGGATTATATTGGCTTGCAGAAAAGGTGATGAATTAATTTGAGCACGATATATCAGGTAAATTGTTGTCAAAGTGGAGATTGTTGAAAATGTGCCAACCAATTTCCCATGAGGTAGCATGCACATGCACATCAGCTAAATTTAGAATGTGCATGCATGCAGTCTTCTATGAGCAATTTATGTAACTAGTGGATCCTATTATAATCAGTTTGTCTAATTGTTTGAGAGATGTTATATATACGAGGATACCCATAGAGGTGAGGTGTGTGAGCAAGACGCAATATTGTGGCCTGCAATGTGTATGTGAGGAGAGGATGGTTGTATGCATGTGTTGGCTATTGTAATTCTCCCTTGAATAATAAGAATACCGATTATCATTTCCCTGTGGTTTTTTCCCGTATTGGGTTTCCACATAAATCATTGTTTAAATTGTGTGATTGTTGTTATCGGTCTATGCTTCCAGTGACTGCAATGCGTAATAGTTTTATTTATTTTCAAATAATTATAAAAAAATTAACTTATATCATAATAAAATTAAATAAATATAATAATAAAATAAACTAATCTAAATCTAGATTTACTTCAAAGATTTGGCATGCTATGATAACATAATTAGATTTACCTTTTCAGCAAGACTGTGATGTGCCTGGCCCCTCGATTATCTTAGCGTGGCATTAGTTGAATATGTGGTTTTATTTTGGGTACTATCTAACTTGGTTTTCTTATAGCAACATCATGAATTTCACATATAAAAAAATCAAACTAGATGTGAATATCCTAAAATCAAGTTGTAGACTATGAATAGTAAATTGATATATAGATACATGAAATTGAAAATGCCTTTGATTTCAACTTTGGAGTGGGAGTTGGGGCTCTTAGTTGAAAACGTGCCAACCAATTTCCCATGTTGTAGCATGCACATGCACATCAACTAAATTATGTGCATGCATGCACTCTTCAGTGAATAATTTGTGTAACTGGTGAATCCTATTATAATCAATTTGTTTAATTGTTTAAGAGAAGCTATATATACGAGCATACCCATAGAGGTGAGGTGTGTGTGAGCAAGACACAATATTGTGGAGTGCAGTGTGTATGTGAGGAGAGGATGGTTGTATGTCTATGTTGGCTATTGTAATTCTCCCTTGAATAATAAGAATACCGATTATCATTGCCTCGTGTTTTTTTCCCGTATTAGGTTTCCACATAAATCATTGTGTAAATTGTGTGATTGATGTTCTTGTTTTATGCTTGTTTATGCTTTGTTTATGTTCTGTTTTTCTTCCGCTTCCTAACAAGTGGTATCAAAGTAGGTGGAGCAGGTAAGACAAGGCGAATTGTGTGCAGATTTTATGTGAGCGCAAAAACCTTTGGACGTGTTTTTGACACGTAAGGACAAGAATACCTGAGTACCAAGGAGCCCAGATAATTTTTTCGACCAGAGGGCATGATTGAGTGACCCTTAGCACATCGGCGCTCCCTAGGAAGTGTTAGGGGCATGCCAACGCTCGAACACTTTTGAAATAACAATTTCTCCCCCTTCGATGTGCCAAGTTCAAGCACAGAGAGCACAACACTCCCATTTCCACACTAAAAACACACCATTTTCCAAGGTGATGCTCCCCCAACAGCCTTAGAGGTGCTTCAACACCCCCCAACAACCTTAGAGGTGCGTCGACACCCCCCAACAGCCTTAGAGGAGCGCCATCCTCTTATAGCAGGGAAAGGTGAGTTTTTTGGGAAAAGGGATTTTTTTCCTGTTTGAGCAGAAGATTGACAGAGGGTTGACTATGATTTGGCAGAGGTTTTGGGGAAAATGGCTAAGGTTCAAAGTTCAAAATTCAAATTTGAGAAATTTAGTGTCAAGAATAAATTTGAGCTATGGAAGCTCAAGATGCGGGATCTACTTGAGAAACAAGGATTGCAAAAGGCATTGGTGGGAAAGTGAAAGAAATCGGCAAGCATGACAGACGAGGACTGGGAATATCTGGATGCAAGATCCCTCAGTACCATTCATTTGTTTTTGGCAGATGAAGTGTTGCTAAACAATGTTGGAGAGGCAACAACAACAAGTTTCTCGAACAGAGTGGAGAGTTTGTATATGAAAAAGTCCTTGACGAACATAATCTTCTTGAAGAGGCAGTTGTATAGCTTGTAGATGAAAGAAGGTACACAAAATGTTGATCACTTGAATGTTTTCAATACTCTAATTTGTCAATTATCTAGTATGGAAGTAAAGTACGAAGATGAGGACAAGGAATTTACACTATTGTGTTTGTTGCCTTATTCTTGGGATCATCTGGTCACATCTATGTGGTTTAGCACAACATATTCCATTGATTATGATACTCTTGTGGGAGCTCTGTTGTCTGAGGAGATGAGGAGAAGATCCAGTAAAGAAACATCAACAACAAAAACAATGGTGGTCAGAGGTCGATCTACAGAAAGAGGGAAAAATCAGAGAGGTACATCAAGGTCTAAGTCAAAAGGAGAGAAGAGTAAGAATAAATGTTGGTTATGTGGCAAATATGGGCATCTCAAGAAGGATTGTTGGAAAAGATAGAATGCATCCAAAGAGATCTCCATAAAAGAAGCAAAGGAAGCTAATTTAGCTGAAACAAGTTGAAGTTCTAGTTTAGATATGGTTGATGAGGTATTGTCTACTCGTGATGTTTCATATCAACATCAACATTGGTTGTTAGATTTTGGTGCGTCTAGCCACATGTGTCTTCATAGAAATTGGTTCTCAACTTACCAATCTATTGATGATGGTGTTGTTTTATGGGAAATGATTTTTCTTGTAAAATTGTTGGAGTTGGTAGCGTCTAGATTAAAATGCATGATGGTTTAGTAAGAAAATTAGCAGATGTAAGGCATGTACCCGAACTTATAAAGAACTTGATATCTTTGGGAATTCTAGATTTTGTTGGTTACAGGTGTACAACTCAAAGTGGAGTATTGAAGTTGTCCAAAGGAATCTTAATATTCATGAAGGCAAAGAGGATTGGGAACCTTTATTAGCTTGAAGGAAGAATTGAAATAAATCAAGCAGTGGTAGCATCTGAAGGTGCAAGAGACTTTGTTCATTTATGGCATCAACGTTTGGGGCATATGAGCGAGAAAGTGCTTAAGGTACTGGTTGATTGTAAGTCACTTCCAAGTTTAAAGTTTTTGAATTTGGATTTATACAAGTATTGTGTTTTTAGAAAACAGTGTAGACAAAAGTTTAAAACATGAAGGCATATAAGCAAAGGTATGTTTGGGGACCATCCCCTACGGTTTATTTTGGAGGATCGTCATATTTTGTGACATTTGTATATGATTACTCCATAAAGGTTTGGGTCTATTTACTTAAAAGAAAAGCTAATGTATTAATACCTTTAAGCACTTCAGATCTTTGGTTGAAAAGAGAATTGACATGTCAATCAAGTGTTTAAGAACAGATAACAGAGGTGAGTTCACATCTATGGAATTTGAAAACTGTTACAAGGAAGTTGGGATCGAAATACATAGGACCATGGTTTATACTCCTCAACAAAAAAGTGTTGTTGAATGCATGAATAGGACTCTTCTAGAGAGAGCAAGGAGCATGCTCAGTAATGCTAAGTCGCAGCAGGAATTATGGGCAGAAGCAGTTCTTACAGCATGTTATCTGATAAATCAGTGACCATCAACTACAATAAACTACAAGATTCCATAAGAGGTATGGATAGGTCATTCGTGTGTTTTTTCAAATATGAGAATATTTGGTCATGATGCTTATGCTCTTATTTCTAAAGATTAACGTTCTAAGTTAGATCCTAAACCAAAGAGATATTTCTTTGTTGGTTATGGTGATGGAGTTAAGGGGTACAAATTGTGGGATCCTACTGCCCACAAACTCATCATAAGAAGAGATGTAGTATTTGATGAATCCTCACTCTTTAAATTAGAATTCATAGATGTTGAAGTGAGACAAGAACAAGTACTACAAGTTCATCAAATTCAGTTGGAAACTCAACCATCTTCAGAAAGGGAGGAGCATGAAGAAGTTCAAGAAGAAGAAGAAGATGAAGATGCAGAAAATATCTAGGAAACTGAGGATATGCCTCAACCATCTCTAAGGAGATCTACACAGGTCATGAATCCTCCTACAAGGTATGACGATTATGTTTTGTATGTGGCTTTGGTTTCTATTGATGGAGAACCTAGTTGTTATCAAGAAGAAATTAAGGTATCTGAAAGTGCTCAATGGAAAAAATCTATGAAATAAGAAATGGATTCCTTAGAGAGGAATAAAACATGGGACCTGGTAGAACATCCAAACGAAAGGAAGGTTGTCAACTGCAAATGGGTCTACAAACTGAAAAAGGGTGTTGATGATAAAGTTGAAAGGTATAAAGCAATACTGGTAGCAAAAGTATATTCTCAAAAGGAAGGTATTGATTTTCATGAGATATTTTGACCAGTTGTGAAGCTTGTTTCAGTTTGTGTTGTGCTAGCACTAGTTTCTTTACTTGATCTTGAGTTAGAGTAGCTAGATGTTAAAACAATGTTTCTACATGGAGATTTGGATGAGGATATATATTTATATATATGGAGCAACCAAAAGGGTTTGTTCAGGGTCGCAGTAAGAAATTTGTTTGCAAAATCAAGGAGTCATTGTATGGCCCGAGACAATCTCCCAGACAATGGTACAAGAAGTTTGATTCCTTCATGGTGAGCCTAAATTTTACAAGAAGTGAATATCATCATTGTGTTTACTTTAAAAAGTTGGAAAATGGCTTATTCATTATTTTGGTGATATATGTTGACGATATGCTTGTGGCAAGCAAAAGTATGGTCAAAATCAACAGGTTAAAGGCTCAATTAGCTAGGGCGTTTGATATGAAGGATCTAGGAGGAGAAAAACAAATCTTGGGCATGGAGATACACAGAGACATGAAAAATGGTAAGATGTGGTTATCACAACATAAGTATGTGGAGAACATACTTATGATATTTGGTATGAATAATTTGAGACCCGTACATATCCCGTTGGCTTCCCATTTCAAGATTTCTTCAGGTTTATGTCCTAGTAATGAAGAAGAAAAGGATTATATGTCTCGTGTACCATATGAAAATGCAGTAGGAAGTTTGATGTATGTGATGGTAAGTACTAGACCAAATATTTCACATGCAGTTGGTGTTGTCAATAGATACATGAAAAATCCAGGTAAAGAGCATTGGGAAACAATGAAATGGGTGCTTCGATATATTAGAGGCACAAGTAATTATTCTATCACCTATGATGGTTCTAGTGATTCATTTTTTGGTTATGTAGATTCAGATTTTGCAGGTGACTTGGACAAAAGGAGATCCACTTTAGGATATGTCTTTACTCTTGCAGGAGTACATGTTATTTGGATGTCAAAGCTCCAAAACATAGTTTCTTTATCCACTACTGAGGCATAACTTATGGCTGCTTCACATGCATGCAAGGAGGCGATTTGTTTCAAAGCTTTGCTGGGTGAGTTTGGAAGGATGCGGGACAAGGTGAAAGTATTTTGTGATAGTCAAAGTGTTATTCATTTGGATAGCAATCCAACTTATCACAATAAGATGAAGAATATTTCTATCAAATGCCATTTTGTAAGACAGGTGATTGATGAAGGGGGAGTGGCTCTAGAAAAGGTCCATACAAAAGTGAATTTTGCATACATATTTACAAAACCAGTTTTGTTAGAGAAGTTGTGATGGTGTTTGGATTATCTTGGCTTGCAGAAAAGGTGATGAATTAATTTGGGCATGATATATCGGGTAAATTATTGTCAAAGTGGATATTGTTGAAAACATGCCAACCAATTTCCCATGATGTAGCATGCACATGCACATCAACTAAATTTAGAATGTGCATGCATGCACTCTCCAGTGAACAATTTGTGTAACTAGTGGATCCTATTATAATCAGTTTTTCTAACTGTTTGAGAGATGCTATATATACGAGCATACCCATAGAGGTGAGGCGTGTGAGAAAGACACAATATTGTGGAGTGCAATGTGTATGTGGGGAGAGGATGGTTGTATGCATGTGTTGGCTATTGTAATTCTCCGTTGAATAATAAGAATATCGATTATCATTGCCATGTGGTTTTTTCCCATATTAGGTTTACACATTTAAATCACTGTGTAAATTGTGTGATTGTTGTTCTCGGTTTATTGTTGTGTTGCACATTATTTTCGTCATCCCTATGACCATTAATGATGTACACATATCCTTTGTCTTTGGAAGGAAAAATTGTCTTAATCCCTCAAGAAGAATGAAGATGAACTTTCCCAAAGAGATGAAATTATCTTTTCCTTTGTAAAAAACCTTGTAAAGAAGGATCATCGCACCTTGCTCAGTGTTGAGGGTGCGACGATCTAGGATCAACAGAGGTTGCACCACAGTGGCCTGCGACATTGTCGTAGTTTTCTCAGCATTAAGGGTGTGACGATCTCCCATTCGAAGAAAAAGAGAAGCTTCTCGATGCTTCTAGAATAGAATCTTCGAGGGTGAGGTGGCCTCCGATCGGTTTGGATCTGAGTCACATCCCTGTTCTCATGGGATCATCCTAACCTTCTCACCCTATATTTTTCAGCTTCTAAAAGCAAGGGAGTTCTCATGGGGAAATTTAGTTATCTTTTGAGTTAGCCTTTTTGTGTAAGCTTTGAGAATAGCTTATGAGAATGGCTAATGAGTTAGTAAAATTTTGGCTTGAGAATTCTTAGTTGAAAGGCTTATGATAGGATTCTGATTTATGTTGTCAAGATAGATTGTTGGTATCTTCAAACTTACAGTCTCAAAACTCATTGGAGAAGAAGTGTGTGGGAAGCAAGGAACTGTTGAAAGGGACCCTACAACGTCAAGGCATCGGTTGTATTCTACTTTTCATAATTCTAATACAATAATATATTTATTTCCCATAAAATTGTTCATATTTTATTGTAAGACTCCTTGATCACATACATAGGTTTTGTTAAGTATACATTGTTGCTTTCACTTCGTTGGCTTATGTATTTTTACAGGTTCAACATCCCATAATCCTTGGAACGGAGTGAGGATGAAACTAGCAAGGAAAAACGACATTTAAAAGGTATGACATTTATCTCTTATTAGTTGGTATGCTTGGTAATTAAAACTTAGGGAAAGTTTTATATTTTGTCTTGTTTTGTTCTAGTTTCAGGGTGAAACTAGGGAGATCTGTTTATTTCTACACTTACCGATTTGTCTGATAACAAAATTGGCGACTCCACTCGGGATATAGATTTTTGTTTTCCTAGTTTGTCTTGCTTTCTTGCTTTTATTGGCTAGGTTATGTTTTCTGAGTCAGTAGGAGATCTAAAATGACTCCCTGACTGTTTATTTCCCTGGAAAACCTTCATGTTTTTTTATTTTTTCCACATTTTCTCTGATCGACACACCCTTCCTTGAGAGATAATGCAACATTGTTGCACTGTGGTCTTATGTAACCTGCAACGATCATGATTGTCACACTGTGTTAGTCTAGTAGCTTGTGACGATTGTGTGAAAAAATAGTTTTTGATGGTTTTTCCTTACCCAGATATTAGATAAGTGTCTGGGGTGATTTGTTGGGTCTGATTACAGTATGCTTGACAGCTTTGAATATTGTTGGGTATGTGTTATATTCTTTGCATCTGTGTGTGTGGGCGCGTCAAATATGACAATTGTGTCTGACAATCCCTCGCACTAGTGCTATGTTTGTGTCGTGTGTGTCGCGCACTTTCCTAGGGGGATCCCAGAGGGGGGCAGGTATGCCCCCCCTAGTTACGCGCAACGTTCGAGGCAGTGCCCCAAATGTGTTTTTTGGGCGGTTTTTGCTATTTTTAGCGGTTTTGTAAATTAATCCCGAATTAAGGGATTAGGGTTTTGGTATCTACGAAATACCTAAAAACATTGTATATATTGTATGGTGAATGGTGAAATTTGATACAATGAATATAAGAAAGGTTTTCCGGGTTGAGGGTTTCCGGTATAAATCTTTGTGTACTATGTGAATGAGCCATTGATTAAATTCTATTTTGCTTAAGAATCTATATGCATTGCTTTACTTCACAGGTTTAAAACTTACAAATATGCTTTTAGCCATTTTTTGCTTTGTTTTAGCGTGTTTGCTTATGAAATATTTGAGATCTCTTGATTTGAGTGTCTTTCAGTTACAAAGCATTGTTTTTTCTTTTGAATTATTTAGTGAAAGGACTTATTTTTATTAATAGTTCGTTTTAAAAGAAAAAATTTAGTTTGGGTTGCTTTTGTTTTGAAGAAACTCGTTATTGCTTATAGTGTATCTTTGAAATAAAAAGTTTTGATTTCTTGTTTTGCATTAGATTAGGGGCATCCTTGCATTTGAAGTAGTGAAATTGCATGTTTTTTAGCATTTTTGGTCTTGAATAGTGTATTGGTGTACAATCTCTTTGGCTCATTTATTGAAGATCTTGATATTGATGAGTTTAATAAAATCTCGGGACATTGTGCATCTGAGAATGATAAAAAAATTCTCCTTCTCGTAATATATCTTTAATCGAAGTGAAATATTTGCATCTTCATTTCTTTGCATAAGTTTAGAGTTGGTCAAAACATTATTTAGTCCATGCCATTTTCCTCTTGAGTAACAACAGCTTAATAAAATTTACATGTTAATTAAAATCTACCTAGAAACTTTATTTCTAGGTCTCTTTGCAACCTACATTAGATTAGTTGTAGGGCTTTGAAATAGGTGTGAAATATAAATTTCCAAAGCTGTAAACAAACATAGAATCTTGATTTAGGGAGCGGTGAAATCCATTTACTACATTTTGTCCTGGGAAGCCCTTCTCACACAAGGGTCAATCACGAGGTCACATTAAGGCCAGTAGAGTTACTAACCCTGTTTGTTGGTTTTGGTGTAGTGGTTGCGCATATTATTGGGGGTCACTTGAGAAGAAAACCTTGTGCGAGCCTTCTCGAGGAGATTTCAGGCTCAGTTACCCAGCCCTTGCACGTATATCAGACTGTCTACTATTTCCCCGAGAATCATTATTTTATTTGGTAACCTTAGTGGCCTTTCCTTAGGGTATACACAAGGTGACAATGAAGGGGAAAGTCTTCGTTTTACCTGGAATCGACGTTGACCAAACTCACTCGGGCTCCTTGGAGGGTAAATCCACATTTAATGTGTGGAAGCTTGCACCAAGGCATAAGTCTGTTAAACAGGTCATCAATGTAACTTTTCCACCCACTCTATCTTAGCCCCTTCTTACATTGTTCCCACAACATTGGATTTCATCACCAACTAGTGCGCTCTTTGTCAGAAGGTTTCTTTTGTTTTCTTGTTTCCTAGATTTTTAGTGTGTGTTGATTGTTTTCCCTAGCAGACTCTAGGTTGGATCCGTGTTTAATGGCGTCAGTTCCTAGAATGACCAATGAAGCAACCTTTGCTTCGGGGGAGCCTTTTTTTTTTCCTTCTTACGGAAACGTTGGTCCTCCTTACATCGCTACTTTGAGCCTTCCAAGTCTCATAATTGGGTTACCGCACTAGTACATTTGGGTCAAATTCTGACGGTGCGTTCGACGCAATTGCCACTTTATATTGTTGGGAAAATGACAAATAAAGGACCCCCTCAAACATCGTTTTACATGACGTCGCTTTTCCGACACCATAGGTACCGTCTCTGTTGTGACGATTAATGTGGACATGTGTCATCTCGGATTTGACTGTCCAAACCCCATATAGTCATCGCTACAGTGACGCTAGAGACATTGTAATTCCAACATCCCATTTCGTAGGTCTCCACAACGTGGATGCCATGTGACCAACATTAGGGACGTCGTAAGACCGACGGTTGGCAACGTCGGTGGAGAGATGGTCAACTATATACCAACGACAAAGACACCATGTGACCGACGTTAGGGACGTCGGAAGATCGACGGTTGTCAACGTCGGTGGAGAGATGGTCAGTTATATACTAATGACAAGGATGCCAAGTGACCGATGAAATCAGACGTTGGAAGACCGATGGCTAGCAACGTCGGTGCAGAGACAGTAAGCTATATACCAACGACAAGGATGCCATGTGATCGATGTTAGGGACGTCGGAAGCTCGACGGCTGGAAACGTCAGTGGAGCGACGGTTAGCTATATACCAATGACAAGGATGCCATGTGACCGACGTTAGGGACGTTGGAAGACCGATGACCTGTAGGTTTAAAAAAAAAATGAGCTCTTGCCCTTCATCTTAGAGCTTGTGTAAGCTAGAACTGAAGGCCAATCTCCTTAAGAACTTCCTTTGGACCATAGTCTTCACAATCCACATCAATGGAATTGTGTGGAGAACCTGTTACCTTACACTTCTTGAGAGGATCCAACAAGAGTATGACCAAGACTTGATGAGAGAGACCTAACCAACCTCTAGATATCACCTTCAAGATTCAAGATCCTTAAGCTCAACCTATTGTAGCTTTGTTCTACCTATGAAGAAGCACTTTCTATTTTATTGTTCATAAGGGATATCATTTTGACTTACTCTGTTTGCAGCTATAATAAGAACATGGAAATGATATCAGAGACTATCTCAACAACATTGACTAAGAACCCTTCTTCAAATAGAACTTTACACCAAGTCTTCAATATGTGATAATAGATTATCATATTAACAATAATCATACTGAATATCTTATCAACAAGGATTCCTAGACCTATAATCCCTTCCTTCTAACTATTATCCACTATAAAGGCATATAACTTTGATCTAGATTTACACCAAATATCTTGAGTAATCTGATAGAACCAAAGCATGTGTAGTGTGGTCTCCTTAACAGAACAAAAAGGACAGTTACCATCCCCTAAGTTATACTTTTTGAGTCTTTCACAAGAGGTTAAGCCTCCTTCTACGATGCCCCATCTAAACACCTTCAGCTTGTTGTGATAAGAGATTGTTTTAAGCTATGTGAAGAACGATTATCACTCTCTCCAGTCAAGAGAGATAGACCATCTTGCACATTCAATTAGATAAATAAACCAGAAAATAAAAATTCCTTCTCAAGTCCTAGCACAATGCATCCCATGTAGTAATGCATGTAAGAGTGTTGTTGGTAGCTTATTCTTTGATGACCCCCACATATATCTTTGTTTGGTGAGAATACCACTATGCTTAGGCAATTCCGTTTAAATGGTTACTTGCAAGAAGGAGGATGTTCTCTTCTATCATCTTTGGGAAGGTTTGCAAGTATGGAGCATGGATACAGATCCATGAATATAGAAAATCTCTACACATTTGACCACTATATTTAGGTAATTAAATTTAGGGGTCTAAATAGAAAGTGGATCTAGAAACCCTATGTGTAAGTGTAAGGGATTCAATGAAAATGTTGGCTTGTCCTTGGAAAATGATGAATTTGTTGGGATATTAGTCATTAGATGAGAAAGTGATATGTGTTAGGTTAAACTTATCCTAACACTATGAGGATCCATTGCAATAGATGCTATCAATGAGTGAAGTGTAGTGGAGATCCTAGGTATGGATCTGGCTAGAGTTCATGCCAATCAAGGTGTTTGAGAGGTAAGGAGAGGGACATTGTAAAAAACATGTGGAAATATTTGAGGAGAGACATATAATCTTTACTATCATGATTATATTAAAAGCATCATCAGTCCCTGCAGAATCCATCAATGCATAAATACTTAAATACTTAATGAAATATTACAATATAAAGGCTGGTCCGCAGAAGCCATCAATGCATAAATACTTAAACACTTAATGAAATATTACAATATAAAGACTGGTCCGCAAAAGCCATCAATGCATAATCTTCAAACCTACGCATATGCTGCACCAACCCATCAGTCAAGAGGAAAGCACTATATGATAGTGACCATGAAGGAAGAACTTGCCATACAATTTCCACATATTATACAATTACCACATATTAAACCATAGTTAAGCATTTCATGCTACTCTTGAAATGAAAATTTAAAATTCATAATTTGTTGTTATATCATCATATTATATTTAGTTTTTAGAGGAAGTTCGTCCACAAAAGCATGATTCTTACTTACATGCCATATCCATACCTTTACTAAAAAAATATACAACAATTGCCTAAAATATTCTCTCGACGATTGCATATTCAACCATAATTACCCATAATTACCAACTGATTGGATCTTTCAAGTACAAAGGTTACGAAACCAGAGGATCCATAATCAAACTATCATTTCCATTTCCAAATCTACTTGGCAGGGACTAAGCTGCCATGCATCCCTTGTTATATATGTAATGACAACCTTTTATGAATGGATATGAAACCTCGAATCAAACCGTAGGTTTGTTTTTAATAATTTATCAAAAACATATGTATATGAACCATATGAGAGAGATATGACAAATGAACAAAGTGGATCTTGAACAAGCTAAGGTAAATAGTGAACAAAGAACTATAAAACATTTTTGAGCCGTAGGTTGTAAGGATATTATTGTAGTGAGCTCAAAGCTATGATTTTTTCTATGCGATCCAAAGCGTTGTATGTTGATGTAGTTAATATTATTGACCTAAAACCACTCTTGTACCTTATGTAGCCATACTATACATGCCACAGTTTAAACAATAGTTGTATTTTTTGCACATTCATTTGTTAGTTATTTTACTACGATGATTGGTACACAATTACTTTAAATTCGCTTGAAATTATCTGCGTTGACATATGAAAAAATTGTTAACCTATTTTCAATGATTTTGTTAATATTCTTAGGTGTCATTCATTATCAACTAGTGCATGTGTGATGCAATATGAAATTTTTGTAGGAAGAACTTGTTATGTTGTACTTAGTTGAATAGGTTGTGTAACCTAAAAATACATTAAGGATGGTTGGGAGTGTTTATATGAGTGTGTAACACATCAATCAACATATCCTGGAAATGATTAGAAATGCATTGGTTTTCAACTACACAAAAGAAGTCTGCCTCCTTGCCAACATGGTATCAAATCCTAGTTTGATATCATTCTGGAAATTTATAAATATGTATCAAGAGTAAATGTATTTTGGTTATTAAGAAAGGGGGAGAATTGTGTTGACCTCTTCAAGCATTCCCCTATTAGAGATCATGTGGGATGGATATAACTACTCTATTTGGAAATTCTAGATACAAAATGTGTTAATGAAGCATAGGCTATTGAAGATTGTAGATAGTAAGGAAGTTTCTCCTACTAAAGCATCATATTGATTTAGTGAAGTTTGAAGCACATGTTGAAGATGCATAGTATATCATAATTTCTAGTGGGGTAGATCATATCATTCCTAAAACTAGGAACATGAAGAGTTCACATAATATATGAACCACACTATATAATTTGTATGAGATCTTGAATAAATTGAGAATCTTTACTTAGGTAACTAGTTGCAGGTTTTGAAACTCGGTGACAAAAACAATGTTGTTGACTATGCGATACACATACAAGATTTATGCAACCAACTGGTTGCAATTGGTGATAAAATGGATCCAAAGGATTTGGTTTCTTTGACAAAAATATTGGTTGAATGAGGTATTTCAAACTTTTGTAACCAATTTGAATGTTCAGGAAGAATTGGAACAATTTTACTTGATTTTCTTGGTGGCATGTTACTCCAAAAAATAACAACACTTGAATAGGTTCAAAAGTAAAAATTTTGATCAAGCTCTCACAGTGAAAAAAATGAAGAACGATCAAGGGAAGAAATTTGAGCAAATGAATTTTTCCCTTCATACCTTCTTCCCTGTAATTGTGCAAAACCAAACTCTTTGAGCTTTTCTTGAACCTGAGATAAACATGACCTAGACTTGACAATAAAGGGGCCAATGAAAAAAGGGAACTTAAGGTTGGAGGCTCTGTGCAACTTTAGGAAATGATTTGTTTCAGATATAATTATTTTCATGATGAATTCAAGGGTGAAGATTCCGGGAGTTAGAAAAATAGGAAATAGGTAAGGAGATTCATGACAACCATAAACCCAAATTATTGTTGAATGCATGAATAATACCCAATCTCCCACTCTGTTCTCTGGATTTGGTTGTAGATAAATTTTCATGTCATCCAGAACTCTAGGGAGGCTAGTATTGAAAATCAGACTATAAATCTTGGACATAACTTTGTTAATGAAGATGAGCAATGTAATTCTTTTGCATTCAGTTGAATCAAATGTTGCTTTGGGAAATTCTTTGTTGTTACTTTGTAGGAAAAGTTTTAACAGATAAGTATAGTATCTGAAATGCCTCAAGGAGTGTAAATTCACTAGTTGTTTATGAATAGTATAAGCTAGGAATTTATCAAAGTTAATACGGACTGACAGACCAGACTCGGACTTGAAAAAGGTCAAAAGGAAAATGAGCATGAATTCCACCACATACTTGTAATTGTCTAACCCTAAGACTTGACTCAATAAGGAGTAGACCCACTGGACTTCAATGACCATTAGATTGACATTCAATGGCACATACAGACTTTATGAAAACTGTTCAGGTTTGACAATTTGTTGTAAAAATAGGCTTCAGATTTCTGATGGACATTCCATATATACCTTAATAAATCTCTCTTCATTGAATGGTTTAGAATTTGCAGAAAAAGACTCTGGTATACCAAGGGATTCTTGAATTGACAAACCTTCTATCCTACACAAGACCTGAGACCCCTGTTTATTGACAATGACCCTTTCTTCATGAGAATATTTTTCAGTGCACCAACCTACAAATTCAAGGAACGAGAAATAAATTTTGATAGCATAGGGTAGTATGGTGACCTGGACTGCTTCTGGGAATGGTATACTTTTACCGATTATATCAGACAAATTACTTCTGGACACAGAGATAGGGGAAATGGTGATTTCAACATCGAAAACATCTACATCCCTGCCAATTAGGGCTTCTTTTATTGTTGTAGAGTCTTGTTTTGTCACTGAGGTTATAATGGGATCCATGGTTATGACGTAAATACCTTAAAACAAGCAGAAATGGTGTGCAGATGGTGTATTGTTGGGTTGCAAGTGGAAAACGATGGTCGCACCAAGGTTCTAACAGTTCCAGTATTTGAAAGAAATAAACAAATGAAATAAATCAATCAACGACCATTTATACTTTTCAACTTTGTGGGAGTGTGAGAAAGTGGTTTTGAGTAAATCTGCAATGCGCCTGGTGATGCCACGTACCGTCGAGAGAAACCCGTGGTTTAAATTACGGGACCACTTTTAGGTGTTATACTCCGTGCAAATTTAACCTTCGCAATTGTTCTCGGCCATTGATCTCGAAGGATCATGATTGTTGGCCCTTGACCAAGTTTGGAGGATCATTGGTCATGTTTTACCTACTTTTGGGACTTCGACAGGCTGTCGAAGATGGAGCGCAAGTTGAAGCATAGATTGCGGGATCTCAACCCCTTTTTAGGGCTTTTTGGGTTTTGGGCTTATGTAACATGAATAGGGATGTCGGCCCAATGGTTTACCCATGTCTAGGCCCATTTTGTAATATAAAAATAGATAGCTAGGTGATGTAAGAAGAGGCCAGAAGAAGAAGTGTGTGCTAAGTGCTAAGTGTTAATTGCTAAGTGCAAGTGGTAATTGTAATTGCTTTGTGCATACTGTGTGAGGCTTGCAGAGCTAAGTGAAAATGACTGTAAGAGACTGTGGAAGGATTTGTGTTGTACTTCAGGGAGGGAGGATCTAGCGAGGTGTGCGGATCTCTTGTCCTCTACAGAGTAAGATATCATGTCTATGTGCATGTAGAAGATTGACAAAAAGAAATAAAGAAGAAGAGTTGGTGGATGTAGCCCCAGTGTGGGGGTGAACCGCGTATATCCTGCGTCGTGATTTCTATGTGCTTTATGGTTATTCTCTTCTTTATGTGGTTAAATGCTTAGTGCACTGATGTATGTTAGATGAATCTGATATGATAGCTTAGTGTTGAATAATGTGAATGAATGTTAGATCTGATCTATGTTTGTATGCTTAGTGCTTATTGGATATGTATAAATACTGCGTTGATATGTTGTTAGGGTTTAGTTGCGTTGTAAACTAAGGTTGAATATTAACGAGTTGTAATTGCTAAGTGCTTTGTTAAGGTGTTGTAATCACAGATCTGTGTCCCAGCTAAGGTTACAGACATTGGAGTCCTACAACCACCCCTGCCTCTACCTCGGGTGAGACTTCATCTTCTTCGCAGGTGTTTTCGAAAGCGTCGGTAGTTAGGGTTTTGTTGGTGCACTTTTGTATTATTGAACCCTGGGTCTACCCCTTGTGCCAACAAATGGTTCCATTGTCGGGACCTGAAATTGTGATTGCTGGGAACTGAAGGAAAGAGAGAAAGTTATGTGTGTAGATGTATTGCCTTAGTGCGTAGTATTCTACTTGACCTGTAAAGATATGTGCTAAGAAGATAAGTCATATCCGAAGAAAACTATCTCTCGAAGCTTTGTGCTTTGATAAAGGTAAGAATAGTGAATTTTTTTAGATATGAAAGCTTTGTGCTCTGCTAAAGGTAAGATTAGTGGAAATTTTTGTTTCAAGGGTATGGATCTAGGTATGTTTGATAAATGTTATCCTAGTTTGAAAACTAGGTTACATTTAGATGAAAGAAGGTTTGATATGAGTAGATATGATAGAACTAATAAAATATATGTTATTCCTATGCATAGAAAGAATGTTTGGACTAACAAATGGATGCAGGATCTTAGAAAGAATTTTTTGCAGGTTAGCTACTATGATCCTAGTGCGCAGTATAGGAAAGGTTGGGGATCA
The DNA here is from genome assembly GCA_009831015.1 of Picea engelmannii. Taxonomy (NCBI): domain Eukaryota; kingdom Viridiplantae; phylum Streptophyta; class Pinopsida; order Pinales; family Pinaceae; genus Picea; species Picea engelmannii. The sequence continues at coordinate 339,892 of ML787146.1, read as the reverse complement.
TTTAAGAAAAAAAGAGTATTAACCCTTTGTTACAATTGCAGAAGACTGGTACATCTTGCTAAGGAATTCCCTGGAAGAAGTCCTAGTTGTCTTTGTTGTAAATCTATGGACCATGAAGTTTTAGATTGCCCTAGAAATGATTGCTAAGCTTGACAGAATAAATATGAGACAAGAAAACCTTGAGGAAGGTCATGAAACTGAGACCATGTAAGAACCCCAGACAGAATCAGAGTCTGTGCTGCTGCAAATGAAAGAAACCCTGAATAATCACAAAGATATCAACTTATCAGAGATCTTCAAAGAAAAAGAATGCATAGAAGCAAGAATAGGAGACTTCGACATAGACTGTGTTCTGGATGAGGAAACATAGGTAAATATCATTACAGAAAGAACTTGGAAAGCTTTAGGAAATCCTGATATGATTCCTTCATTGGGAGGAATATGATTATTCAAGGGAAAGTTGATAACCCTATGTGGAAGACTCACCCAGGTATCTATGAGTGCTCATGGAGCTTCGACAGAGGAAGATTTTGAGGTTGTTAGATTCATTGAGAACAACGCTCCACTTACTATGTTATTAGGAAAAACTTGGATCGAGAAAAATCAGACCAGAAGAAAATAAGAGGAGGCCCTAGAATAGAAAAAGCAGGAATTAAAATATTCCATGACTAGGAGGATAACACACTTGATTGCAGAACAGGAGAACAGATCGAAGTTGTTTAGAACCAGAAACTTGGATGTCGAAGTTGAAAGAACACAAGAAGACTCACCGAAGAGTAGAGCACCTACCCCAGAAGCAGTATTGGCCTTGAACCCTATGCAAGACCATCAACAACGCAAAGTTACTATGCTAAAAGAAGATAAGAATCATAATGGAAAGAGGAATATCGAAACAAATATCACCGAGAAGAAGTCTAGAAAACTCAGCAAGAAGAGAGCAAAGGTCAAAAAGTTACATAAGGGCCTAGAGGGAACTTCGCGGAAGGAAGATTTTCAAAATTGGAACTTCGTCGGGATATCAGAACAGTGCCCCATGGCACTTCGCCATGGTGAAGCGATATGACCGTTGGAAGCATTATAACCATTGGACCGATGTTACAGAATGGTTAGAACAACAGTTATGATCAGAAATCTCACCATCGGACCGTTGGGACCACGTTGCAATGAACATAACTGCATTAATGGAAAGATTCTTATTCATTGGAAAGATCTGTTACATCGTGTCTACTTAGTCCATCGACTATTGCACCAAGAACACTTTTTTGAATTGTATCAGAGATAACAAGAGAACCCATTACTACTGTTGGATTACTGAGAGGGGGGGTGGATCAATAATAACGTAATTATAATCCTTTTTCTTCAAATGTTACATCAATGTAGAATTATTATCCAATAATGAGCAGTAATAAATAAACAATCACACACATACACAGTACACCAGTGTTTTACGTGGAAACAAAAATCGGGAGAAAACCACAGAATGCTTTTTCTTATATGTCTTGAAGAATTACATTCATTGGAAGCACCAACTTCCTTTGTTTTCCAGTTGCAACTGGAAGGAGGCTCCAACCCCCTAGTTTCTCAGGCTACAACCTAAGGGAAGCTCCAACTCCCCAAATCTCTGGCTACAACCAGAAGGAGGCTACAAACCCCAATGTTCTCCGGCTACAGCCAGAAGGTGGCTACAACCACTTGTCCTTGCCCCGTCTTGCCACCCTGAAGTAGAAGTAGAATGATGGAACCACTATCACACTATCACTGTGAGATATACCACTGTAAACCTGTACCAATAAATTTGAACCATGCATCAACCTGTACCTCAACCTGTAATCAACCTGTACCACAAACAAGTGCATCAACCATGCACCAACATGTAATCAACCTGTACCATAAACAAGTGCATCAACCATGCACCAACCTGTAATCAACCTGTACCATAAACAAGTGCATCAACCATGCACCAACTTGTAATCAAACTGTACCATAAACAAGTGCATCCAACCATGTAC
>ML787146.1:326589-336642 GCA_009831015.1 Picea engelmannii | reverse complement strand
TTAAAATCTCTTAAACCACTTTGATTACTTTGACCTTTTGGGGCTTCTAGATGACATATGAGGGTCCTCCAACTTCGTAAGGCCATAACTCTCAAACGGTGAGGAGTTATGTGATGTTCTACATACCACCAGAAATGGCATGACATGTACTATCCATATAGAATAGTATTATCTGAAAATATATCATAACTCATACCATTCACCATCAAACAAACTTGGGTCCATTACCCAAACTTGGGGCCTCCAACTTCTCATGGCCATAACTCTCTAACCGTGAGGAATCATATGACGTTCCACATACCACTGGAAATGACATGACAAGAACTATCTATCTAGGATATTTTCCCTGACAAATTCTCTTTTCTTCATCTCATTATTCCATAATTAAGCATGGGTTCTCTTACTCCACAAAGAGTCTTCCCGTGAGGGCTTTCACCATAAGGGGACCACTTTGGAGTTAATCCATATTTATTTCTTATCAACCATGGAAAAACAATAATGAGTCATATTTACATCAAACACTATTGGTTCCATTACCCAAAACTTTGTGCTACAGGTCTTTCTTTAAGGGTTGACATCAATGACAACCAACCTTAATAAACAGCTACCGCGCTGTGATTAGTAAGATCGACACCGATTCTATTTCTTTGAGCACTCATCCATCCACCCGAGTTTTCCGATCGAGAGCGTGCATGTCAGATGAGATTAGCGTTGTGGAGAAGTCAGTTGAGGAAGTTTTAATTGATATGATGGTCAAGAGAGTGATGTCCACAAGAATTCAAGCTTCGTCGATTCAAGGAGTACAAGCCTCTCCATCAACTGCTTGCAGATCCGTACCATCCCGACCGATAACAGAGAAGAGAACCAAGCACAGAGATGACCTAGAAAATGTGAAGTTAATCCTGACCATCTTACCTGACTACATCCCGCCTCTGGTTGACGCTATGAGTCATGATAGTGTCCCAAGGGACTTTGATTACACCATGGTTACTGCATACCTCCCGAAGGGGATACGTGCAGTCAAAACACAACAAGATAAGATCACGACATTGAAGTTCAACGACTTCAACCTAGGTGATCAAAAGAATTACAACATGATTTCTCCTTGCAAGTATTTGACTAGGATGAAGGGGAAGAACTCGAAAATAATCCCCCATCCATGGACTATGAACCTCGCGCAGTCCACCCTCTTGAATGTGATGAAGATACTGCACTTTGGAAGGAACCAGGAGGTTAACACCTGTGTTAATCTCCCGCTCTCATGTTACCATGGTGTCTACCTATGGCTAGATAGATGCATTATAGTCGATCCGACGTTGATCCATAGGATCACTGGATTGAGCATGCAAGGACCTAAACCGCAAGACTTCTACCTAGGGAAGGCTTCCAACCATGCCCTGGCAGAGAGAATTAAGGACACTTACGACAATGTAGAAAAGGGAACACAAGGCTACAAGGTAGCTTCCATCCAAAATGGTACAGTGCGCTTGGCCTGCCAGTTGATCACAGGGAAGCTAGTGAGGAAGAATCGACCTACTCAACTCACAATATTCGTTGTTGACCTAGCCAGGAAATGTGTAGAAGGACTCCAGATGAACTGGGAAAAGTACTTGGTAAACCAGCTGGAATTAGACTATCGCGAAGCTTAGGATTAGGGCTATGAGTTCCACTTTAGCTAGATCCTGAACCTCATCGCATTTACCGCTTGGGAAATGCCGGAGGGTGCGACCTTCCCTGACATTAAGTCATTTGAATCGCTCGCTACGAAGTTCACCACGTTTTGGTACTCGAGCGATATGGAAAAACAGTGGCAGTCGAACGCGGTCTTTCATACCTATTATTTCCAACTGAAGAGGGCTATTGAAGTTGTCCCTTGCATCACAGTGAACACCCTGCATCAGTTCTGATCCCTCATGAATTTCTGCGCAAATTGACACTTCATTTATATCACCGCGCACGTAGATGACCACAAAGAAGAGCTTCAATCATACTATAAACTCACAGAGGAGGACCTTGAAGAGATCACCAAGGAATGGTCAGTAGAACTCCTCATCCCCACAGAAATGTCAAGCCCTCAACTAATCAGTAGCCCTGAGACCACTCATGAAGCAAAAGATCGTCCTGGATCCAGTAAAAGGAAGAATACCTAAGAGGTCCAGAACTTGAGAAACACATTGGAAGGAACTTCTTCAGTATCACCTGGACGGGGGGGTGATGACGAAGTAGAAGAGACAAATGGCAAAGAGGACCAACAGAAGAAAGGCGAAGGAACACCGCCTAGAGACCCTGCTGATGAGAATGATCCCTTGAAGAAAAGGAAGGTTTCTCCCATGAAACCCACTTCCCAAAAGAGATCTAGAGAAACCTTGACTAAGATGCAGACCGTGCACACTGTAGATGACTTCGACTTTATCATCGCAGTTATATTTGATGCCTTGTAGGACATTTTGTAGAAACATGAAGCCAAGCAAGAGGAGATGTATGATAGAAGCGAGGTTGAACTCAGAGGGGTACAATAGGCCCTTCAATCCAGCCTCACAGTATCCACTATGCCCCCACCAATAAAAGCACCTGAGTTGGGAGATGAGCTTGCCCAAATCTGCAGACTAGCTGATGTGACCAAAGCTCACCTTCATCACGCACATGAAGAAACCGAACATGCCATAGAGGCCCTAAAGCAAGTGCAATAGGCAGTCATAGAGCAACGTCGAATTGCACAGCAAGAGAAGGTTTCCCTCCAAGCTAAGTTTGAAGAAGAGAAAGTGCAGATCCAACAAGAAAAATAGCAGTTTCTCGTAGAGCAGGTGGGACTAAAAGAAGCCGTCAGGAGAGCACTTCTCTCTGTGACAGGCTTAGAGAAAAAGGAGGAATACCCAATGGAACACCAGGTAGAGTAGCTCGTGGAAGCTATCCAAGAGCTTCAACAGAGAATCGCAGACCTCGAGCTACAAACAGTGCCAAGTACACCGCAGGATGTGCGAGATCAAAGAGAAGCCATTTCCCGAAGTGCAGTCGAGAGGATCAGAGCATTCACTCTGAAATGCAAATAGCTAAGTGCTTGCAGCGCACAAAATTATGAGCGACTCACTGAATATATTGAGATGAATGTACTGGAGTCACAACTCTAGGAGGCAAAGCAACAAGCAACAACAATACAGGTGTAGTTGAAGCTCATGTCAGCATATGAAAGGATGAAGTGATCCCAAGAACAACACACTGCTCAACAGCAGGTCCACACCATTCAAAGCAAAGTCATGGAAGTAACTCAAAGGCTCCAACCAGTCCAAGACGAAGTTTGCCAACTGTTTGGAGAGATCGAAGGTTGAGGCACAGAGTTGGAACAAGTAGTCATTGCAGTTGAACAACGTTTAGAGGGACCAGTCAATGAAGCAGTCATCCAAGAGTTCACCGAGTAGGAGGCCCTAACGCAACAACAGGTCGAAGCAGCTCGAGCCAAGCTCGAGGCTTTTGAAGCACAACTACCCAGACCAGAGTGACTCAAGATGATTCATAGGTGACTGTTGGGGGCTTTTTGGTCCTTGACTGTATTTGGTTGATCCTTGGTCATGTTTGACCTAATTTTTGGACTTCGACAGGATATCGAAGACGGAGCACAAGTCGAAGCAGAGATCGCGGGATCTCGGCCCCTTTTTTAGGGATTTTTGGGTTTTGGGCTTATGTAATGGGAATAGGGATGTCGGCCCATGGATTTACCCATGTTTAGGCCCATTTTGTAATATATAAATAGATAGCTAGGTGATGTAAGAAGAGGCCAAAAAAAGAAGTGTGTGCTAAGTGCTAACTGTTAATTGCTAAGTGCAAGTGGTAATTGTAATTTCTTTGTGCATACTGTGTGAGGCTTGCAGAGCTAAGTGCAAGTGACTGTAAGAGACTGTGGAAGGCTTTGTGTTTTACTTCAGGGAAGGAGGATCTAGTGAGGTGTGCAGATATCCTGTCCTCTGCGGAGTAATATATCATGGCTCTATGCATGTAGAAGATTGACAGAAAGAAATAAAGAAGAAGAGTTGGTGGACGTAGCCCCAGGGTGGGGGTGAACCATGTATATCCTTCATCGTGATTTCTATGTGCTTTATGGTTGTTCTCGTGTTTATGTGGTTAAATGCTTAGTGCATCGATGTATGTTAGATGAATCTGATATGATAGCTTAGTGTTGAATAATGTGAATGAATGGTAGATCTGATCTATGTTTGTAGGCTTAGTTCTTATTGGATCTGTATAAATACTGTGTTGATCTGTTGTTAGGGTTTAGTTGTGCTGTAAACTAAGGATGAATATTAACGAGCTGTAACTTCTAAGTGCTTTGTTAAGGTATTGTAATCACAGATACATGTCCCTGCTAAGGTTGTAGACATTGGAGTCCTGCAACCACCCCTGCCTCTACCTCGGGTGAGACTTCATCTACTTCCCAAGTGTTGCCGAAAGAGTCGGTAGTTAAGGTTTTGTTGGTGCGTTGTTGTAGCATTGAACCCTGGGTCTGTCCCTTGTGCCAACAACGATTCATGACTTTCCAGGCCCGATCAACTTATCTCTTCCGACAGATTTAACATTGCCTGCCATCTTTAGACCTTCTCTTATTTTACCTGGCTTCTAAATCAATTAGCGCGTTTGCAATATTTTTGGAAACTTGGCCTCAAGCAATAATTTTTTTTATTGGTGACTAACATGGTGTATGGACTACCATAAACATATGACCTTTGTGCTTGTATTCCGATCAAGATAGTTTCCCTATTGAAAAAGTGTGGCATGCAAAGTTAGTACTATTCAATTTATGCAAGAAAATGCATGAGAGTTTCCCTATTGGAAAAGTGTGGCATGCAAAGTTAGTACTAGCAAGTAGAATGTATGTTGGAGGTGAGATGTATGTTATGAACTTAATTGATCATAACATCATAAATGTGTTGCTTTATTTTCTAGAGGAGAGAGCATATGCATTTGAATTTTTCAAAGAGTGGAAGGATCTAGTTGAAAACTAGAGGTAAATTTTTAAAATCCATAATATTTGATAATGGTGGAGAATACAAGTCAAATGATTTTGATTCATTCTACAAAAAACATTATATTAAGAGGCAATTTTCAACCTCTTATACACCAAAATAGAATGGAGTTGTAGAGTGTGAGAATCATGTTATTTACGACATGGCACATTGCATATTGAAGTACATAAATATTCACTAGAAAGGGTTGAACATTGTAATTGTGCAGTTTATTTGATCAATAGGAGTTTGACTAAAATTATTTGGAAAGTTATTCCAGAGGAAGCATGGAGTGATCATAAATCTATTGTTAAACAATTGCATATATTTGGGAGCATGTATTATATTCATATTCCAAAGGAGAAACACAATTCAAATTTCTCTGATAGAGTGCACAAGTGTATTAATTTTCTTGTATATGAGGAGCAGTCGAAGGCATATTTCTTATGGGACTTGGAAAATCAGAAATTTGTAATAAAGCATTTTTTTTTTTTTATGAAGCATGCACAACAAAATTTGAGAAGTATGTTGATGCACAAGATATGATTGTTACTAACACTCTTGAAATTCTACCTTAATTTGGATAAGAAATTAAATAATCTACTCTAATTCCAAGGACACCCAAGTGGTTGGTGAAGATGGTTAAGATTTTGTTGTAGAACCTAAAATGTATGATAGATTGAGAACTAGAAGACAACATTATATAGAGAGTGCATAGAAAGTAAAGTTGACCTTATAAGAAGCAAGTGATTGGAGTCACCTTTAGTTAATTATGCATTGATGAGTGAAAGTTTTATTGAAAAAGAACCACATACATATCAAGAGAACAAGGAAAGTTGAGTAATGTGATGCCATGTAGTCAAAGCTTGAAGTTTTTAGAAAAAATAGAACTTAAAGTTTGGTTGAGTTTCTAGTAGATAAAAATACAATTAGTTGCATATGGATTTTTGGAGCTAAGTATAAGTATGATGGTACCAATGAAAACTACAAATAACAATTAGTATAAAAAGGCTATGTGCAAAAAGAAGGAATTGGTTATGAAGAAAATTTTGCACATATAGTTGGCCAAGTCTGTCCTTTATGATCTATTTACATAATTCATTTCCCTATGTGGCCTTAAGAAACTACTTTGCTACCAAGGTAAGGCAATAAGTGGCAAAATGAGGAATGTTAAGTCCTCCATCTTGTGGTTTCTTAGTGCACACCAACCACTTGACCATAGGTAGACCTTTTTCCCCTTTATTCTTCACCCAAAAGAGATATTTTAAGATAGAGTTTTATTGTAGCCCTGTTGGCTGGGAAGCCAAAGAGACAAATAATATGTATGCATTAAACTGAAAATCTTGTCCCCCACCTGGATTTTGGCTGCTAAGGAAAGGTCCTGACTATTCTAGTACTCAAGTCTAATTGTAATCTTATTAATAGCCCAGTTTCACATATGATTTCGAGTCACGTCAATGCTAAATGGAATACCAAGATACTTGGTGATTTCCCCCCTTTGAACCCATTTCCATTGGGAAGGAATTCACCTTGGGTGATCATCTAATACAATAAGTATCATAGAAGTTTTATCCTATTGTAGTATCTCTTTAGAAGCTTTACAAAAGGTGTTCATAAGCATAGTGGGAGTTGATTAAATATTACTAGGGAAGGCCAATAACTTTACCTTGGTAAACTAACTTTTATAATAGATAACCCAAGGCATCAGATGTGATAACATATAAATTAGGGGCTATATGGTAGCCCTGCATCATTGATCTGCTAAGAGGAATAAGATAAGTAAGGGATCTATTAACACACACAATAACCAAAGCATTAGAAAAGAGAATATTGACATAATATATGAACTTTGACCCAAATCCTAGCCACTCAAGCATGTGGAGAATGAATTTCCACTCCAACTTGTCATAGGCCTTGTAATAGTCCAACTTTAGACACATTCCTTTAAAACATTCAACGATGGAAATAATTCACAAAATTCTCTTCCTGATAGTATTTCAAATACAAAAATATTCCACCATATAAAGATAAATCTAGATCTTGATGTAAACACTAGAAACTTTCCTTTCGATGATATGACAGATAAATTTTTCAAGCATGATCGATTTGGAAGCCAAATTTTGTGTAATGAATATGAGCCTGAAAATTGGAAACCTAATCATGATCTCCTTGCTAACAAATATAACCATAAGGTATCATAGTTCTATAATCAACATTGTCCTAAATATGATAAATACTCTTAGGTAATTAATCTTGGTAGTCCAAAAAACGTTTTGGACTCTTATGTCATTGGTCATCATGATTTGATTTATGATGATCCCTTAGGAACCTTCAATTTGGATGACATTTTCTTTCCAAAAGAAAGTGAGAAGATGCCTAAAGTTCCCAATGATGGATCTAATCAACTTTGGGTTTCCCCCAAAGATAGTTTGCTAAAGACTGGTTCACAGTTCTCATTAGCTAATTCAATACATCTTGATACATTTTTATACAATAAGGATGTTAAGGAAAGTGTTTTTGTTGGTCACTATAATTGCTTAATTAATTCAAACAATCAAGTGCTACATAAATTGTCAACCCATGGAAGTCTATTTATTTCAAAGGTAACCACGCACTATATATGCTCAATTCCAAAAGCAACTTAGAGTTGTAGTAAAGGAAACTATATTAATCACACTTGCCTTGAATGAACTGAAGTCCTAGCTTGAATCACAGAAAAGCAAACTACTTATTGCAGAGCTTGAAGAGATAATTGATCTAAAGAATATTGAAATAACAACTGCAACAGAAAAGAGAAACTATTCTGTAACCAGAGAATAGGACCCTATTCCTAAGCATGAACTTCAGCACTTTGTTTCTGATGAACACACTTTCATGAACTCATTAATGCATTGAAGGCTTAACTATTCTAACAGAGAACATGACCCTCAATTCCTTCCTTTAAGCAGGAACCTTTAGCACCAGTCTCTGATTAGCACACTGAAAACTGACTACTTCTAACAGAGGACATGACCCTTTAATTCCTTCCTTTAAGCAGGAACCTTTAGCCCAGTCTCTGATTAGCACACTTGTGAAAATAATTGAAAGCCGACTACTTCTAACAGAGAACATGACCCTTTAATTCCTTCCTTTAAGCAGGAACCTTTAGCCCAGTCTCTGATTAGCACACTCGTGGAAATAATTGAAAGCCGACTACTTCTAACAGAGAACAAGACCCTTTAATTCCTTCCTTTAAGCAGGAACCTTTAGCCCAGTCTCTGATTAGAAAACCTCATACATTCATCACACAAGATTGCTAATGAAAATGATTATGAACTTCGTGAAAACAGTGTAACATTCACTAAAGAAAAGTTCTTGACAAAACAGAGTTCAGTAGTGTTTTAGCAAAGCAGAATTCATAAAAAGTAGTGTTTCAGCAAAACAGAAACTAATCAAGGCATAAACAGAAATCACACTAACACACTATAAAACTAGTGGGCGAATCTTGTGAAGAAGGTGGGCCCTCCCTTCTCACAAGATTCCCCTGAGACGAAAAGGCTAGAGAAGGATGCTCAAAACAGTCTTCTATTCATATATCAATGTATCATATTACAATCTGAAAAATGAAGTACGTCCCTCTCTCTGAAGCTTTCTTAGTACATAAAATTGGAGATCCTCTCGAATGATGATTTCCTCTTATTTAAAGAGGGAACCCCTTCGATACAATTGATAAAAAAATTATAGATGTATATCTGAGTCCTATTCTTAGTCAGATCAACCTTTCTAAACCGGAATAGGACATCCTAGTCTCCCACAACAGAATGTTATTACGAGTGATGAATGAGGTGTTGTTGTTACGGCTAGAGTGACAGTTTCTTGTTGCTGTTGTTGCATGTTGTTTTGGCATCGCAAATCGCGGGCTGTTTCAGCCACTAGATTTGTGCTCTTGACTATTTCAACATTTCTCATGTAACAACGATGGTTGGTGCTTGGCTCACGGTGCAACTGTTGTAGTCAATCTGTGTGAGTTGTTGTTGACCGCGGACTGTGTAACGGCTTCCTTTGTGTTTCAGCATCGTCGGTTCTGGACTGTGTAACAACTTCCTCTGTGTTTCAACATAGTGACCATGGACTATGTAACAGCTTCCTCAGCATCGTAGATCATGAACTGTGTAATGGCTTCTGTGTTTCAACATCTTTGACCATGGACTGTGTTACAGCTTCTGTGTTTCATCATCGTCGACCATGGACTGTGTAACAACTTCTGTGTTTCAACATCGTTGACCCTGGACTGTGTAACAACTTCTGTGTTTCAGCATCGTCGACCCTGGACTGTGTAACAACTTCTATGTTTTGTTGTTTCAGCAACAGGCCTCAAATGCTAATTCTGCAGTTTGAACTGTTTCAGCACTTATACATTTCTAATCAATGGTTAAGTACGAGAGTGATGTAAAATATTATGCAAAACAGATTAAACGTATAGTAATGAGAAGGGACGTTGTATACCTTTGGAATGATAAGATAAAGTGATAATATGAGTTTAAATGTGGGTGATCAAGAGTGTAATAGTGGCAAAAAGTATGGGCAAAAAGGTACATTGTGTGGTCCTAACAGTTTTTTAGCTTAAGATTGTTTCAGTGGAAGCTCTAATTTTTGCAACCCCATCATAACCAAAAAAATCACTCCCTTTGACCTAAGTTGTCCTCTAGTTTTTTATGGTTATCTTGAGTCTTTCAGTAAAGAGAGGATATTCTATAACCATGTTATTCTAATTGAGATATATATCCATACTACTTAGCTTCCATCTTGTACCAAAGGAGGTAAATTGTATCATTGTGTAAAGGAGGAAAATTGTATCATTGAAGAACTTTCTCGGTTTCCATGATTAGCATGCATGGATCTTTAGGATGGATGGACAATACATGCTCCATGATCTAGAACAATGCCTAGAAAAAAATAGGCATAGTACAACAACACTATTTATGGAAAATTTCCTCAGTTCATTTGGCCTTATTCTAGGAGGACCCCTAACAATAGATGCATGAACTAACACTTCATCAATCCCTACAGGAAGCCAAGG
>ML787146.1:293219-325910 GCA_009831015.1 Picea engelmannii | reverse complement strand
CACTTTACATCTAAAAACTAGAGAATGGAAATTGATGTGAAAATAGGCTTTATTCTATTCCATCATATGACTTGGTTGGAGTATTAAAATGTACCTATAAACATCATAGAACTCATCCCACTTTGATATATAAGTGAAAACATAATATTTTTCCAATATTTAATCATAAACTCACTCAAAATACTAAAATTAATTCTTTGGAAAATAATAGATCTAAACTTATATGTAATCATGAAAATGGTCTTAATGTAAGGCTGCAAGAAAGTGGAATATAGTAAAAAGTGAAGTGAAAGATTGGTAAAAGAATGACATTTTGGCGACCCAACAAGTAAAAAAAATTATTTCATAGAAAATAGATTTTATATTAAATAGTTATAAAACATTCATGTACATCATCATTTAGTACTTTTAGCCAACCTTTTCTTTTTAGCTCTATAGTTCCTAAGCATTTCATCAATATCTACGTCTTCGTTCTCTAGGTTCTCTTCAAAATCTGATTGTGATTTCGTCCTCTCACACAGAGCACACCTATTTGTGGGGTACTCACAGGGTAATGGAGGCCATTGTGATGAGGCATCACCTACAAAAGAAAAAAATACAAAATGTAGATGGCCAATTTTTAAATATCATTGAACTAGTTCAATAATATTAAAAAAAACACCTGTAATGTCATTATTTACCTAGTGCATTGGTCGACACCATTGGAATGGTTTCCCCCATGTGCTCTTCTTCAACTGTATGACCCTCAAGTACAACATTCTCTTCCATTGAGACTGCAAACTTTATAAGGACAATCATAAATGTATAAGTAAAAAAAAATAGAAGTACAAAATGTATAACTACAAAATTATTAAGTATATGATTAAAATACAACCATATTACCGTCATGTGCCAGCTCGGTTGTAGCACCATAGTGGGTCTGCACCCCCGTGGAATATTGGGACTGCATGGGAGAACCATCTTCTAGTTTAAAACTGCTATCAACGCACTACTCTCCAATATTAGTGCATTGTTGATAGTGTTGCTCCCCTTATTAAAACAAAGTTGTAAAACATTAAATTTATCAATGATATCCAATATGATTGTATTATATTAATAATAAAGGTTAATGTGGATTGAATTTTATTTACCTTATCCTGCAAAGTGGTTCTTGGTAACTTCCCCAATATTTTTCGGTGTTCAACTACATATTTATAGTTTTACTTGTAACCAAGATGGAGGTCTTCCTCCATGGTTTCAGTACCAAACTCATCACCCTGTATTGCATAAGAGTATGTATTTTTAATGTTATTCGTTGCAATTACCTAAAATTTTCAAGGCGATACAAATTATATATTTAGGTACTTACAATTATTGACTACAACTTCAAGTAGCCGCCCTGGCCTAGCCTATGCTGGCCACATTTGGTAAGCCTTGCTTTTGTTTCCTTTGACGTGTCAGTCAACCTATCATCAAAATTTTCAAGTATGTTAATATATACCACAATTTTATTTACATTTGAAAAAAATTGAAGGTATTGAATTGAAATTGTAATTTACCTTCTTTGACCAGAGGGTGTTTTTCCTTCATCTGTCAATTTGTTCTATTTTGTGTCCTCAATGAGGGTCTTCCACTCCCTCTCCGGAATCATCAGAGGATGTTTGTAGCTATCGTTTTGTTCCAAGTGATTCCTATATGTTTCTCGCGTATATTTTAAATATTGGTCAGCTGCAGTGGTGGCCAAGGTCTTATTAAATGTGTCTACACCAAAAAGGATTTCGAGATAATCCATAACTTTTTTTTTAGGTTGGAATTCTGGGAATTCCACCTCTCCCATATGGTGGGCCCAAAAATTAGCAACGCCTTATTCTCCAAGGACCTATAAAAATCGTTATTCCCTACATGCCAACTGATTATATGATTATTAATTTAAAAATAATAATTTAGATGATTTATATTTGTCTACATAGAGAACATGAAACAATTAAAATTTTAAAATTACCTGGGACTTTAACTTGCTTTAGTGGAAGCCCTTCCTCGCTGACCATAAATTTTCCCTTAAGATTCCATGTGCTAGTCACATGTCTTGCTTTAGGAAAAACAACCATATAGTTGGTCAAATCATCTGCCTCATCTCTGTCACCACCTCCAGAGCCTACCTGTGTAGTCGCTTCCTCAGTGTGTGTGTCATGGATCCCACCTAATGGTGTGGAAGGTGGATATCTGAATAGTTGTGTCCTAGCAGCTTTATGAGGGCCTGCATTGGGACCATGTGGTGTCTTTGCAGTGTCACTACTACTGACACCATGCATGTTGGTGTCAACAGGATCCAAAAATATCTATATAAGAAAGGAAACATTTTTTTTTCAGTTAGATAATGTAAAAGTTAAAAATCAAGCTTTCATAATTGATCTTATGACATAAAAATAAAACCACTTGAAATTATGGTTATTTCCTTATATGTCTTAAGCCTTGTCATAACTTCTTTGATCCTTTCTTCGACCTCAGGAGTTTGAGCTATAATATCTAACAAGTGAGCTAGTTCCTTGTTTGCTTTATTGATATTTTTTTAATTAAAACCATAGGGTCGAGGGATTCATACAAATCCCTATCATCGAGTGAATCATCATCAACATTATGTCCCACTGACTACATATTCAACAAAATAAATGATAATTCAGTTATGTAAACAAATAAAATAACTGTTCACCACAGAAATAAAATGCACATTAAATGCAATTCGAAAATTGTTGTTCGTTTACCTGTTCTGAGGTCGCTTTTGATTTACCATGATCAGTTTGCCACATTGCAGTAAAATTAGAACCATGATCATTATCATGAGAAATAAATTCAAATTTATGAGAAATCCTCCCTCTTTATTGACATCCAAGGAGGAATGTTATTGTTGATAACAAAAATAGGCCTCACTGAGTAAATAGACCGAAGCTCTCCAAATGGATTAATATCATAAAGAACATAATGAAAATCATAAAATATAAGAGTCATTGCTTACAGGTTGGGTAAATTAGTATATGTATCGCCCCCATAATAGCAACATCTGTATCTATTCGATTAAAATTGTAATTAATCAATAACTCTTCCCCTGCAGCTATTGATTTTATTGCACATGCGAATACACAGTTTCCTTCACGCCCCTCAAATACGCAATTGGGTCGCTTATTTGTGGTCGCGGGTCATGTATTGTTTATAAACCTTGCAATGTTCCCCGTTTCTTTTGGCCTTCCATCAATATAAATAGTTGCACCTTTATTTTGATCATTGTATTTTAGTTGTATATAATTTGCAGCCAAGCCATATCTTCACATACATTTTGTATATTGGACTATTCATATCCAATATTTGTAGATATAATAGGGTCCGACGTACTCCATCAATTCAGGTAATCTATCGTAATAGGCATTTATGCCATCCAGTGAAAATAGCCCCAAACCATGTAATGACGATGGAGCAATCTAGTATATCCTTTCATTTACACAAAAATTAATGTTTATTTCAGGAAGATCCTTGGGTACCCATTGTTTCACTATATGTTTATACCTCAAGGGCACCTCGATGTCGTCTATGCTCTCATGATCATAAGAACATGATCCCCCTTTCGCAAGAAACAATTCCATGTGTCTATGGAATTTTCTTCTGATCTTCTCACCTCTAGTTGATCTCCACCTATTAGACATACTAGATGTATCACTTTCCTCTATTCTACATGAACTTCCCTCACTCAATGAATATATATATGACAAAACATGTTTTCTTCTACGTCTTATAACACCATTAATGACAGAAACAATCATTCAATCAAGATGTAACACTAGTTCATTACTAGTATCCTGTTGGTATCACAATAATCTCTATTACTATTGGTATACTATATGGGCATTATAGGGGCATGTTTGGAGTCAAATGACACATGCCAACAAGTGGCGGTAATAGGACATGATGCTAGTTGGAATACCCTGGCACTGATGCCATTAGACACAAACTCCATCCTAAGGCCAACTAAGGAGAACAAACAACACATGCTAATTAATCTAAGAGTCAAACATGCAACCAAACAACTTTGTACTACAACTCGACCATATTTATTTTAAATTCTTCATGTAACGTATTTCATTGACTTATTGTGATCTTAGTCTCTCTTGGAATTATTTTCATTGACAACACCAATGCTCTTTTCTCCTTTAGTCGACCAACCTACTTTAGTGGATTCCTGATGAAGATAGAAGAGGGTGATTCAATCCCAAAAAACTTGTTGAAATTTAAAAGGCATCCATGGTCAGTTGTTAACAATGGCTAGAGATTTAGATAAGATAAGATAATGTTATTAATGTCCAACACATGACCACAAAAGTAGGTCAATGGGACTAAAAGATACATCCAATGTCAATACAATGTGGGAGCGTACAAGAAACTCCTAGATAATGTTGAAAGCTAGAGAGCGAAAGAAAATCCACCTAAGGACTTAGAATCTAGATGTCCAAGAAGAAACCTAGTTTCCTTTTCAATAAGTTCCACCAAGAAAAAATGCCTTAGCTAAAGAGGATTGAATAAAAGAGGACATACAACCAATTTAAAACTAAACTTTTAGGTTATAAATTAATATTGGAAATATCTGCCAAATGTGAGCTCACCCACTAATCATTATGATTGGTAACAAGGTACCGAGTGTGAACCCACAAGGTGTGAATAAATGTGTTCATGGTGTGAATAAATGTCTTGCATATTTCATTGTGGGCATCACTGTTAGGAGATGTGGTCACAGTTACAATGCTTTCTGACGGATTACCAAAGCCATTTTTTGTTGGCATATTCTCCTCCAAGGTACATCCATTAATTGTATTTGTGATGGTTTTTATTTCCATGTCACTATGGTAAAGAAGTGTCTTTTCTTTCTTGTATCTAACTACAGTTACAATTGGTGAAGGCAGTGAATAAAATAAATGAATTGGATTTTTTCATACTTGTTGAATGATTTCATAAGCTCACTAATTCTACATCCATAAAGGTTTAAACTTGAAAGGAATCAACCAGTAAACCTCTCTACTTGTATATAAAGGGAAATTGGTTTGTG
Source organism: Picea engelmannii (assembly GCA_009831015.1). NCBI lineage: Eukaryota > Viridiplantae > Streptophyta > Pinopsida > Pinales > Pinaceae > Picea > Picea engelmannii. The sequence goes on along the minus strand of ML787146.1, from coordinate 320,842 downwards.
AGGATGTGGACGAGATGATGTATGTCCAAGAGGAAACAACTTTGAATAATGAAGTTTTCTAGCTTCTTTGAAATGTTCCCAGACTATAGTATTTGGTTATTCCATGTATACTTCCTTCACTTTGGCTTGGGGCTGAAGAGGTCCCAATGCCCTATTAATTCATCCACATATTTCCTGGACGTGTCTCTTATGTACTCTTTAATATAGGAAAGGTCAAGAATTTGATTTTGTAATGCATAAGTGAGACATCTTTCTACTAGTAGTAAAAATTCACTTACATAATTTGGTGATGACAAATACATTATTTTAAAAATTCCAAAATCCACTTTAAGGAAAATATAGTGTATGCGTATGTTTTACTCTAACATTGTGTTGAGGGGTCTTAAATCCCTTTAACTCAATAGCAGGAACCAAACCCACCAAGGAGGCCCAATTAGACTCTGCAGAGTTTGATGGTGGAATGGTTCTCTAGATATTTCTATCTAGCCAATTTATTGATGGGATTCACGTGGTGATTGACATGATATTTTCCTATGAAAAATCCTTCTTTTGTTTAAACGTTCTCTTTTTGTATTTTCCTTTATTAGATGAGTTTGATAAAGTGATACATGCTAGTATAAACCAACTGGTGGAATGGAGTCTAAACTACTGAAGAAGGTTGAGTTTGGGATAGCCCTCATGGTCAAGCATGTAAACAAAGATATTCACACATGTTACAAGCCTAGTACGAATACATTAACCTGTTGTTATTTCAATTATTTATTGAGATAAAATTATCATAAAGAAAATACTCATGTAATAAGATGATGGCAAGAGAAATAGTTCCATTGGCTCTACTCATTAATCACACATTTACACAACGATTTTCTTTCCATCATTAAGAACAAGAACTGCAAAAAATATTGAAACATATAACTTATCAATAGATTTAGAAACTCTTACTCGTTACATCATCAATTACTGAAATAAAGTTGGAAGTAATTCCTCCTCAATCTAATCATATAAATCCTTTGATAGAAACAATATTTTGTCTCTGGTTCTAAATAAGATTTATCAATTAAGGTAGTTCAGAAATAGTTCTTTTCAATTCCAAAAAAGAGGGTCTTTCCAAAACCATCGACCTTTGCTAAAAGGTCAATCTTCTTATTTATAATGAAAAATTGACTAAAAATAGCCACCACAAGTGCAAGTTAAGTCAAACAAATGATTGCCACATGGCACTTTAATCTCTCTGTTCTCTAAGAATCATCTAATGATTTTACTGAAGTGGATGAATCTTCTCATATTCCGACCACTTGACGAAGACTTCCTCGCATGTGTTGGCATACGGGAACCTGTGCTGGTACATCGAGGCTGAAAGAATTTCTTTCATTTCTACTGCCTGTTATTTATACTTAATTATTTTAATACTCAACCATTGCAGAACTGCCCGAGCCTTAATCAGATCCTCCATGAATTGTTGTACTTGACCTGGCGCCATGCTCACGACCTTTGTGATCTCTGTTGTCCATGTCGATTCTTGTTCTGCATGTTACTTGACTATGTCATGCAGGGCGACAAAGTCTTCAGGCGAGCCAAATTCTAGGAGGTCGATTCCTTTCATCTCCCGATTAATATTTTCCCTTCCCTTTTTGCACTCAGCCCAATTCTTTTGAATATCTCGCTGAGGTTCTTGAGCCATTTTTACCCAATGTTCACCTGCTTTCCTGATCCGATCGATGTTGCTATCCCTTAGCACCCGAATATTGTGCTCTTCGGCATCTCGACACTTTTGTACTGCGCTGATGTAATCGATCCTTTATACTGCCTAGTATTATTTCTCATACCACCTTTCCACGTCTTTGCAGGTTGCTAGTTCCATAAGGGTATCTTCCTGGAAATCATCTATACCTGTATTGAAAAGGTGTCGTTCATTTGTGAATTTGGCATATGCATCATGGAACTCACTTCTTAAAAACATCGTGGCCTACGTGGAGTCTTGATATTATTTTTCCAAATGGAGAAGAAGCTCCAACTCCTTAAGTGCAGTGGACAACTCCTTCTCATCTCTCCTTGCTCTATCCAATGTGGCATCCATGATAGCCATCCCTGCGTGGATAAGCTTGGATGTCTTGGAGTGTTCTGTGTTAAGAAGCTTCTCCTCCATAGTGATGAGAATCGAGCTACCTAACGTGAGCCTTCTCTTCTTAGTGGTCCTCTTCATGATGGATTTTATCTTCCTGTCATAGATGATTTCTTGTATGTTGATGACCTCATCAATAGGCTCAGGGATTTGTTGTTCCCCTAGGTTAGAGTATCTCTGAGGCTCCTAACTGTATGTATTTGTTCTAGGATTGGTTCCTGAACTTCTTCTATATGTTATGATGGCTCAACCTTCATTTTTTGTTCATCGGTTGGTGAGGTATCGAATGAAATTGAAGAGCCAGGGATAGGTCTGGTACTTACTTGGTAATTGGTTGTAGAGGTGTCAATTTATTACTGTAGAACTTCCTCTTTATGACCACTCGATCCTAGATCATCCCCCAATCTGTCCATTGGGTTCCCTGGAAAGTCGAGAAACTCAGTGTCTAATACAATTTCAACCTCATGGTTGCTTTGTGGAAGGTTTTGAATTGGAGCATTGGAACTTGGGGTAGATGCTTTCTCAGGTTCCTTTTCCTATGTAATCGGTACTGGAGTAACTAAGGAAACCTCAAAACTCTACTCATCATCATAGATGGTTATTAAGTCAAACAAGGGGTTTGGTACACCTTTCCTACCTGGTTCCCTTGATATCTCAGGCTGGGTTGAAATTTCCCCTGGTGATCTGATCTGTCATGATGGAGCACTAGGGTTTTCCGTGGCGATTCTCTTCATCTCTACAAGATCAATATCATTCTATAATTGATCAATGATTCTCTGCACTCCTTCTAGTAAGATAAATCCTCTCCTTTGTGCTTTTGCGGCCTTTGTTACTCTGATTTTCTTCCGTAAATCTGAGAGCCTCTTGAGCTGATTGCTCTATTGTCTCGACCTATTCATCCATGCTCACAGCCTTGAACCTAGTCATGCTCGAGTTGGATTTACCACAAGTTAATTGTCCCATACCAACCATTTCTCTGGTTTGTAAACTTATTTTCCTCCTTCCACCATGAGGCCATCAACCAACTAGTGTCGTGGAATTCATCTTCACCATGAGGTCTGTGTTCAGTCGCTCCTCAGGGTCTCTGATATTGTAGTACTTATGGAATTTTGTTGGGAGGAAAAATCAGACACAATCTCCATTCTCATAATTGATCGTGCATTTATGCACATCTGTATGATCGATTAACCACTTCAAAACCTCAATGCATGGGAAAATCAGAGTTCTGCAGGCTACCATGTGTAAGTATGACCATCGGATATTTGGGAACACCTAATCGTCGAGATCCCTTACATCCGGGTCATTGCGTGGTATATACTCTGGGTACTCCTCTCGGTTTTTTCTATTGAAGAGGTATCCCCATTATGGGAGCATTACCTTGGATCCAATGTTTGCTTCTGTATCTCCGAATATAGGAGGTTGAATAAAATATTTCTTTGTTGTATTTTTAATGACCAGCTCCACCCTGGGAGTGTACTCCAACTGCCTCACAGTACCAGGAGAAGAACCTTCACCTGTTTCCGCTTCCTTTAGCTTAGGTGCTCTCTGTGAGTGCTTGGTCGTTGGCTTTCTTGGAGGCATTTTCCTTGCAGCTAGAACATAGTTAGAGACTTTGCAATAAATCATATCAATATATAAAAAATCATAACTGTCGAATCAATAAACTTTAACACATACCTATGTTTCTTGTTTAACCTGGTTTTGATAATCTGAGGATCAACACATTCTCGAGACGCTTGCTTTGCTTCTTTGGATGCTTTGGAATTTGAACTTGTGCACATAATGAAAGTGTTTGAATCCATTTTAGTAATTTAACCATGAATGATCTTACCTTGTCACATTAGACATTCAATTTGGGATGTGAGTTCAATTCTACAAAATCTACCACCAGATCCTTATTACGTTAAAAACTGAATTCAATCGTAGGTTGACGACGTGGGCGCGGGATATAAAGTGGCCTATCGGTGATTTCAAATTCCTATCATTCAATTGGTGCACAAAGTAGAAATGTATGTGGGGTGAAGCATTAATTGGCCTATTAAATGAGAATCTGATCATATCTCGTGATAAAAACATCCCATCGTTTCTCTAATTCAGTTGGTGGGTCGGGGGTCGGGGTTTCTCTTTAAACACTTTTCATTGATATCTCCTTGAAAAATCTTCGACGCTGAATGATATGTCCATACAGAGTTGATGTGGCAAGTCTGACTTGGAGGTGTGAATAGGACACATGGAAACTTAAAATGACTCGGGACGAAACTAGACCGTATGACACCCCTACGCGACAAAGACACGTGGCACTCGAGATCGACGTCTTTGTTTACCCGTATTATTCAGAATTGGATATTTTCTTAGGCTAAACATTCTAACACCTGATTCTACCCTATAGACGTAAAAAAAGTATCAAGGATCAGTGATCGGAGATAATCTTACCCAAGTGCTCCTGGATTGAATCTCTCAAAAATTTCCTAATGCCAAAAGTGCATCGGGGATCGACGTTTGGAGATGTGTCAACGTAGAAATTTTCAATGATTTAACTCTTCGAGATTTCGTCGGCCCCAAAACAATGCATCCTTCATCGGCTATCAGGGGTTTATCATGGCTCATGTCAATATTTAGTACTCTTGTATTATGTTGACGTTGTTGGTGATCGACTATCTCCCGAAACTGCGTGGCGAGTTACTAAAGCAAACTTGTTCAACCTTTCACCGACGTCGATGGTGCATCGGCGATCGACGATTATTATTCATGTGTGGTCACTTCACCTACTTCGATTTCACCAACGTCGAACACCAACACGCTTATCATACCATTAGTTACAGATCTTTAGTTATAATGTCAAGTTCCTTTTAGACACCAGGTTTTATTTAACAAGTTCAAAAAAATCTGGTTCGATCGATAAGAGTCATGAAAACAAAACAAACCATCCCCCCATATTGAAATCAAATCAGATAGTAAAACAAAAGAAACAAGTGGTACCCAAAAGTGACATAATTTCATAAAAAAAAATTAGAGTGTGTTGAGCGCTCAACAAATGGTGATTTACTAGGCGAAAGCAGAATCTTTGTTCCCTCCTCGGGCTTAGCTAATGCAGAAGTTGGTTAAGAACCTAACTAGTTTTGATTTTATCAGAGTTTCTCCTATCCTTGCATTTACACTTCCCCCAGTTTGTGAATGTGGGCATGCCTATGGAGTTTAAACCTTTATTCCACCTTCATTCCTCTTTACTGTGACCCATGCCCCCTTTTGACAAGAGTCGGGTAAAGCATTCACTCGCACCAGGCCATTTTAGTTATCATCATTCACTTGATGCGGTGTTGCTTTGCTATCAGTGAGAATCCTTAGCCCCAACAGAGTCACCTTGATGTCACAGACCTTTCTCCACTGCCAGTGATCTTCCATCACCCCGTCAGAGTTATCTACATACCCTCTCCTACTTTTCACTCATTTGATATGAGTGATTTATTTTAGTAGAGGTGCCCTAAGCGAGTGGGAGAGGAGGACGTCTATTATCTGCATGATGAGATGGTTAAGGTGAAATTATTCCTAGCTCTGTCTAGAGGTGCATGTGGTCCTTTCCATCTTGCCATCTTTCCCTTTAGGTTTTACCATACCACCAGGCGGAAACTTCATCACTCGCTAAGGTTGCTTGTTTGCAAAGAACAACTACATAAATCTTTGAAGAAAATGCAATTGTCCAGCGTTTCTTGTGTTGCATGTAAGCGTGAGTTAGGAAACAAATTTGCTACACCATATTGACTAAGTTCAACCAATGTCTTGTAGAACAAAACTTTATTACAATAAAACATCAAACAAAACAAAATAGAAATAAAAGGAATATGCCATCAGTCTACCTTACACCTACCCATTTATCCTAATGAAAAGAACACACACACACATTTTCTTTTTTAACAGAAATATTGTTTTAGGGATTGACCATTCACCAGGAGGGCATCAGGTTCGCCCCTCATATTTTTCAACTGATACGTGCCTACCCCAAGTTTCTCAAATACCTGGAAAGGTATGAGCCATAGATTTTGAAACTTTGAATTTTTTCCCTTAGGTTCATTTGCTTTGTCCCATTTTAGGACTAAGTCTCCTACTTCAAAATTCTTCTCTTTGGATTTATCCTTGTCAAACCATCGTTTAACCATCTACTGATGATCGACGAAAAGTAAGCGGCATTGTAAAAAACAAGAACGGGAGGCATCCCAAACCTTGTGATTAGTTGTTGTTCTATGAATTGGATTACCACCTTTTCATTCACATGAGTCAGAGGGATGGCCTCTGCCCATTTCGTGAAATAGTCCCTAGCAGTCAGTATGTATTTGTGTTTTTTTGAAGAGATTGGGGCAATATCCCCTATGATATATAACCCCCATTGCTTGAATGGTCTGGATATGGCCACTGGTTAAAGTGGGACAACTGCTCTCTTTTCCCTCCACATGCTTATTTGACAAGATTTACAGTTACTAGCGTATGTATGATTGTCTCTAAACAGAGTAGGACAGTAATAGTCGACTCTCAATATCTTGTGAGCGATGGTATTCCCTACAAAGTGTCCATTTGCAGGACCATCTTGGATCTCCTTCAGAACCTTATCTAGATCTTCACGTTCGAGACATCTCAAGAGTACCCCATCATAATTTACACGGAAAAGCATTGAATTTATGAGGAGATATTGTGTCAATTTCATTTTGAGAGATCTCATTTCCTTATGGTTTAGGTTTTATGGGCAAGTCCCGTGATGCAGTACGTGAATTATCTTTCCATACCAAGACTCTTTCCCTGGGGGAACATATAAATCTTCACTACACCATAACGCCAATTCATTCTCCCACCTGGAGTCTTCATTTACTTGGTCTTGATCTTTAGTGGCCAATTTACACAATCCTTGTCCCTTAACCAGTTTGGTAGGTTTTATATCTAGATAAAATTATTGGATAGCTACCATCCAATTTCCTCTTCTCTCCTCCATCTCCTGTTGAGTGAATAGGGTTTGGACTGCAGGATGAGGCACAATGACTTTGGTGTGATTTTTTAGGATGTAAGATCTGAAATGTTTTATTGCTTTGTACACCGCATAAGCTTGTTTTTATATAGCAGGGTAATTCAGTTCGCCCCCTTGGATATTAGTTCTCATAAATGATACCAACGCCTCATTGTTGTCATCATCCTTCTAGGTTAATATTGTAGCTAAAGATTGGTAAGAGGAAAAAGTATAGAGGAAAAAATATTTGCTAAAGTCAGGACTTCGCAGTACCGGAGCTTGAGATACGAAAGACTTGATCTTGTTGAAATCATCCTTGCGCTTGTCATACCACTTGAAGTCAACATCCTTGCAAATCATTTTTTGTAATGGTTTGATCGTTTCAGCGAAATCGTGCGTGAACTTCCTCACAAAATTAATTTTCCCAAAGAAGGATTGCATAGCCTTTTTGTTGTGGGGTAAGAGAAGTTGAGATATTTATTTTATTCGCTTGAGATCTATGTGAATTCCTTCCTGCGATATGTGAATTCCTTCTTGAGATCTTGGTGGGACTAGGTAGTTATCCTTTTTTGATGCTTTGCTAAGATTTTTGAAATGTACACACAAACGAATTTCCCCAAACGTTTTCCTGATAGGAACCAAATTTGCTACCCAAGTAGAGTGTCTAACCTGAAAGATAATCTTAGCATCTAATAAATTTTTTATATCTTGATACATGAGAGGTTTTGTTATCACACTAAGTTGTCTTGGGTTTTTAGCCTTTAGTTTTATCTTTTCCTAAGCCTTAGATTTTAATTTTTTTTAATTTGACCCTTTTAAAAGTGTGTTTATTAGGGCCCCCTTGATAAATAAAGTATTAGTCATGACTTGTGTTTTGATACTCATTCAAATTTGGACTTAGGACTATTTTGTTTATGACTTATCTTTGATCCCCCTCATGACTTGTCACTAGTATCGATTCACTCCACGAATAGCTTGATTTGACAAACCATTTTTCTCACTCGTGCCCTTGTAGCCCTGTCTTGTTGTCCTTCGCTTACCTGTCCAATCATTTTTTGAAATGAAGGGTTTCCAAATCATCAGGAGTTTTCTTAGCGCATTTCCCGTTCATCATATTCAACCATGATTTATGGTTACAATTTTGATGTCATCTCTTCCTTGTTTTCAGCACCAGGAGTTGGTTAAAATATCCTTTCAAGATCTCATATTTACGAGCTATGATAACGGTTTGTGATTTTTGAAAAAATCAAGATTGTTGCGCTGCGCAAACTCCCAGTTCTGACCTACCAGATCTGATGCTAAGGTAGATGCGGAGGCCGATATGCTCGTGAATTATTCTTGAAATCTTGTTGAGGCTTCAAACCGATTTTATTCCACAGGTATTCCATATTTTCCTCCTCTGCACATAAATTTCAAGGAGAGATGGCGCTCATAATTTTGGTTATCGGGCATGCATAGCTGGAGGATATCCTTCCTCACACCATCCTATCATTTTCTTCCCTCCTTTCAAACCTATAAATATCATTACCTGGATATCAAAGTTTGATACATCTGCCCACCATTGGTACTAAGCTCATGACATCCAAGCAAGTCCTATCCTCTACATGCACGGTGTGCTACCTAGAGGAGCTACTCAACAACATTGTTTTTCCCCTGCCTCATCTGAAACTTAAATCGAGTTGTTTCTACCCAGTTTCAAAGGCCAATTATAGGGTATCCTATCATTTTCTAAGTGTTCATACCTGCACACATCCAATGGTGGGATTTCCACAACCAATTTAGCTAGTTAACAACCAGTCTAGATTAAGGGAAGTTCTGGTAAAAGTGTGACCTTGTCCACTTGAGCCTTGACTTTAGGTCCTCCTGGTTATCACCAATCCATAGCCATAATAATCTCCTATCCTAAACTATGGATACTCCTCAGATGAAGAAGTCACACAAGGGGGGTAAGGTAGTTAGAACTGAACCCATGGATATGCATCTTTTTGAGACAAATCCCAAGGACAAGGAATTGTTTTGAAGGGCGGGGTGCCTCTCTTTCTGCTAGAATATGCAAAGAGGTCATCCTGAGGTGACAAGGTAGTTTTCCTTACATTTTGATGACCGGAAGACCAAGGTAGGGGGCCTAGAATTTGAGGTGTCTGAGGCCTCTATTTCAGCTGCTACAGGAATCCCTATCACAGGTGAGAAATGGTTTAAAGCCATGGCCTTAGATGCAGCATATGCAAATATTTCCTGAAGCCTGAACATTAAGCTGATAATTTGACTAATGGTGTGCCAAGGAATCATCTTATTGAGCAGTTTGACAGGATATTGAGGATCATTCAGAGGTACTTTACACGTGATAGGAGGTTCAATACATTGTACCAATACCATATAAGGATTCTATTGCATTTTACTGGAAAAATTGAAATGAACATTAGCTACTATTTTCTAAGGAGTATAGGCAAGATGTCAGACAAGGTTCAATCCAATTCTAAGTATGTGGATACTAGCATCTTTCACTTTGGATTGATTAGAATGATAGTTTTTGAAGAACTGGGTAAGAAATACATCTCATGGGAACATTTTGTTATTGATTCTCAATTCAAGTTTGATATAGCAACTACTCCTCAATCGTAGATAGAAATCCCTTTACGATCCACCAGTGATGCTAAAGCAGGTACTAGAAAGAAGAGAAAGGGCAGAGTTCTTGTTCAATATCAAGAGGTCATCAAGGAGGTTGCGGGAACTGAGGAGGAAACTTTTCATTCTCCACAGAGAGATATTTCACCCCCTCCTCCACCAAAGTTAGAAGAAGCCCCTTCTTCTACTAAACCTACAACAAATAAAGGGAAGAAGCTACACTTCTCCTCATCTCCTTAAACAACCAACATCAAGTTCAGAAATCCCTTCACAAGAGCATCAGCTTCTAAAGAGGCTATTGAATAATAGTCCCTACCTAAAGTCTCTATCCTACAAAAAAAGAAAGATAAGGGCCAAGGCATTGGAAATCCCGTGGAGAAGAAAGAATAAATCCATGTACAAAAGAAGAAAGATAAAGGCAAAGGCATCAAGAAGCATGATGAGATAGACAAGGTAATTCCTATTCAACAGGAAGAGGAAACCATGAAAAATAATTTTGAGACTGTTCACATCACTACTCCACCTGGCAGCCAGACATTCAAAAGATTAATCAGGAAACTTAGGGATGCTAGGAAGGAGGTGGCTCATTTGAAAGTAGAAGCGATGTCTGACAGGGTTAAGATGAAATAACTCATGGATGGTTACATCCACACTCTTGAACTAGCAAGGTTTGCAACAAGAAAGGCCCAACCTCTCCATAGGCAAGTCAAAAACCTTTATAGGCAGAACAGAGACTTGCAGTCTCAGAACAGAAAGCTCAAAGCAGAGTTGCAACATTTTCAAGATGGCGTGGCTCAAAGGAAATTGTAGGTATTGGTTGAAGATGCTATTGAAAAGGAGAAACCCGTAGCCAAGGAGAGCATAGATCCATTGAAGAAGCTTGTCCCTACTAAAAGGAAGAAGCATGTTGTGCCAAAAGAAGGTCCTGCTTTTCCAAGAAAGAGTGTTAGGTTAAGTGTTAGGTTAATGAAGTAGTTGGTGAAAGGTGAGCTCCATTTTTGAAGATGGTCCCTTTTTGCGAGGATAAACTATTGATGAAACACTACCTCTGCCACCTATACAGGATTCTAGTGCTTACTGTTTAGAGTTTTGGGTTTTTTACAAAGAATTAATCCCTTCGGTCGTAATAGTGCATACATTCCGTAGCACTATGGCGCTACGGAATAGTCTATTTTTGATATTCCACTAGTTTTCTACCCACAATGTTGTCGAATCGCCTAAGACTAATGATGCTAATACTGCCTAAGGTTGCTACCCATTATGCAAATGTTCAAGTGAAGGTGTTGCGTATTATGATGGTGCTAGCTAAAGTTTGACAGAACACACAGGAAGGCACTACCAAATTTTTGGCAAAGACGAAATCCTACATAGAGACACACCAGAATGGCGCTACCGAAATTCGCTACCAAAATTTTCGCAGAGATTGAAGTTTGCACAGAGGATACGAAGGTTTGGCTGAACCTATTTTCTACTTGTCTAGTTTTGAGGTTGCGCTACAGAATCACAGGAAATTTAGTGAAGGCGTTACAAAGTGAACTACTCAGAGTGCTACCAAAAGGTTCTACCAACAGATACCAAGAATCAAGGAGAGTCAAGCTAGCATCTTTATGAATAACCGATGATGGAGAGGATTTTAGAAACAACATCTGGCATCATGATGACAACCACATGCCCCTGAAGGACACATGGAAAACAAGGAGTTGCACACCAAAGGGGATCAAGTTAGTTCAATATTGGTTGGATCAGTCACCAACACTTTCCCATTTTATAACATAGGTTGTTAGTCAAGTTTTTGGATGGAATAACTTCTTATATATTTAAATGGGAAGGAGGCCAGCTCACACCTCTAGCTTTTGCCTCCCTTTTTTTTAATAAATAGATAGATGAAATGCTTCAGTAGGTTCGAATGGTTGAGCAACGCTCCCTTATACTGTAATATTTTGATGAAGTTACTGTGAACTGGTTATGTACTTGATTTGAGACAACTTGGTTAATAGAAATCCTCTTATTTTTCCATCTTATTTTCTTCTGATGCTAAAGTGTTCATGCTTTGAATGATTCACATGAATTATTATGGTGATATTATGATGTATGTTTGATTATAATATTATTATGATGTTTCATTGTCCTTAAACTTTGAACTCAAGAAGATCTTGTGTTAAGAGTCTTTCTTCCTTAGGTTGTATGTAGACATGATGTTTACAACAACCTCTACATTCCTCTCACTGAAGTCTTCCCTCTATTCATATTTACTCCCACTTACTGATTGAAGTTAGCCAAGACCTTGATTTCTCATGCATGCTAGCCCTGATTTATGAGTTGGAACATTATCATCTTGATTCTTATCCATTTTACCCCTCAAAAACTCTTTTACATTCACATATAACCTGATGGGTATTGGGCTTGCCTTACATGTAATTTGAAGGTGATTCCTAGTGCTAACAAGTTCCAAATATGGGTGGTACTTCCTGAGCTTCTGTTGAAAGGGTTTTACTCGAGATTTCAACGATATTGTGTGTTGAATAATGCAAGTGTCATAATTTTTGAATTCTCGGTAGGACCATGCAAAGGCATCTTGATATTCTCTAAAATATTTAATATAGGCTTTCTTTTCTTCTTGGGACGTTGTTTTGCCTAGATTTATATTGTTAGGGTTTTCCGGGGTTCCTAGATTTATAGTCTCATAAATGGGACATGAGCTCCTTGTCTTTGTGTTTATCGACCCTTTAAATATTTCCCTTAATTCAAAGAGGTTCTCCAAATTGGCTACCCCTTTCGATATCGTGTGAAACTTTGGTTTGTTACCAGAGTGATTTGTTTCACCTCTTGGTTCATGGGAATCAATTTCTACTAGTTTCTCTTGGAATACTTCATATTCAATAGCTAGGTCCTTAAAATTTTCCTAATTGGTTAGGAATTCTATAATATATTCATCTCCTTCAAAGACCTTCCAATTAGAAATATTGTTAGGCACTGATGGTTTGTAGAGTAGTTACACAGTGAACCTGGAGGCTTCATAGTATTCTAAATGGGATAGCCTCGAGGAAGCAGTGGTTGGGGAGTCAGCAAGAGTATTCTTTGTCCTGGGAACAACTGTAATATTGAAGGCCTCAAAATGTTCTATTAACTTGTGCAATTCCTGTTGATAATTCTTCGGGTGGGGAGAGTTGCAATGTATAGTACTCTTTACTTTCCGGATGATAATTTTAGAGTCCCCAAAAACCTTTAGTTCTTTAACATTCAAGTCTATGTATTTCTTTAGTCCTTGCATTAAAGCTTCATACTCGACAGTATTATTAGTGTATTCAAATTCTTGTCTGTAGGACAAAAAAATTTGTTTCCCCTTTGGGTCTATGAGAATACATCTCGTTCCCGACCCTTCCTGTGATTTAGACCCATCAAAGTATAGGGTCCAAACTTGTGAGCGAAAATTGTCAGCTTCTCCATGCCTACTAAATTACTCCCCTCCACCTACTTTGTTTATGGTTTCCAACATAGGTTCTTGACAAAAGAGGCTCTCTTCCACTGCTACAAGTAGATTTACTTGAAAAGTCATTTCAGAGTTTTGAGTAAGAGGTACATCAGATGAGAGAGGGGAGAATTTGTCGAAATCAGAATCGCAGGAGTAGTTACCTAGCACGGGGAAATAATTCGATGAGGGTTCATTGAAAGCTTCTAAATCAGTGACAATATGTTTGAGATACCTTTCCCTATCGATCCTAATCATGTTTGTGTGTCCCTTTAATGGAAACCATAGGTGAGCCCACTCTATGCTAAAGTATTCGTTCAACTTCTCGGACCAATCTTGACTAAGTAGTAGTCCATAAACTTCTAGTATATCCACTACAATGATGTCAATTACTTGAACAAATTTTGGGTGTGTAGCCATTCTGATCATGACATCCTTGAGCTCTTCAATAACTTTTACCTAAGTTTTGTCTAGTTGTCTAACGTGTTTATCACTTTTGAGCGAAACTGCGTTTAATTTCTTGCAGATAGATAATGGCATGACATTGGAGGATCCTCCTGAGTCAACCAAACAATTATGGAGGTTTCTATTGAATACTTCAAAGGTTAAAAGGAATGGTGGGACAAAAGGCTTTCCTTTTTTATCTACAGAGAAAGCGTTCACATTTGGTTTATTTTTTAGGTCTGTAGGAGTTAGGACTTCCCCTTGGTTAGTTCTTGTTATAGGAGCTTCTACTGACTTCAAGGCTTGTAGCAGAAATTCCTTTTGCTGAGGAATTATACACATGTCCATGTCGGACACATTAGCTTTCAACCTTTTTAAGTCTTCCACTATGTTGTAGTCTAGCTTGGGTGACTCTCGTGTATAGATATTTATAGGATTTCTTTGGGAGATAAAAGGTGCTTTCGAGTAATCGATTGTCTGTTTTCCTCTTGCAGTTTGGACAATGGTAAGGTTATTTGAGATCGAATGTCCTTTACTTCACATTTTCATAGCCAAAACCTCGGTAGGTGGTTCTTGAATCTCAAATATATCATTAGAAGGCATTGGAAAGTCAGGGTCCCACAACAACATGGTTGTTTCTTCTAGCGGCTCAACTTCCTCCTGATCGACGATATTTACCATTGAGTCGCTTGATTGTTCGGTAAGGGAAACTTTGTCTACGAATCGATTGGCCATTAAATTCATAGCATGTACCCATTGAGGACAATCTCTTTCAAAATGTCTCTCTTGATGATACATATAGAAAGAGTCGGAGGCTACATTACCCAGATCGATGTTTAAGTTGGTTGGGGGAAGTTCAATCGCTTTGAAAGGTGGGTTTCTATTGAAAAAGTGTTTATAAGGCCTTTGACCTTGATTTCCCTCCCTGACACTTATCTTCATGTCTATGATTTCATTCAAGAGTTTCTTTATCATCCATTGGAGGTCTTCTATGTCTTCGCTTATTTTTTCAGGACCTTGTTCTGCTTGTTTTCCTGTAGGTCTAGTCAGCAACAATCCTCTCCTAGGCAGAGGCTGGAATTCCTTCTTAACTAGTGACACCTGGCCCTCTTTTCATCCTCTCATTTGGAATTCAATCATTTTGGCTTCCTATTAATTCTCAGCTAGGGTATGTTTCGCAGCCCTTTTCACAAACATAGAAATAGACACAGGGAGAGCATTAGCATATACCTCAATTTGCAACTCCTGGGTAGGTTTAGCTTTGGGTTGAAATTTATTCAAGATAGTGGTAAAAGGTTGATTGAAGTCTTTCACCTTCTCTTTTGGACTCATGGTGGAGACGAAGAGTTCAACCATTAAAGCTCATGTGGTGGTTTCTTCTACAAATTTAGCTAAGAAATCCTTTTGGAACTTCATCCAACTAGTTATGGACCCTACGGGAAAGTTAAAATACCAAGTCGAGGATGATTTCTTGAAAGTATAGAGAAAAAGTCTACATACTATGTCCTCATGTTGTACATTCATCAATATTATCTCTAGTATGAATTTTTTACTATGGTCTCTAGGAAATCAGGAGGTTTCAGGGTCAAACTTGGGAAGCAGTTTTTCTATATGTTGAGGGAGGTTATGTACCCATCCTGGGATTGCCAAAGCATCTCTAGCCAAACATGGTTGGTTATTTGGAGGTGTATTTCCTCTATCCTCATTATTATCATTATTATCCTCCATGTTTTCTAATTCTTCAACTGAGTGATCCGAGTTAAACCCTTCTTGTTCGGATTCAAAATCGTTCGGTTCAGAGTAGTTACCAGTCGATGTTTTGGGCATTAGGTTAAGGGGTTGTTCGATATCGGTGAGGAAAAGTTCTATCAGTTCTTCTACTGTGTGAACAAAAACCTGGTAGGGGGTGTCGACCACTGGTCTGCTTACTTGTTTTCTACGAGGAATTAATGGGGCTAAGGGAAACAATACAATTTGTCGAGCGAAACCTCTTGTGATTATTCTAAATTGGTTCAAATACTCATGAGGAAGAGAGTAAGGTATTTCAGGGAATAGGTTTTCTTCCTTGTTGTGGGGTGAGTTACTCATTTCGGGAGTACTCTCTGTATGTGGGTTTTCTTGAGACTAACTAGCCATGCATGTTGGATGTTTTGAATCTATAGGCTATGTGAGATATGATATCAACAACATTGTTAGTCATTCATTCTATGACCCTCCTTCTAGCGCAATTTTTGTTGAGGGGTCTTAAATCCATTTACCTCAATAGCAGGAACCAAACCCATCATGGAGGCCTAATTAGACTCTACATCATTTGATGGTGGAATGGTTCTCCATATATTTCAATATAGCCAATTAATTGATGGGATTTACATCGTGATTGACATGATATTTTCCTATGAAAATTCCTTCTTCTGTTTAAATGTTATCTTTTTGTCTTTTCTGAATTCTGGGAGGCCGATGCCTTTCATATCCCGATTAATATCTTTCCAACCCTTTTTGCGCTCATCTCAATTATTCTGAATCTCCCACTGAGGTTCTTGAGCCATTTTTACCTAGTATTTGGCTGCTTTCCTGATACAATCGATGTTGATATCCCTTAGCACCCAAATATCATTCTCTTCGGTGTCTTGGCCCTTTTGTATTGTGTTGATGTAATCGATCCTTTATATCGCATGATATACTTTCTCATACCACCTATTGGCACAGGGGCAGACCCATGATTCAACACTTCAACAACGCACCAACAAAACCCTAACTACCAACCCTTTCGGCAACACCTGTGAAGTAGATGAACTCTCACCCGAAGTAGAGGTAGGGGTGGTTGCAGGACTCCAGTTTATGAAACCTTAGTTGGGACACATATATGTGATTACAACACCTTAAAAGAGCACTTAGTTGTTATAGTTCATTAGTATTTAACCTTTGTTTACAGTGCAAATAAACCCTAATTACATAGCAACGCAATATTCATCCAAATCTAATGTATTTAAGCACTAAGCATATCAACACAGACCAAATATAACATTCAGTCACATCACTAAGCACCAAGCTATCATATCATGTCCATATAAGAATACACTACTACACTAAGCATTAACCATATGAACAATAAACAATCACAATGCACAAAAAAACCGTAACACAGGATATATGTGGTTTACCCCAGTCTGGGGCTACGTCCACCAATGCTTCTCTTCTTTATTATCTTCAGTCAATCACTTACATGCATAGAGCCACAAGATCCTACTTCGCATAGGAAATGAGATCTGCGCACACCTCGCCAGATCCTCCTTACCCAAGTTAGGTTTAAGCACAAAGCCTTCTTACTGTCTATACACAACCTTCTTACAATCAAAACCCAAAATCCCTAAACAAGGGGTTAAGATCCTGCGATCTCTGCTTCGACTTGTGCTCCATCTTCAACAGCCTATCAAAGTCCCAAAATAGGTCAAACCTGACCAAGGATCTCAAAAACTTGGTAAAGGGCCAACAGGCCCCCAACACTCACATGTGACTCGTCTCGAGTCACTCTGATCTAGTTAGCTCTGCCTCAAAAGCCTCGATCTTGGCTCGAGCTGCTTCGACCTGTTGTCGCGCCAAGGCCTCCTGCTCGACGAACTCCTAAAGAATTTCCTTGTTCACAAGTCCTTCCAATCATTTCTCAACTGTAGTGACTACTTTCTCTAGTTCTCCTCCTCGTCCTTAAATCTCCTCAAACAATTGACAAGCTGTATCATGGACTGGTTGGAGCCTCTGAGTCACTTCCATGAATTTTCTCTATATGGCATGGACTTGTTGTTGAACAATGCATTGTTCCTGTGATCTCTTCATTCTTTCAACTGCAGACAAGAGCTTCAATTGTTCTTGTACCATTTTTGCTTGTTGCTTTGCCTCCTAAAGTTGGGACTCCAGTGTCTTTAGTTCAAGGTCTTCAGTAAGTCATTCATAAGTCTATGCACTACGATCACTGAGTTGTTTACATTCCATGGCGAAGGTCTTGATTCTCTCAACTGTGCTCCGAGAAGTTGCTTCTCTTTGATCTCGCATGTTCTGCAGAGTGTTTGGCACTAACTGTAGCTCTAGATCTGTTATTCTATGTTGAATTTGTTGAATGGCTTCAACGAGCTTCTCTACTTGATGCTCTACTGGGTCTTCCTTCTTTTTCTCTAATCTTGTCACAAAGTGGAGTGCTTTGTTGAATGCTTCTTTTACTCCAACCTGCTCGGCGAGCAGTTGTTCGTTCTCTCGCTGGATTTGTGCTTTCTCTTCTTCAAATTTTGACTGGAGGGAAGCCTTCTCCTGTTGTGCAATCCTGCGTTGCTCTATTAATTCCTCTTGTGATTGCTTCAAGGCCACTGTGGAATATTCTTTTTCTTCTTGAGTGCAACGAAGGTGAGCTTCGGTCACATTTACTATTCTACGGAGTTGGGCAGGTTCGTCTCCCAACTCTGGTTCTTCTGATGGAGGGGGCGCAGTGGACACTACGCGGCTAGAGTGAAGGGATTGTTGTACCCCTCTGAGTTCTGCCTCAATTCTATCGTACATGGCTGCTTTTTTGGCTTCAGTGTTGTGCAAGAGGTCCTGCAAGGCATCTGATACAGCTACAATGATGAATTCGAAGTCATCGAGCGTGAGTATTTTCTGCAACTTGGTCTTACTAGCTCTGGATTTCTTTCGTGAGGTAGGTTTCATGGGGGAAACCTTCCTTTTCTTAGATGGATCAATTTCATCAACAGGATCCCTAGGCAATGTTACTTCGCCTTGCTTCTACTGATCTTCTTTCCCATTGTTCTCTTTTTTATCTACTTTGTTGTTACCTTCTCCTTTAGGTGATTCTGAAGTAGTTTCTTCTTATGCACTGCTCAAGTTCTATACCTCCTCTATCTTCTTCCTTCTACTGGTTCCAGTTGTGTCATGTGCTTTGTGAGTGGCCTCTGAGCTTCCAATTAGTTCCTGATCAGATAACTCTGCGAAGTCAATAGGGATAAGGAGCTCTGTAGGCTAGTCCTTAGTTATCTCTTCTAAGTCCTCTCCTATGATCTTATAGTATGACTGAATCTCTTCTTTACTCTCGTCTACACATGCATTGGTGTAAATGAAGTGTCGATATACACAGAACTTCATCAGTGGCCTGAACCGGTACAGAGTGTTTGGCATCATACGAGGGACAACTTCAATGGCCCTCTTTAACTGGAGATAGTATGTATGGAATACATCGTTCAATTGCCACTATTTTCCCATATCGATAGAATACCAAAGTGTACTGAACTTTGCAATGAGCAGCTTGAACGACTCAATGTCGGGGAAGGTCGCACCTTCCAGCATCTCCCACGTTGTAAACACAATGAGGATCAAGAGCTAGCTAAAGTGGAACTCATAGCCCTGGTCCTGAGCTTCATGACAATCCAGTTCTAACTGGTTGAATAAGTACTTTTCCCAATTCATTTGTAGTCCTTCTACGCATTTTCCATTGAGGTCAACAACGAACCCTATGATTTGCGTAGGTCTGTTCTTTGTCACTAGAATTCCTGCAATCAGTTGGTAGGCCAGGCAGACTGCACCATTCTATATGGAGGCTACCTTGTAGCCTCGTGTCCCCTTTTCTACATCGCCATAGGTATCCTTAATCCTCTGTGCCAGGGCACGATCTGCAGCCTTTCCTAGGTAGAAGTCTTGCAGGTCTGATCCCTGCATGCTCAGCCCAATGATCCTATGGATCAACGTTGGGTCAATGGTGATGCGTATGTCTAGCCATAGATAGCCACCATGGTAGCACGACAGCAGGAGTTTAATGGACGCGTTAACTTCCTAGTGCCTTCCAAAATGCGGTATCTTCATTACGTTCAAGATAGCGGACTGTGCGAGGTTCATAGTCCATGGTTGGGGGATTATCCTCGAGTTCTTCCCCTTCATCCTAGTCAAGTACCTGTGAGTGGCGAGCATGTTGTGTTTCTTGCGATCCCCTACGTTGAATTCATTGAATTTTAATGTCATGATCTTGTCTAGTTGGGTTCAAACTACACATATCCCCTTCGGGAGGTACGCAGTAACCAGGGTGTAATCGAAGTCCCTGGGGACACTGTCATGACTCACCGCATCGGCCATGGGTGAGATGTAGTTGGGAAGGATAGACGTGATCAAATTCACATTTTCAAAGTCATCTCGATGCTTAGTTCTTTTCTCGGATGCGGCTCGGGATGGTCCAAATCCATGAGCAATCGACGAAGAGGCTTGCACTCCTCTCGTCGATGAAGCTTGAATCCCTCCAGACATTACTTTTTCAGCCATTAGATTGATTAAGACTTCTTCTACACACTTTTCAGCTGCACTGAGTTCATTCGACATACACGCTCGATATTGGATACTCAGGTCAATGAATAATCATTCAACATGTGGCAGAGTCTTAGTAAACACAACACAAAAACAATGAGTTCTCTCGTTGGTGTGGATACAAATTGAAAAATTATTCTTGGTGCAACAGTCGACGGAATAAGTAGACAGCGATGTAACAGATCTCTCCAAACGGGTAAGAAGCCTTCATCAATACAGTTATGTCCGTTACGGCATGGTCCCAACAGCCCGATGGCGAGCTTTCCAGCCATAATTGTTGTTATAATCGTTTGAGGCATCGATCTAACAATTATAATGATTCCAACAGTCATATCGCTCTGCCATGGCGAAGTGCCACATGGCATTGTTCCAATATCCCGACGAAGTTGTAGTTTTTCAAACCTACCTTCTGCAAAGTCTCCTCTGGAACCTCCTGAAACTTTTCTAGCTTTGCTCTCTTCTTATTGAGCTTTCTATCTTTCTTCCTTATGATCTGCGTCTTAGTATTCCTCTTTCCATTATGATTCTTATCTATACTCGACATAGTAACTTCGTGTTGATGAGATTATGTCATAGGGTTCAAAGGTAATACTTCTTTTTTGTCTAGGGTAGGTGCTCTACTTTCCTATATGGATAGGTTCTTCAAGTCTTCTTGTGTTTTTTCAGCTTCGACAACTCGGTCTCTGGTCCTAAGTTTCTTCGACTTGTCCTCTTGTTCTTCTATCAAGCGCGTTATTCTCCTAGTCATGAAATCTTTTAATTCTGGTTTTTTTTGTTCTAGGGCCTCTTCTTCTTTTCTCTGTATCTAATCTCTCTCGATCCAGGGTTTTCCTAATAACATAGTGAATGGGGCGTTGTTCTCAATGAATTTAACAACCTAAAATTCTTCTTCTGTCGAATTTCCATGAGCACGCATAGAGGTCTGGGTAAGTCTTCCACATAGGGTTATTAGTTTTCCTCTAAAGAATCCTATTCCTCCTAATGAATGAGCCATAGCAGGCCTTCCCAAAATTTCCCAGGTTCTTTCTGTCATGACATTCACCTGTGTTTCCTCATCCAGAACATAGTCTATGTCAAAGTCTCCTATTCTTTCTTCTATAAGTTCTTTTTATTTGAAGATTTCTAGAAAGTTGATACTTTTGTGATCGTTTAGGGTTTCTTTCATTTGTAATAATATATTTTCTGATTCTCTCTTGGGTTCTGTCATGGTCTCATTTTCTTGGCCTTCCTCGGGGTTTTCTGGTCTCATGTTCATTCTTTCAAGCTTAGCAATCATTCTAGGGAAATCCAAAACTTCATGGTACATAGATTTACAACAAAGACAACTAGGTCTTCTATCAGGGAAATCCTTAGCAAGATGGTCCGGTCTTCTGCAATTGTAACAAAGAGTTAATCCTCATTTTCTCTTAAATGATCCCCAACCTTTCATGTACTACACTAGGATCACAATAACTAACCTACAAAAAATTCTTTCTAGGATCCTGCAACCATTTGTTAGTCCAAACATTCTTTCTATGCATAGGAATAACATACCTTTCATTATTTCCATCAGATCTATTCATAGCAAATCTTCTTTATTCTAATTGTGCCCTACTTTTCAATATAGGACAAAATTTATCAAACATACCTAGATCCATACTTTTGAAACAAAAATTTCCACTTATCTTACTTTTATTAAAGCACAAAGCTTTCAAATCTTAAAAATTTTCACTTTTCTTAACTCTTTCAGAGCACAAAGCATTCATATCTTACCTCTTTTCTTCAGCTCTGCCTCCTTTCTTAGCACAGAGCTTCGCAAGTCAAGTAGTAGATCTACACACAGAGATTTCTTTCTTTTCCTCAGTTCCCAACAATCACAGATTCAGGTCCCCACAATGGAACCATTTGTTGGCACAGGGACAAACCCAGGGTTCAACGCTTCAACAACGCACCAACAAAGCCCTAACTATCGGCCCTTTCGACAACATGTGCAAAGTAGATGAAGTCTCACCCGAGGTATAGGTAGGGGTGGATGCAAGACTCTAATGTTTGCAACCTTAGCTAGGACATAGATCTGTGATTACAACACCTTAATAGAGCACTTAGTTTTTATAGTTCATTAGTATTTAACATTTGTTTACAGCGCAGATAAACACAAATTTTAGAGAAATGATATATTCATCAAGATCTAATGTATTTAAGCACTAATCATATCAACACAGACCATATCTAACATTCATTCACATCACTAAGCACTGAGCTATCATATCATGTCTATCTAAGCATACACTACTACACTAAGCATTAATCATATGAACAACAAACAATCACAATGCACAAAGCAACCATAACACAGGATATACGTGGTTCACCCCCAGCCTGGGGCTATGTCCACCAACTCTTCTCTTCTTTATTATCTTCAGTCAATCGTTTGCATGCACAGAGCCACAAGATCCTACTCCACATAGGATAGGAGATCTGTGTGCACCTTGCCAGATCCCCTTTCCTTGAGTTAGGTTTAAGCAAAAAGACTTCTTACTGTCTATACACAAGCTTCTTATAATCACTTGCACTTAGATCTGCAAGTTCTTAACACATAGCATGCACAAAGAATTCAAAACTATTTTCACTTAGCACATTGGCCTTCACTTTCCCTTAGCACCTAGAATCACACCACATCACTTACTGACATCACCTAGCTTTCTATTTATACATTACAAAGGGGCCTAAACATGGGTAAACCCATGGGCCGACATCCCCATACCCGTTACATCAGCCCAAAACCCAAAATCCCTAAACAAGGGGTCGAGATCCTGCGATCTCCTCTTCGACTTGCGCTCCATCTTCGACAGCCTGTCAAAGTCCAAAAATAGGTCAAACCTGACCAAGGATCTCCAAAACTTGGTCATGGGCCAACACCACCTTTCCATGTATTTTCAAGTTGCTAGTGCCATAAGGGTATCTTCCTGGAAATCGGCTATACCTGTAGTGAAAAGATGCCATTCATTTGTGAATTTGGCATAAGCATCTTGGAACTCACTTCTCAAAAACACCATGGTGTGCATGGAGTCTTGATAGTATTTTACCAAATGGTGTAAATGCTCAAACTCCTTAAGTGCAACGGCCAGCTCCTTCTCATCTCTTTTTTCTCTATTCAATGTGGCATCCATGATAACCATCCATGCGCCGATAAGCTCGGATGTCTTGGCGTGTTCTGTGCTAAGAATCTTCTCCTATGTAGTAATGAGAATCAAGCTATCTAACATGAGCCTTCTCTTCTTAGTGGTCCTCTTCATGATGGCTTTCCTCTTCCCATCATAGGTGATTTCTTGTATGTCGACAACCTCATCAACAAGCTCAGGGATTTGTTGTTCCTCTTATGTTAGAGTATTTCCCAGACACACGATTGTATGTATCTGCTCTAGGATTGGTTCCTAAAATTCTTCTATATGTTATGATGTCTCGAACTCCATTTTTTGTTCATCGGCTGGTGAGGTATAGGCCAAAATTGAAGAGCCAGGGATAGGTGTGGTACTTACTTGGTAATCAGTTGTCGAGGTGTATATTTCATTCCTCTTTCTGACCAACTGATCCTATCTCATCCCTCGAGTTTTCCATTGGGGTCCCCAGAAATTTGAGCAACTTAGTGTCTAAGACACTTTTTACCTCATGGTCATTCTATGGAAGGTTTTGAATTAGAGAATCGGGGCTTGGGGTGGATGCTTTCTCAGGTTCCTTTTCCTCTGTAATCGGTATTGGAGTCACCAGGGAAACCTCTGAACTCTCCTCATTATCATATATGGTTATTCAGTCAAACAAGGGGTTTGGTACACCTGTCCTACCTGGTGCCCTTTATATCTCAGGCTGGGTTGAAATTTCCCCTGGTGATATGATTTGTGCTGATGGAGCACTAGGGTTTTCTGGACCAGTGATTTCTTCAATTTGTATTGGCTCCAAGCCATGTGAATCTTTTCTGCTTGTGATTGGGTCGTATGTGGGGATCCTCATCATATCTACAAGATCATGATCATTCTGTAATTGGTCAATGATTCTATGTGCTCCTTCTAGTAAGAGAAATCCTCTCCTTTCTGCTTTTGTGGTCTCTGCTACTCTTATTTCTTCCCTAACTCTGAGAGGCTCTTGAGCCAAATTCTCTATTATCTCCACCTATTCATCCATTCTCATAGCCTTGAACCTGGTCATGCTCAGGTTGGATTTCCTCTGTACTACCTCCTCCCAATCCAAAGCACATTCTGTGAAAATATCATCCTCAAACTTGTCATACGTGTATGGCCAATAGGACGAAACTTGTGAAGCATGTTGGAAGACTAGGCCCTTAGGATTGTTCTTGCGAAACCGATCTTTTGGGAACCTGAATTCAACCTGACTCAACCCTTCTTGTTTTTCTTGAGCAGTGTCCTTCACTAGATAAAACCCCACATGGAAGTCATAGGGTATGAAATCTCGCTTCTTGTCCTTGACTAGAGTGGCGTTATAGCCCTGCAGGGTAGTCTGATAGTAGATTTCTCCCACAATGAGTCGGTCTAGGAAATGATCAAGGAGTAGATGTGATGCTCTAGTGGCCCCGAACACCCTGATATAGGTTATGTGTTCATCTAGGTACCAATGGCCTACCTTTGCTATAATTTTCTTGGTTGTTGCGGATAGTCTTGGGCATTCCTTTTTAAATACAATAAAATAAATTTGGGCGATGAATTCATAGAAAATAAGGGCATGGGATTTTTTGTACCTTCTCTCCCATAGTATGTTGAAGTAAACATGAACATGAAGTTCTGTAACATGCCAACTTAAATTCATTCTGGAAAAGACATTTCTTGCACATATAACATTGCGTAAGTACGAGGACATGTGGAAAGCAGGTGCTTCCCCTTCCTTTGACGTATAAACCTGCTATACACATATGCTCAATTGCTTGGAAATTATTTCTCCCCAGTTGATGTTACTCCTAGATATCTCCACAGTGTATTCCAAGGGCATCCATGCTTCCAAAAATTTGGAGCAGTCCTTTTCTCCATACAGTGGGCATATGAGAGCCATCAAGTAGATGTATGGATCCCTCAAGTTAACTATCTCATACCAGCCATTGCTCCAGTTTGTAAACTTCTTGTCCTCCTTCCACCATGAGGCCATCAACAGGCTGGTGTTGTGGAATTCGTATAACTTCAACATGAAGTATGTGTTAAGTCGCTCCTCAAGATATCTGAGGTGGCATTACTTCTTAACTTCTGTTGGGAAGAAAAATTTGACACACCCGCCATTCTCATCATTTTTCATGCATTTATTCACGTCTGTATGATCGATTAACCCCTTCAAAACCTCAATGCATGGAAAAACTGGAGTTTTGCATGATACCATGTGTAAGTATGACCTTCGGATATTTGGGAACACCTGGTCATCATGTGCCCTTACATCCAGGTTGTTGTGTGGGATATACTCCGGGTACTCCTCCTAGTTGATTTTGTTGAAGAGGTCTCCCCACTGTGGGAGAATTACCTTGGATCCAGTGTTTTTTTCTGTAACATAGAAGACCGAAGGTTGAATACAAGATTTCTTCGTTGAAGTTTTAATGACCATCTCTTCCTTGGGTGTGTTCAATCTTCATATTGGTAGGACAATTCAAGTTTATGCCCAATTTGAATTCAAGTGTGCAGAGGTACTCACCATCCTTTCCCTCTCCTTCAATCTCAACGTCACCTGATCAATTTCACAGATCCTTGCCGTCTCCCTTAGTCTCGGCGTCGCCAATCAAATTCATAGATGTCCCTCGACAGTCTCGTGTGCAGGTGCAACTATTTCCCTCTCCTCGATCTCGGAATTGCATGATCTCAACGGTCTCATGCGGGTGCAACTATTTCCCTCCCCTCAGATATCGAAATTGTCTGATATCAACAGTCTTCCACATAGGTACATATATCATTAAAATGAATATTAGAATGTGAATAGGACCGTGCGATTCTCAGTTTGGTTTTGTTGTGTATAGTTATGTTATAACATATATCACATTTATGTTACACATATGTTATAACATATATCACATGTATGTTACATATATGTTATAACATACATGTGATATATATTATAACATTATGTTATATATGTTATACATAAGAGGTAGTGGTTTAAAGGTTATAGTGTTTAATAATTTTAATGATTCGAGGTTATAGTTTTTACAAGGGTTAGGGGTTAGCTATTAGGTATTATAAGTCTTTAATGTTATAGGGGTAAATGGTTACAAACATTAGGGATTAGGCATTCAATTCAAGCATCATTATAAGTGTTAGGAGTTATACAATTATAAGGGTTTGAGAGTTAGAGTCTAGAGTTTATGAGGGTTACAGGCTATACATGTTAGGGGTTGGGTAGTAGTTAGGCATTAGGAATTATACCTATTATAGGTTAGGGATTATAAGAGTTATAAGTGATAATTATTAGGGGTTGGAGTTTATGTTGGTTTTGTGGGTTGTAGAAGTTAGATGTTAATTGTTATATGGGCCATAGGTTAAATATTTAGGGTTATAGGGGTTGGGGATGCTAGGGAATAGGGATAAAGGTATATAAGTTTTGTAGGTGCTAGGATTTCTAAAATTATAGGGATTTGAGGTTATAAGATTTAATTAGTAACTATACTATTTAGTGGTGATATGAGCCATATGTGATAAAAATTATAGTTCTTTAGACTAAATTAGAGGTTATAAGGGATAAGGGTTTCATGTGATAAATGTTATAAGAATCAAGGGTTATGAAGATATAGAAATTAGCTTTTAATGATTAGAATTTAGGGAGGTTATATGGGTTAGGATTTATAGGGGATAGTGGTTATAAGTGTTAAGGGGCATGAGTCTATAGAGATCTTAAGAATGCTAAGAGTGGGTGGTTTTAAGGTTAAAGGTTTTAAGAATTTTTTTTTGTTTGTTTTATTAAATTTATATATTATAATATATATATAGGTATTTTCTCTCTGTGGAAATTTTGTGTCTCACAGTATAGGTTGATTCTATGTAAACCCATGTTAAGAACCAAATATCAATATAGCATAGAAAATCCTCAGAAAAAGTACTCAACGCCTTGAAAGAGAGATAATTTCGGATAATAAGCCTCTTCGAGGGGGCAACCTCCTTTTACCCCACTTAAAAGTTCAAGTACAAGATGATTCAAAATGAAAATGTCTCCTTGGTATATATAGGAGACTAGGAGGTATAATTACAACTAATGGCCTAAAGCCGACATAAATAAAATAACATTACTAATATAATATGCCCTAATTAAGGGGTAATGAGCCAGTATTAGGGCTTAACATGCCCCTCCCCTTGAGACAAGTGTTGTCTGCAACGCTTGAGTAACTCCGGATGCTTTTGTATAAAAGACTCGTCTTCCCAAGTGGAGTCTTCAGCTGGTAGTTTCCTCCATTTAATGAGATACTCTGAAATGGATCTATTCCTCAGTTGGTGAATTCTTATGTCAGTGATGCCTTCAGGCTCCAACATGATTTTTCCTTCCTCGTCAAGTTCTGGCAATATAGTTTGAACTGGGATCTTGTCACCTATAACCTTCTTTAAGCATGAAACATGGAAAACTAGGTGTACTCCTGAAGATGCAGGCAACTCCAATTTGTATGCCATAGTACCAATCTTTTGCAACACCTT
>ML787146.1:277873-289195 GCA_009831015.1 Picea engelmannii | reverse complement strand
TTCATCAAGAGTCCAAGTAGGATTTTCTGGAGGCTTATTTGGTGTAGAAGTTCCCTTTTTTGGTGGCATGTTGGCCAAGTATCACTTTTGAACCTTGATTTTAAGGTGGTTCTGCTAGACAATATTTCTTCTATTGTATCTCCCAAGTTTCGACCCTTATGGGTATGAATTTTTTTTTTATGTAGTTCTCTAATATTTCTTCTCTGCAATGCCACAGGTCTGATCATAATTGGATGTGCCAAGTGTAATTTACGGTAACTTCCCCACAACTTGCCGATTTTTTTCCTTTCCAAGAGATCTCACTTGTATAGAGTGCCCCAGACAAAATAATTGATATAAAATTCTGAAACTCGCACCAGAAATACTACAAACTGTCCACAATCCAATGAAACTAGTCCCACACAATTTGGATACTCTAGGAAGAAGTTATGATTGTTTTACCCGGAACACCTTCTTGAGACTAGTCAATACGACTAGTCAGATACCCAATCTTACATAGGGTGTATCTACAAATTTAAGATGACCCAAAATCTAAAATTTTTACCACAGATACCTTACTAATTTCTCTAAATAGCCTCTAGATCTCAGGGTCTGAAACATTACAGAAAATGTTTTATAGTGAAAATTCCGCAATGAATCAGTTCAGGATGATTCCAGAACCCTATATTGTATAGGTTGTATCTCCAAATGTATAAGGCCCCAGGAGCTTAATTTTGAACCCAACGTACCTTAATTTGTCTACTAAATATCCTTCAAGTCGTTCCTTCTGAAACTTTGTAGAAAAAAAGTTATAACAAAAATTCCAAGGTGTCTCAGATGTAGCAGCGAAACCCCAAGACCTTGAGCTCTGATACCATATGTTAAGAACCAAATATCAATATAGCATAGAAAATCCTCAGAAAAAGTACTCAACGCCTTGAAAGAGAGATAATTTCAGATAATAAGCCTCTTCGAGGGGGCAACCTCCTTTTACCCCACTTAAATGTTCAAGTACAAGATGATTCAAAATGAAAATGTCTCCTTGGTATGTATAGGAGACTAGGAGGTATAATTACAACTAATGGCCTAAAGATGACATAAATAAAATAACATTACTAATATAATATGCCCCAATTAAGGGGTAATGAGCCAATATTAGGGCTTAACAACCCACATGAGGAATCATAACAAAAACGAGGTAGGGCGACCAAATGCAATGCAAGGCAAGTTGGCAAGAGGGGTGGCCACATGAGGAATCGTAAGGAAAATAAGGCAGAGTGCCCAAAGGCAAGGTAAGGCGAGTTGGAAAGAGGGGCATGCCCCACAAGAGGAATCATAACAAAAATGAGGTAGAGCGCCCAAACGCAGCGCAAGGTGAGTTGGCAAGAGGTGCGCCCACCCACATGAAAGGCATGGAAATGGAAAGAGAAGGGAGCACTAGGAAAAAAGACGAGCCAGATGTCGGATAAGGAAATGTTTTGGCTTCGACTTAATATTTTCAAGATGGTATAGGCAAGGTTGGGTGCCCAAATGAAAACCAAGGTGAGTTTGCAAGAGGGGCGCCCACATGAGGAATTGTAATGAAAACAAGGCAAGGTGTCCAAATGCAACACAAGGTGAGTTGGCAAGAGGGGCGCCCACAAGAGGAAACATAACAAAAGCAAGGAAGAGTGCATGTTGTAACCTAGGTCTGCATCCCTACCCTTTTTCCTCCTTTACCCTACACATCCATCAATTCTAAGTTTTTTGTTGCTTTCTTAGATTATTCTCCATTATTTAATCACTTAGCGTCATGGCCCCTGCTCGTCTTTACTTATTTTTCACCATCTTTTTCGCTTTCTTCAAGGGTGATTTCATGTTCTAGTGTGAGTTTGAAATACTTTTCATCATATTTACCACTAATTGAGCATGTAGTAGGTCCACCGAGTCTTTTGTGTGTGCAAGATACATCTAGGTCCAACAAGTCCTTTGTAAGCTTAGTAAGCTTCCGCAGAAAAAGGCATTAAATCAAAGCAATCCATTTCGGGCTTAGAATTTAAGCCAAACAGACAGGTCAAATATTCAATGGTGGAGATCCAATAGTCAATGCAGATCAACGACTCTCATGCATTCGGAGCCTCAAACCCATGCAAGGTTTAACAGGATTGACTCTGTGACTTCGGCGTTCAAGCGTCTGAACTTTCCATTGGTTCAAATATTCTGAAGTGTCCAGACGTCGAAGTGTCGAATCTTTTGAAGCTTTGAAGTGTCGGAGCTTCGAAGTAGCAAGTCCCCGAAGTACTGGAGACTCGAAGTGTCGGAGTGGGCCCTCACTGCCATGCTACTTTGTGAGATAGTTCATCTGGGAGGTTTTACTTCAAGACAAGCACAGAAACCCGAAATACTGAAGTGTTGTAGACATGTGGCAACCATCTGGCGGTGACACATGGAATCCACCTGGCACTGACAGGTTGCATTCATTTATCACTGACACATGGCAGTCTTCATTCGAGACACATGGCACCCATTTTTGGCACATTTGGGGCCGACATATGCATTATTTCAAGTGACATGTGTCACCCTCCTTTCTGTGACATGTCAGCAGTTGACGTTAGGCTGCCACGTCAGATTTGGCATATCTTCCTTCGGGAGGTTTTCAAACACAACACTATAGGTCTCCTGAAGTTTCAAACTCCCAAAATCCTTTAATGATTAAAGTATTAATATCGGTTTAATTAGCCTAATATAAGCATGGATTAGTGACTTCACGAGATTAGCAATCTAAGATATTTAGATGTAACGCAAATCACAAACCTCTGAATGCTGAAATTCTAAAGTGGTTCACCCACGTTTATTGCACATTTGAAAAAGATCAAAAAGGGGTGTCAAACCAAGAACGGGAAAACTGCACGTACAGACTCCAGAAAAGCACAACACTACTTGCTTTTGTCCTCAAAGAGATAAGTGGGGTAAAGACACGAACACACTTTCATTTGTCTCGAGTGGCATCCAAAAGCACGTGTGCATGCCATGATCGATATAGAACTCAGTTATGTCACTCTTGGTCATTTATGTCATATCTCAGTTCACTCCAACGCATGCATCAATATTATTTCATTGTAGTGGAAATTTCAGATGTTTAATTGCATGGTTCCTTTTAGTTTCAAGCATAATCAATGGTCTTTTGTGATAAGAACCACTTGGTTTTTATTAAGTCAATATCGGAGTATTCCTTATATACTCCAGCGTGTGTTTAGTTCAGTTAATTAGTTGTTTTACAACTGGTAGTATAGAGTTAAGCCTCAGTCCCAGATGGATGAGAGCCTCTGCAACTCTTATAAATATGCATTTTCTCTATGTTTTACGGGGGGGTTCGCTTTTAGTGGAAAAGAGAAGGATCAGAAGGGTCGGACCTGCTTACAAGATTGTAAATTTCTCTACCTATTGAATATATGTTGACGACAGTTGTTTTTCTTACTCAAATATGTATGTGTTTAATCTGATCTTAAATGCAAATTCGGTGTTGTGTGCAAAGTACATTTCCTTTTTCTTTCAGACACAGTTTTAGTTTATTTGTTCACCGATTATGCAACCCATTATACAACTATTTTTTAGTGAATATATTAACTAATTGACCACATGTTAGACGATTTGCATATAGATTTTTGTTGAATTCTTAAGATATTATTTTAAGTCTTTATTTCTCATATAGCAAGTGATTCATTGCATTGTTGGTTAGTGTCTCATGTGTGTGTCTTTAATATCCCCAACTATCCATTAATATCCATACCAGTAGCAAAGGCGAAACTACCTTCAGACTGTGTGTTTTTTCCAACCTAATCACCATATTCCAAAATTCCATCCTTGAGCTGACCCACAAAATCAAATTATAAAGAACAATCTTTCCAAAACTTGAGGTGGCCTAGATTTTCCCTTTATCATTCAAGTGTATACCTTAGGACCAACAACGCCCAAATTAAATGCAAGGTGAGTTAGAAAGAGGTGCGACCACCCATATGAAAGGCACGAAAAGGGCCACACAAGGGAGCACTAGGCAAGAAGACGAGTTAGATGCCGAATAAGGAGAAATTTTCGCTTCGACTTAACTCTTTCAAGATGGTATGGACAAGACTAGGCACCCAAATGCAATGCAAAGTGAGTTTTCAAGAGGGGCGCCCACATGAGGAATCATAACAAAAACAAGGCAGGGTTCCCAAATTCAAGGCAAGGCGAGTTGGCAAGAGGGGCACTCACAAGAGGAATTGTAACAAAAAGGAGGCAGAGCACCCAAACAAAATGCAAGGCGAGTTGGAAAGAGGTGCACCCACCCACATGAAAGGCATGAAAATGGCCACACAAGGGAGCACTAGTAAAGAAGACGAGTCGAATGTCGGATAAGGAGCAATTTTGGCTTCGACTTAAATTTTTCAAGACGACCTGGGCAAGGTTGGGCTCTAGCATTAGGAATCGTAATGAAATAAAGTGCAATAAGGCTCCAAGAAAGGTGGGTGTTCTCAATACTAATGATAAACATAAGTGCAAGAAACATCCATAAGTGGGCATCTTCCTTCATGATCTAGGACATAAAACCATGAAACCTCTTGATCCCAATGTGAGATGTCCCATCAACAAAAAATAAAAGATATGAAATGTAACATCCAAAGGTGGACATATCCACAAACTAAAAGTTTGAATTAAGTCAAACCTCCAATGATAGAAAGTGCAAGACCTTCAAGAGAAATATCCTGTCAAACAAAGCATGGAAAAGTGCAAAATGGCCTCAAATGGTGGATTTCTTCCTCAAAACAAGTTCCAAGCAAGTGGATCCATGAAATAAGGCATCAAATTATATATGAAGAACACATGTGAAATGCCTTCAATGATAAACTAAATCCATAAATAAAGGGGTGGCCCCTCCTAAATCAATAAATAAGACCATCACTTAACATGTAAATAAGACCATCCCTTAACATGTATGCAAGAAGGGTGAGGGCTCCACTGGGATGATGATTAATATCCAAATTTCACCTAAACAAGTGTGAAATCATCCCACGAGGTAAGGGAATTCCATGGCCGGCTCCTCCACCAAGTAATAGGGCATAAAAATATGTAGAAGAGGGAAACACTCGACATGTGGGTGTAATACATGTCATAAAAAACCATAATATGTGTATGAATCCTCAACATGAGCAAGGGAAATCACCCCATGAACATCACACCATGCTAGACCATATCAACCTAAATGAATGTGAAATCAAGTAATATCAAGGGGAGAATTCCAAGCAAACAAATATGCAAACACAATATTAGCTTAGCGCAAAATAGCTAGGGAGTTCCATCAAGGGAGTCATACATCAACATGTATCATCAACCATCCAATAATGATCATATAAGGGACTCCACAACCAAGTCTACTAGTATGAAAGGAAATAAATTACCAAGACAACTAGAGCATCAACATCATCTATCCATCCATGACTACATCACTAATAGTCTCATCAAATGAAATCACAACCCCTAGGCCATCCAAAGATAAACTTGTAAACCTACCTTTGTGATGAAAATTACAAGAGTAGTGAAAAAATACTAGTGTATGCCTATGTAAAATGAGGGGTAACACTAGCAACACGAACTGGATAATTTTGAACATAATCATAATTTCATTCCTCTTGCCAATGCCAATTTCTAGTAGGTTTGATTCCTAGCTTGCAACCCCAATGGATGAACTATCAATAAATTGACTTCATTAACTCAGTTGCTCTATTGTTTATTCTCTTGGTTAAAGTGGATTTAAACACTTTGTTTTATAATTGAATTACCAAGTCAAGTTGATGTCACAGAAGCTTCAATTCACCCACCACAAATGTCATGCACCGACCCCGCATAGTGAGCAGTGAATGGGGCCAATGTTGAAATTTATTCAATATGTGCCTATATGCATAGAAATTTGACATGGTTAGACTAGACACATTCCTTGACAATATGGGAAGGTTTCAAGACTCAAGGATGTATGATGTCCCCGCATAATCTTTTATATCGTTCACATTTGCATCAACGTTCATCATGTTGCACCTCTCATTGTCATCATTTGTCATTCCCTTCTATAGAATCATTGTTAGAACTATCTTGAAATTTGATATGGAACTTACAATACACCCATCACAAATTTCTTCCACCGAACCCACACAGTGAGCAGTGAATGGGGCCAACATTGAAATTTTTTTAATCAATTCTCGTATGCGTTGAAATTTTACATGGTTAGACTAGATAGTTGTCTTGATGGTATGGGAGGGTTTCAAGACTTAAGAATTTTTTATGTCCCCAGGTAATATTTGAGATCATCCATGTTTGCATCAACGTTCAATATAATGGATGTCTCATTGTCATCATTCATTATTTCCATCTATATAATATTTGTCAGAACTCTCTTGAAATGTCATGGAATTTCCAATACACCCATCACCGATGTCATCTTGCATCGGCCTCACACAGTGAGCATTGAATGGGGCCAACGTTGACATTTATTCAAACTGTACATGTATGCGTCAAAACTCAACATGGTTAGAATAGAAACATGCCTTGATGGTATGGGAGGGTTTCAAGACTCATGGATGTCTGATGTCCCCACATAATTTTTGAGATCATCCATGTATGCATCGACGTTCATAATATATGTCTCATTGCCATCATTCATCGTTTCCATATGTATAATATTTGTTGGAACTCTATTGAAATGTCATGGAACTTCCAATTCACCCACCAAAAATGTCATGCACTAACCCCACATAGTGAGCAGTGAATGGGGCCAATGTTAAAATTTCTTCAATATGTTCCTATATGCGTCAAAATTTGACATGGTTAGACTAGACACATGAATTGAAAGTATGGGAGGGTTTCAAGACTCAAGGATTTATGATGTCTCCACATAATATTTGAGATCATCCACATTTGCATCAATTTTCATCATGCACGTCTCATTGTCAATGTTTGTCATTCCCTTCTATAGAATTGTTGCCGGAACTATATTGAAATTTGACATGGAACATACTATCCATGTCAAATTTCAGTGCATGTCAAATGTGAACAGAGTATCCATGTCAAATTTCGGTGCATATAGAAACATTTGAAAAACAATTCAACGTTGGCCCTGTTATCGCACAGTTTGTATTTTAGGTCACAGGCTATAGGATAGAGGACAAACTCGCATAAAAAGAACCTTTCCCACCCAATGTCACCTCGATGGGGAGGTTCTTTATGTTTAGGGAGGTTAGCCCAAGGGAGACGTCCCCGGTAACCTGGGGTTTGAAGAGGCAAAGGATACAAGGTCAAGTGTTTAAGATTTTCCTCCTCCCAGGTTACCACCAGTATCAGATAGTCCGGCTAATAAGCCAATAAAGAAGTGAAGACCCTGTTGAAAATACCTGCCCGGAACAAGATAATAACAACACAATATGTATATTTGCAGGCTATAACTCAAAGGGTTAGTACTTCTTAACTATCTGATTTCATGTAATAAGCAATGTAATAGATAAGATGAAGTCAACGTTCTGCTAATTAGCCTATAAAAGATCACCAACTCATAAATATCTACCAAAATGACCAAGCCTACAGTATATCCAATCAATAATTTTTTCAGTAAATGCTTGACACCATCATTTAATTTCTTATTATTAGTCAAAACCTTCTTGCGTCAAGTATGACGTCAGCCTAGGTTAGCAGTGTTAGGGTTAGTTAGGGTTTCAGAAGTTAAAGTTTTAAAGATGGTTTTGTACACTAGAAACTCAACGTTGGAGATATTACCAGTGCCTTAGGGTAAATGGAGTCAAAAGCAAGGGCACAAAGTCTCAGGAGGATTAAAACTTAGAGACTGGAACGTAGGGTTCTAAGGTGTTACAATGGCAGGGCCCTAGAATCAAAACCCTAGGGGAAGGAGGCTCACTCCGGTGTTGCTTAAGCAAGGCCTCATGCTCCTTCCTCCTCTAAATACACTTGGCAAAATGGCTAGCTTCAAAGTATAAATTTAAGGGAGAAGGTGTTTCAAAGGCAAGGCCTTCAAACCCTAGGTGTAGTCCAACTAGGCCTAGGATGTCTCCTCTTTTCAACCTATAACTTCAACGCTAGCTCAAAAAAAAGAATGAAAACTGTAGCAACGACTAGGCTATATCTTCTTCTTTCAATGGCTGAAAACTATTTCTCAAACAAGGGGACATATAGTAAAGACCTACGTGTGTGCTTGCTACCTAGGGTTTTAAAATTCAGCAATATAATAGCAAAATGTAAGAAATTAAGCCTACAACCATTCACTTAAGAAGTTTTGCATGAAAAAATCACTTACATGTCATGAAGAAAGCATAATCAAACCCTAGTTGTAAACCTTCCTTGAGAGAAATGCCATAAATGCCAAGAAAAATCCTCCAAGAAGAGTTGTGCCTCACTTTAAAACACCAAAAATACCAAACTAGGGCGCAAGAGATAGTATCTCATAAGAGAGTGAGTTGTGTTATCTCAAATGAGGGAAAAACATCCTCGATATATATCAATCCATGACCTTTAAATTACAAAATAGGTCATTAAAACAGTCGACAAGGCTGACTACAAAATTCACACTATTTTTACATTAACTGCTAGATAAATGACATAAAATGAGAAAAATGTGGGGCGTCAAGCCCTTCTGAGGGAGACATTGGCCCTTTTTGGGCATATCCAACATCCAGAAGTAAGACGTTATCCCTTTTAGGGCTCCTCCAAGCTGCCACACGTGCCAGTAACCTCAATCACATCGCCACACGCTCAAGCTGACATCCAGATCTCCTGGGTGACGTCCTGTCCATCAAGAGGAAAATGTTCCATCTGAAGTGGGTGATCCCCCCTAGGCCAGGCTCAACCAAAGTGTCCTGGGTGGAACGTCCTTCTTTTCTTCATGTGAAAAGGCTCATCATAACACTGTCCTATCTCTGCCATCCCAACAACCATCTGATGGGCTCTTCAACCCCATGGAGGTTCGAGCTAATCATCTCCCCATGTGTACCGGTCCACTGGTACCTGTCCGTCGGGCATGGTCCTGCACATCAAAAACTTCACCCTCCATGAGCTCATTAGTCCTCGGGATCATAGCAATGTCAATCATATTTCATCATTAAATTTATCAAATACATGCATAAAACCCCTAGCATATCCTTCAATAGCTCAAAGATATTACACTGATCTACTATACAAAGTTGAAGAAAGAGACAGAATAACCTATTGGGCCAGTATCCATAAGAAGAAGAAAGTTTCCAAAGAAGATTATTCAAGCCATGTAACATGAAGTGATATGGTCTAAGGATGTCCAGTGATAGTGAAGACCAGGGGTAGGTATTGTCTGTGGGTGCCTTTGTAGGAGGTGGGTTGTACCCGTCATGGATGCAGTTTTTTCCAAGCCCCTTTATTGTCGTTATTCTTTCCTTATTTATTACTTTTTCTTTCTTTTTTACTTCAAGGTCTGACCAGAGGACACTGCCTTGGCATGGTGACCAGAGTTGACAGTGTTACCCACTAGTATTTTTGCAGAAATGATAAGGTTGGCTTGTCATGAGACCCCCTTTCCCTTGGCCATGCAACCAAGGGTCATTGCCCTGGTGTGGTGACCAGATAATGGCAACGTTATACTACTAGATACCTATGAACATAATGGGTCGGCTCGTGATGAGACCTCCCATCCTCTTGGTTAGATCTTATTTTATTATTTTTCTTCGGGTCCCTTTTGTTTCTTATCGAGAGGCCTTTTATTGCCTTCTCGGGGATCCCTGCGCGAGGCATCTCTAGGTTTTATTTCATATGGATTTTACCTTTTACCAATTGTTTTTACCTCCTAGGCCTTTAGCCCCTTCTTCCCACAGGACAAAGTGTAACCCCTCAAATAGGTCATCCTAATGCCCGGACTAGGGGAATGGGATGGATGTAAGGGAGATCAGACGTAAAATGATAATATGGTGGGAGCGGACGATGGCTCTTCAAATCCCCCCCTCGTGGCTAACCAAAACCCATGGATACAAGATTGCTAGGGCACCCCATTAATCTCCCCAACAATGGTCAAGTGGTTTAGCGTAAGATCCAAGCAGTTGTTAGAAATGTAAGGAAACCGATGCATATATCTAAAAGTTATAACGATCAAACATGACACATGCCATGATACCTGGACCAATTACCTCATGGAGCAAGAGTCTTCTCTGATGCAATTCCAAGTCGATGGTGATGGATGCTGCTGCTACTAACAGGACAAATCTGGTGAAGAAGAAGAAGGATGGGCCCTCCAGGGCCATGCTCAGGTCAATCCTGCTCTCATTACTCCATGTCTAGGACCTGTGGGCCTCGAGACATGATCTCCTAGTTATCCCTAGAAACCGGGGATAACATCTGGCTCCAACTCAGGGACATGTGCTCACCGTAGAGCGCATTAGAACCTCAACATCTCTGGCATAAACCTGCAGACCTCCTCACACTCGAAAAGATACATCATCAACAAAGGTGGGGTGGTATTGCCACCCCACAAAATATAACATGTATACATATGAAATAAAACAATCAAATGCATATGAGGAAACAAACATGAAATGCAGATGGTATAATACACGGAAAATTCCTACCTATTCATACTTACCTATACCGTCATGTGTCTGGGGGGTAGTAACGCTTGATATGTAAAGCGTTTACTGGTAATTTCAGAATCTCTCCTTCCATTGTCTCCAGGTTGAAGGAATTTGTACCTGCACAACTCTCGATCTTATAAGGGCCTCCCCATAGGCTGTCAAATTTTTTGTGCATGCCAGGATTTTCTTTCCTTTTAGCTCACAGTAGGACAAGATCTCCTTTAGCGAAACTGCTTTCCTTGGTTTTCTGATCAAAAATATTTTTTATCTTCTCTTGGTTCCTAGTCAATTGACCCAAGGCATTTCTTTGTGTTTCATCTAATTCTATCAGCTGATTTATTCTTCCTTGGATTTCCTCTGCATCTATGTTGTATTGTTGCGTGAATCAAAGGATAGGAATTTGGAGGTTTACAGGAAGTTTTGCTTCAAGTCCATATACCAGCTAAAAAGGAGTTTTCCCCGTGGAAGTTTTCGTTGTTATTCGGTCTGCCCATACTGCATACTTTATTTTACTATCCCATGATTTCTTATTTTCTCCGACAACATTTTTTAGGATATTCATGAGGTTCTTGTTGGTTGACTCTGCTAACCCATTTCTGTTAAGCCCTAATATTGGCTCATTACCACTTAATTGGGGCATATTAGATTAGTAATGTTATTTTATTTATGTCGGCTTTAGGCCATTAGTTGTAATTTAGATTAGTAATGTTATTTTATTTATGTCGGCTTTAGGCCA
>ML787146.1:254327-272155 GCA_009831015.1 Picea engelmannii | reverse complement strand
TCATCTTGTACTTGAACATTTAAGTGGGGTAAAAGGAGGTTGCCCCCTCGAAGAGGCTTATTATCTGAAATTATCTCTTTTTCAAGGCGTTGAGTACTTTTCCTGAGGTTTTTCTATTCTATCTTGATGTTTGGTTCTTAACAATTTCCTTGTGTGTAGTAGTTTGAGGAGTGGGATAGGGTAATGCCATATTTGAAACAAAATTCTACCAGAGCATAGGATCTGAAAGCTTTGACATTATCCGTAGTGATCTTGGAAGGGACGCCAAACCTAGTTATGATCCGATCTTCTAAGAAGTTCATGACAACCTCTTCGGTGGCCTTCTTTGTCGGAATTGATTCAACCCATATAGTGAAATAATTTGTAGCTGTCAGGATCCACCAATAGCCATTACTTGAATTATCTTTGAATTCGCCAACAAAATCCAGACCCCATTGTTGAAAGGGTGCCTCCA
Organism: Picea engelmannii; assembly: GCA_009831015.1. Taxonomy (NCBI): domain Eukaryota; kingdom Viridiplantae; phylum Streptophyta; class Pinopsida; order Pinales; family Pinaceae; genus Picea; species Picea engelmannii. The sequence goes on along the minus strand of ML787146.1, from coordinate 271,701 downwards.
CTACTACCGGTTTCAAAGGTTGTGCTGTAAGTTTTGGTTTGTCGGTGAAGTATTGGCAAGGTTGGAAAGATCAAACGTCTTGATAAGAATTTGAAAAAAGTGTTGGCCAATAATAATCATCCCTCAAGATCTTATGGGCAGTAGTACATGCAGCAAAGTGTCCACCACAATTCCCAGAATGCAATTCCTCCAAGATCTTCTTTGCCTCGTCCTTGTTTACGCATCGAAGTATAACGCCATTAGGATTCTTCCACCCAAGTCCATCTTCGGTCAAGAAATACTTCATAGCCTTCAACCTCAAATCCCTCCTCTTGTAATCCACCAGATGATCAGGGCAAGACAAGTTCTTTAGATAATAAACTATGTCGGAATACCACTCATCATGTTCTAGTTTGCTAACTATTACATTCATCTGTTCATTCTCACCCATCTGTATGGATTCCTGATTTCTTTCAGTCATCATTTGGGCCAAACCTTGTCCCTTTATTATCTTTGTGGGTTTTATCTCTAATTCATACTCCTGTATTTTCAAAACCCACTTTCCTCGAGTACCCATACAGTCTTGTTGTGATAAAACATCATTCACGGCCGGGTACGGGACATAAGCCTTGATTTTATTGTAACCAATGTAATTTATGAAATGTTTGAGGGATTTAACCAAGGCATAGGCCTACTTCTCTGTGATGGAGTACTTCAATTCTGAGTCTCTTAGGACTTTTCTCATAAAGGCTACGGGATGTTCATAGTTGTCAGCATCCTTCTACATCAATACACCTGCAATAGTATCATGAGATGCGAATGAGAAAATTATGAAATCTCGCAAAAAATCAAGACTAATCAACACGGGGGCTTGGAAGATGGATTTTTTGATATCTTCAAAAGATATGTTAGTTTCATTTCCCCACCTAAAAGCAACATCTTTTTTCAGCAGAGCGCTTAATGGTTTTATCCTTTCAGCAAAGTTAGGCACAAATCTGCAGATGAAGTTGATTTTTCCAAGAAAAGATTGTAGGGATTTCTTGTTGACTGGAGGGCGGACATATTTTATAGATTGGACTCTTTCAGAATCAATGGAGAATCCCCCCGGTGAGGCCACATGTCCCAACAGTTTTCCTTCGTCAATCCCAAAAACAAACTTCTTAGGATTTAGTGAGATACCATACTTCCTACACCGTTCAAAAACAATCCTGAGGTGGGAGAGATGGTCTTTCCTATCCTTGGACACAAATGTGAGGTCATCTTGGTAAATTTCTATGATTTTTTGTATAAGGTCCCTGAAGTCAAAATCCATTTCTCTTTGAAAGGCATCACTCGCATTCATGAGGCCAAACGACATTCTCAAGTACATAAAATTTCCCCAGGGCATAGTGAATGCAGTCTTGAGTTGATCCTCCCTTTTGAGTATAACTTGGTTGTATCCCGAGAACCCATCTAACATAGACATCATCCCTACCCCTGTGACTTGTTGAAGCAAATGTTCCATGTTTTGGAGGGGATAATTATCCTTTAATGACAACTGGTTGAGGTTGCGTAAATCAACACACAGGCGGATATCACCATTTTTCTTCCAAAAAACTACCAAGTTTGACATCCAAGAAGAATACCTGATTGGGGCTATGATACCAGTGTCAACCATATTTTGAAGTTCCTTTTGTATCTATCCAGCTAAATTTGAGTTGATATGCCTTAGCTTCTGTCGGAATGGCTTGGCTCCTTCCACCAAGGGTATAGCATGTTGGATAACATCCCCTCTATAAGCCTTTAAGTCATCATAGTTCCAAGAAAAGGTGTCTCTGAACTCCCTAATGAGATCCAGTATTTACTTCCTCTCTTTCTCGGTAGTCCCCTTTCCTATATTGACCATTCTCAAATCCATCTTGGTACCAATATTGAATTCCAAGGCTTCCTCGACTTGCTTATTGGTTCTTTTTCCCTTGAAAACGTCATGCCTGTCAAAAAGGTTCTCCAGAGGAATACAACCCTTTGGTAAAGTATTGTTTTGTAGGTTGATGATTTCCAAGTCCATAGAATCAACCAGGAAATCAACTTGTGTATCTGTGAATTCTTTTTTGTTCTCCATAAATATGATAATTTGATCGTCATCATCGAAGACCTGTCAGTGCTCTAGATTGTCGGGGATAGAAGGTCTAAAAAGAACCTCCATTCTGCACAAGTCGTGAAGAGGTCCTTCGCATGGTTGCAAAGTGGAAGCTGAGACAGCCAGAGCATCAGCTACATGGTTTTATTCTCGAGGAATAGCTTCAATTGATATCTTCTTGAAGGATTTTGAAAGAGTCTGAGCTACATCTCGATACTTTTTTAACTTCTCATTCTTAGTGGCAAATCTCATTAAAACTTGTGACACGATGAGGTCTGAGTCACCTTTCACTTCCAAGATTGTAACACCTTTATCAATTTCCAGATTAAGTCCCAGAATCAAAGCTTCATATTCAGCCACATTGTTGGTGCAATGGAATTCCAGCCTCTATGAATGGTAGAAGACCTCACCTGATGGAGCTGTTAAAACTACTCCAGCGCCTGATCCAAAGCTTGAGTGTGAGCCATCAAATTCCAAGGTCTAGATTCCTTCTATTTCTTCAACTGTGTCCATATCCAACTTCCCTTCCTAAATGAACCAATCATTCAGACCACTATTCATGCATAAAAGTTGATCATCTGTCTCATCGGGGTTTACAACTAGTGATCTAACAAAGGGCTCATTGTAGATGGTGAAAAATCCTCCTTCGGGATGAGGGATGATGGCTCTGGACTACTCTTTGTGAATGCTTCCATTCAAGTGTTCAATAAGGTCATTGCGGAGGATAATCTCAAAATTATTAATATCATTCACGACTACCACATTCATCAAGAAAGGAGCGTTGGGACAAGAGTCAAAGGCCACCTCGAGATTGTTGATGATTCCTTTTGCGAAATTATCTCTGGTATTTGCTTGTGAGATTTTCAGGCCCAATTGTTGCATAACTTCTTCTATAATTATATTGGTTTTGGCTCTTGGGTGCAGGAGATAGTTGTGGAGGAGAAAATATTCGACCCGGAGGGAGACATAAAAGGGTTTGAATTCACAAGTTTTAGAAATAGGGTGTCCCACCTGATGAATAAAAAGAGAGAAGTCTTCAGGAAGAGTTGGCTCAACTTTTTTGTGTGATGCATCCCCAACTTCATCCTCTGGATGGGCCCTCTTTAATGGAGGTTCTTGAGAAGAGATAACACTCTCATGAGAAAGGCTCCATTTCCTTTTGGTGGGAGCTAATTTAATCTGGAGGATGCTTGGAGGTTCAGGTTTTTCCATAGGTTCATTACCTGGATCCCATAGTTTGCAATTCAGGTTTCTTTGTTGAATGTAGTCATCAAAATCAAGATTTCTTTCAATTTGAAAGGCCATGTCTTGTGCTTCTTCTAAAGTTGTTGGTGACCGGTCCTTAACGTTGAATTGCAAGGTTCCTTCTAAGGAGGACAAGAAGTGATCGATGATGGCTTGTTCTGAGCCCACCTTTGATCRDATYTTCTTAAGGAARAGGTTGAACCTATMAYTRAAGTCTCTTATACTTTCACAAGGTCCTTTGCAAATGTTGAGATATTGAGAAAAGGAGTCTTGTGAATGCTCACTATCACACCACCTTATTTTAAAGGCTTTTTGTAGCTCTTCAGGGTTTTTTATGCTCCCCTTGGGACATCCATCAATCCAAACTTTAGCATCTCCTGTAAGAGAACTGGAAAAGAGCCTCATAAAGACATCAGGGTGATCTTGACTGGCCAAATGAAAGTCAAAACTGTCGCAAAAATGGGTCCAATGTGAGTTTCCAGGGGTGCCCTTTCCTGAAAAGAAAGGTAGCCAAGAGTTTGCATTTGTGGGAAAATCATGTAATCCACCTTGGATGTTGCTAAAGTCAAAGAAGTTGAAACTATTTGAATGAGACCATCTGTGAGGATTTGGATTGGTTGGAAGCACTGGGTTTGTTAGAGTGCTGGTTGCCATAGTAGCGAGATTTGAATATAGTTTTCCACTACGGGTCCTCATGGAGTCACCAGATAGATTTCCTGAAACTATCAAAGGATAGGGAAATAAAGTCTTAGTGGAGTCACCAGGTAAGCTTGTAAGAGAAAAGTCTTTGAGGCAAGGCTTACCAAAGGATTTGTTGTTGAGGAAGATTGACTCAGTGTTCCCCGGCAACGGCGCCAAAATGTTATCACGCAGTTTGTATTTTAGGTCACAGGTTATAGGATAGAGGACAAACTGGGGTAACAGGAACCTTCCCCATCCAATGTCACCTCGATGGGGAGGTTCTTTCTGTTTAGGGAGGTTATCACAGGGGAGACATCCCCGATAACCTGGGGTTTGAAGAGGCAAAGGATACAAGGTCAAGTGTTTAATATTTTCCTCCTCGCGGGTTACCACCAGTATCAGATAGTTCGGCTAATCAGCCAATAAAGAAGTGAAGTCCCTGTTGAAAACACATGCCCGGAACAAGATAATAACAACACAATATGTATATTTACAGGCTATAACTCAAAGGGTTAGTACTTTTTAACTATCTGATTTCATGTAATAAGCAATGTAATAGATAAGATGAAATCAACGTTTTGCTAATTAGCCTATAAAAGATCACCAATTCATCAATATCAACCAAAATGACCAAGCCTACAGTATATCCAATCAATAATTAGTTCAATAAATGCTTGACGTCATCATTTAATTGCTTATTATTAGTCAAAATCTTGTTGCGTCAAGTATGACGTCAGCCTAGGTTAGCAATGTTAGGGTTAGTTGGGGTTTCAGAAATTAAAGTTTTAAAGATGGTTTTGTACACTAGAAACTCAATGTTGGAGATATTACCAGTGCCTTAGGGTAAATGGAGTCAAAAGCAAGGGCACAAAGTCTCGGGAGGATTAAAACTTAGAGACTGGAAGGTAGGGTTCTAAGGTGTTGCAATGGCAAGGCCCTAGAATCAAAACCCTAGGGGAAGGAGGCTTACTCCGGTGTTGCTTAAGCAAGGCCTCGTGCTCCTTCTTCCTTCTCTAAATACACTTGGCAAAACGGCTAGCTTCAAAGTATAAATTTAAAGGAGAAGGTGTTGCAAAGGCAAGGCCTTCAAACCCTAGGTGTAGTCCAACTAGGCCTAGGACGTCTCCTCTTTTCAACCTATAACTTCAACGCTAGTTCAAAAAAAAAAAAAAAATTGTAGCAACGGCTAGGCTATATCTTCTTCTTTCAATGGCTGAAAACTATTTCTCAAACAAGGGGACATATAGCAATAACCTGCTTGTGTGCTTTCCACCTAGGGTTTTAATATTCAACAATATAATAGAAAAATGTAAGAAATTAAGCCTACAACCATTCACTTAAGAAGTTTTGCATGAAAAATTCACTTACATGTCATGAAGAAAGCATAATCAAACCCTAGTTGTAAACCTTCCTTGAGAAAAACGCCATAAATGCCAAGAAAAATCCTCCAAGAAGAGTTGCGCCTCACTTTCAACACCAAAAATACCAAACTAGGGCACAAGAGATAGTATCTCACAAGAGAGTGAGTTGTGTTATCTCAAATGAGGGAAAAACATCCTCAATATATATCAATCCATGACCTTTAAATTACAAAATAGGTCATTAAAACAACCGACAAGGATGACTACAAAATTTACACTATTTTTACATTAACTACTAGATAAATGACATAAAATGAGCAAAAGGTGGGACGTCAAGCCCTTCTGAGGGAGACGTTGGCCCTTTTTCGGCATATCCAGCATCCATAAGTAACACATTATCCCTTTTAGGGCTCCTCCAAGCTGCCACACGTGCCAGTAACCTCAATCACATTGCCACACGCTCAAGGTGACGTCCAGATCTCCTGGGTGACGTCCTGTCCATCAAGAGGAAAAATTTCCATCTGAAGTGGGTGATCCCCCCTAGGCCGAGCTCAGCCAAAGTGTCCTGGGTGGAATGTCCTTCTTTTCTTCATGTGCAAAGGCTTATCATAACACTGTCCTGTCTCTGCCATCCCAACAACCATCTGATGGGCTCTTCAACCCCATGGACGTCCGAGCTAATCATCTCCCCATGTGTACCAGTCCACTGGTACCTATCCATCGGGCATGGTCCTGCACATCGAAAACTTTTCCCTTCATGGGCTCATCAGTCCTCGGGATCATAGCAATGTCAGTCATATTTCATCATTAAATTTATCAAATACATGCATAAAACCCCTAGCATATCCTTCAATAGCTCAAAGATATTACACTGATCTACTATACAAAGTTGAAGAAAGAGACAGAATAACCTATTGGGCCAGTATCCATAAGAAGAAGAAAGTTTCCAAAGAAGATTATACAAGCCATGTAACATGAAGTGATATGGTCTAAGGATGTCCAGTCACAGTGAAGACCAAGGGTAGGTATTGTCTATGGGTGCCTTTGTAGGAGGTGGGTTGTACCCGTCATGGATGCAATTTTTTCCAAGCCCCTTTATTGTCGTTATTCTTTCCTTATTTATTACTTTTTCTTTCTTTTTTACTTCAAGGTCTGACCAGAGGACACTACCTTGGCATGGTGACCAAAGCTAATAGTGTTACCCACTAGTATTTTCGCAGAAATGATAAGGTTGGCTCGTGATGAGACCCCCTTTCCCTTCGCCATGCAACTAAGGGTCATTTCCCTAGCATGGTGACCATATAATGGCAATGTCATACTGCTAGATACCTATGAACATAATGGGTCGTCTCATGATGAGACCTCCCATCCTCTTGGTTAGGTCTTATTTTATTATTTTTCTTCGGGTCCCTTTTGTTTCTTATCGAGAGGCCTTTTATTTCCTTCTCGAGGATCCCTGGGCGAGGCATCTCTAGGTTTTATTTCATATGGATTTTACCTTTTACCAGTTGTTTTTACCTCCTGGGCCTTTAGCCCCTTCTTCCCATAGGAAAAAGTGTAACCCCTCAAATAGGTCATCCTAATGCCCAGACTAGGGGAATGGGATGGATGTAAGGGAGATAAGACGTAAAATGATAATATGGTGGGAGCGGACGATGGCTCTTCAAATCCCCCCTGGTGGCTAACCAAAACCCATGGATACAATCTTGATAGGGCACCTCGTTAATCCCCCCAACAATGGTCAAGTGGGTTAGTGTAAGATCCACGCAGTTGTCAGAAATGTAAGGAACCTGATGCATATATCTGAAAGTTATAATGATCAAACATGACACATACCATGATACCTGGACCAATTAGCTCATGGAGCAAGAGTCTTCTCTGATGCAAGTCCAAGCCGATGGTGATGGATGTTGTTGCTGCTAACAGGACAAATCTGGAGAAGAAGAAGAAGGATGTGCCCTCCAAGTCCATGCTCAAGTCAATCCTGCTCTCGATACTCCATGTCTAGGACCTATGGGCCTCGAGACATGATCTCCTAGTTATCCCTAGAAACCGGGGATAACATGCCCCATTCATAGGTCATTGTTTCCCATCATGTACTCTAGCCCTAGTACAATATCTTTTAATAGTTGTTTCCTTTAAAATTCGACCGAGAAAATTAAAATGAAATGAGGACGAGATGATACAGTTTATAGAGTGGGTCTGTGAGTAATATTTGAGTATAAATGTGAATGAATGAACTTCTCTTGGTTTTGAGAATAATTTATTCTATACTAAACGATGCCAACCACGTGAAGGTGAAAACTCATATGGCCCCTCCCACCCCCCTCACATCACTCTCAATTCCCCAATACCCAATCTATAAAATAGAAAATAAACAAAAGCAACATAGTAATCATGCATAGAAACTTCCATGACAAAAATGAAATAAAACTTAAAAACATGTAATTAACCCACATAAAAAAAATATTTAAAGAGAATAATTCATACAAATTAAAATATCTAGTTACGTACCTCATCGACCAACACAACATTTGTATCATCCTTCTTCGGTATCTTCTTCTTGATCATCCAAATCAACATCTGTATCAACATCCGGTTCAGAAACAATGTTGAAATGATTGATGATATCATCATCATCATCATCAATGTCATTTTCGACCATATCTTCATCGATATCATCATCAAGAACTAGTGCATTGTCTCCTACGCCTGGTTCATCTTCTTCGTCTTCTTCATCTATCGACCCATATTCTTCATGCTCTAGCTCTACATCATATTCTTCTTCAATATCATCTTCTTCATCTACATTATACTTTACTGGTTTTCCTCTTGGATCATATCTAACAACAAATGACAAATCCCTCTTACCTGGAACCTTTGAGTAAAAGACTTGTTCACGTTGACTTGGAAAAACATAGCGGTCATTTGATTTTTCAAAAACTATTGTTTTAATCATCGGAAATTCATTGGCATGTTGAATAATGGTTCTTTCCTCATCATGTTCATGTATTTGTAACCTATACCATTTGACATCGAACAAAACTAATTTGAAGGAATTAAATTCACACTCAATTATATCATTCAAAAACCCATAGTATCTATTTTCGGATTCTCGAGGACGTTTGTCACTCCTAGAGGAAACATTAGTGACCTGGAATACTGCAGTTATCCAACTATCAGAAGTTTTTATGGTTTCATCCAACTGTTTGATGCAAAATTTATGACCATTGCACCACATAGCCTTATGGTGTTTCAACTGCAATATGCCAGACATGTAAAATTTGCATTGTCAATTAATAATAAACAAATTTATATAACTTGGAAAGTATTACATGAAAAAAACACACCTACAGTCACATTAATATAATATAAAATAACTAAATAAAATGGGTGAATTTTCTTGCCTTTCCATCTTTTAAACAATATGTTAAATCTATTTCCCTCTGCGTAACATCGGAATCTCCATTACGAAGATCTTCTCTAACCAATTCAAAAAGTTATTTCCATGATAACCTACCACCATGGCGTTCTTTACATCTATCAATCCATACCTTCATCCTATCAATATTGTTTGCAATGTATAAATGTAGTGCATCCCAATCTTGAGAAACTGACTGATCAAAAAATCACAATTCACCAATATTAAATATTAGTTATAACCATGGTAAATATTAACAAATGATGAAAGAAAAAATATTAAATGAGTATGATCATATACACAAAAAAATGAAAAAAATATATATTTATTAAAAATATCCACAATTTAATTACCTCTCACTTTCTTCATTGTACCTTCCCCAATAGTTGCTCCCTTTCCAATTTTTTGTTGTAGTTCACATCCCAAATGCAATCCACTGCATGCATAGCTTGAACTGCTAATTTAGGAAGATACTGACTAATATACACCATGGATTCATATACCATATATCCCTCCACCATAGAACCCTCGGGATGTGCTATTTGTCTAACCAAAGCCTTCAATGATTTCAAGTGCCTCTCCACCATCCACATTGACCTTGTGTGTACATGTCCACACATTTCAATCTCCTCAACTATGAGGTAGTGTTCTTGTGCATTGAAAAATATTGGAGGTAGATACTTCTGCATTTCACACATTAGCCAAGGAATTTATCTCTTCCAATACTTTATATCATCTTCATGGATTTCTTTCAATGACAACCATCTACAGATCATAACGCAAGAAAATAACATGTTTGAAGAAAACATAATACATATTACATTACAAGTAAAACACATGTCATTAAGTACAACAAAAATTTGATTTTTGTTTTGTTTATATATTGCAGCTACTTACCTCATGTATAACTTGTTTAACATTGTTGTCAAATTCGTTTGAGAGAGATAGAGGTAGAACATATTGTAACAATAAAAACAAATCGTTACTTGTTCAAAACTAGACAAAAAAAATAAAAATCTCAAAAAATGTATATTACCAATATATAAATACGAATAATAAAATGATTAATTACCTTAATGAAGGTATTCCAATCATGTGTTTTTACCCCACTAAATTCACCTTTCTCCATTAGGATATTCTTTATGTTTGAACAAAACCTATCGGAAATTTAATTTTTTGAATGACCTCTTTTACACCATTGCTTTGTTGCTTTGTTAATAACCATGAAAGGTTATTTTGGTCTCCATCATTATTTGATTGGATCACACTTTGCATTGCTTGATTTGCTTCCTAAAGGTCACTACAAATTTTGACAATTTTTTCTTTATCCCTCCTGCCATCTATGTTTCACATTAATGTTTCTGTCACATTCTTCCCGATATGCATTGTATAAAATAAATGAATTATTTTTAGGTCATCATAGTAAGGCAACCTCATGAATTGAGTGGGATAACATTTCATTCCTCGTGGAAGCCCGTTATTACTACCTTCACGACGACGACATTGATGAAGCATAAAAAAAATCAGAACACTATTTATCAAATGTGGTAAAATAAAATGAATAATTAAAATAAAATTTCAAAACGTGATTCCATTTATGATACATAAACAAAATGCGTACCTCGGGGATTAATTCTGTCATATGCCAACTTCCATAGGCGAGGTGTCATTCTTTGTGGTTTTAGTCTAGTCTCTTGTTTCCCATTAAAAAGATATTTTTCAGTAGTAGGATACTTATGGTTCTTAGAGAGGAAGTGTCTATACTCATCAAACACCTCCTTTCCTAAAAACTTTGACCGACGAGATTTCATCTTAGGACCACAAACTGGACATGCAAATTTACCCTTTGTTTGAAGACCTACAATAGATGGATTAATGTGAATTATTAATATATGAAATTATTATTTAAACAACATGCATGATATATTCAATTAATTATATACTATTCAAGCGTGCAATATGGAACGTTACATACCAAAAAAATGTGTTAGTCCTAGGGCATCATGAATTGTCCATAAAAGTATTCCATGGCATTGAAATCTCTTCTGCCCAATTGGTTTACAGATGTCATACATAATGATTCCCTCCCATAACTTTAGTATCTCGTTGATAAGAGGGTTGATATACAGATTCATATATTTAACTTGGTACTTACCTAATTGTTTGAAATTACACGAAATTACTACCATTGTATGTATATATATGTAAATAAATAAATAAAAGATGTTATGCAAAAAAAAGAAAAACGAAAAAATTTACATTCGAAAAATTAATCTAAACAAATACCTGGAATAATCATTGTCAACATTATGTGCTTTCTCTTTATTGACATCCAAGGAGAAATGTTCTTGTTGATAACAAAAATAGGCCACACTGAGTAAACAGACTGAAGCTCTCCAAATGGATTAACACCATCAGTTGCCAATGAAATCCTAACATTACGAGGTTCATCTGTAAATTATGGCCATTTTGCAGCAATTTCCTTAAATTCGTAACCATCTATGGGAATTCGAAGAACACCATATTCAATTATCTTTCATGCATGGTAATCCATAAACTGTGATATGCTTTGGCACCTGAACAGTCGCTGCAAACGTGGAATTATGGGAATATGTCGAAGAACCTTTCGAGGGACCATTTTTGTTACTTGATCGGTTCGATATCTACCGATACCACATACCAAGCATTTTTTTTTTGAAGCATGTTGTCCATAATATATAATATGATCATCAGGACATGCATCTATACTTTGATACTCCATTCCAATCTCTTTCATAATGGCATGTAAATCTCAATATGTGCGAGGTAAAATATTTGATGAGGGTAACATAAATTCACCTAACAATCTAAAACATAAAAAATGAATAGTTAATGTAAAGAATAGTAATTGTAAATATTGCATTTTTAATTTTTCACATTAATTAAAACTAAAACAAATGGGGAAAAGTCAACCTTTATGTAGATGTGATGAAACATATTACATACCTAAGGATCTGTGTCATACAAGTGTTTGAAAAATTATTTGTAACCTTTAAGTTCACCAGCAGCACTGTAGTGGAGAGAAGATTTTCCCTTGACCCTTTATAAAGTCGTTTATTTGTCTTTTCAATCAGAGGTTCATAATAAATACCCTCACTATTGTCCCCATGATCCTCATCTAGATGACCGAATAAGTCTTGGATCATTTGATTTGTCCCATCATCTTGAACTATGTTATTATTTTCATCTACTTCCATGGGATCATTAACTTGATCTTCATTATCTGCTTCAAGTTCTTCATCTTGTACAACATCATTTATGCTACTACTTGGTGCTTTGTGCATAAAGTTAGGGGGCAAATCTAAATTTATAATTACAAACAATTAAGAAAAAATAGTGCATGTATAAAACAATATAAAGTTTGAGAATACAATAAATATTAAAGCAGATAATGAATGTATATATATATATAATTACCATGGGACGATATTCATTTGATCCCTTGTCCATGTGCCATATTTTCTACAACGTCTTTTAGTTGTTGCTATTAAAACTCTTTCGGAACGCCTAGTACAACAATTTTTGCAAGGGAAATAACATTTACCATCACCCTTTTCCCGCTCTTTAATTTTTTTCCCACCTCTAATGTTTTCTGGCATTCTTCCCCACAGACATATATTGAAAAAAATACTTGTTTTTTTTTCGCCAAGAAGACCGGCTTATACCCTTTTTGAATTGTCGTTATTATAGCAAACTTGTCGCAACATCTGTAAAATGCAACATATTTATAGATTTTATAACGTCACAATTCTGACAATAGTTGACTAAGTCAAATTTTAATTGGTCAAATACTAGGTAACCGTTGGGATGGGGAAAACCTAGTGTCCACAACGTCACAAGTGTGACGAATATTTCACCAACGTCGTAATAGAGATGAAAATTTTCAGTCGTCGCAAGAGAGACGTCCTCCAAACTTTGTCGCAAGAGAGAGAGTTTTAGTAGTACATCACAATAGCAACATTATCAGGCAATATGGAAAAAAAAAATTCCTTTATTTTTCAACAGTATGGCCAATTTTGTCCATAACGTCACAAATAGAATGTCACGTTTTTTCCAATATGTACTAGTTTCGGTATGGTTGTTTTCCACTCTAGTAATCTCGAATGCAACAAGTGCTTCAGTTGTAAGCACTTCCACCAAAGAACATCAACCTCATATTGATCCTTCACCTTCTTCACCAGTAAGATCTTCTTCGCCTTATTCACTTGCAAGCTCTTCTTCTGTTTCATCTTCTTCGCCTAGTGAAAGCTCTGAAGCTAGGAACCCGATAGATAAGAAGAAGAAGAAAAGGAAGATTAAGAAGAAGAAAAATAAGACAGGGTCCAAACTTCCAACCACTTCCAGACATGTTGGAAAACAACCAGTTACTGATAATCTTGTTGGGAGTGTTGATGATGCCAAGATCACCCACACAACACATAAGCCCAAGTTCCCTTGCAGGCTTTGTAAGGGTAACCATCTTCTTAAAGATTGTCCTGGTCTATCCAAGGTCTTAGAAGTATGGTCCACAAATCTTCAACATCCCATGTCGTCAACCTATAAACAACATGTTGATGACCTCATGTTAACTAGTCAGGATACCATTGGGAAAGATGAAAAGTAGAGTCAAGTTCTCGTGTAGGTTATGCGAAGGGAGTCATCAAACTCACCTTTGGCCTCATATGGATGAAGCCTCGAAATTACTGGAAGACGTGACTGTTTCCCAGCCTCAACTTCCATCTTATTACCATAGGCTTACTCTCAACTCACCTGTAGTTGATGAAATGATCAATCTGGTCCCTTCGTTGGTCAGACTGATTAATAAGGTAGTCAATATGGTCATGTCCTTAGTTGAACCAGTTGACAAAGTGGTTGATCCATTTCCATCTGTCGACCCCATTCTCCCCTTGGAGAGTGAAACCCAAGTGGTCAATTTGTTTCCATCCGTCGACCCCATTCTCCCCTTGGAGAATGAAACCCAAGTGTTCTATCTGATCCCATCATCGGTCGATCCTACTCTCCTGCTAGAGAGTAAACCTGATATTGCTCATGTTTTTCTTGTTGATACAGACTCTACTGTGTTGGGGGGAATTCCTCCTTATCCTATGGAACCTCCTCCAAGTAATGAGTCCATCCTTTTTTTATTGGGGTGCGCTAACTAGACCTCGTCTTCCTTCTCACATTCCTTTCAAGATTATAGTACAGGTTTGTGTTCGAGACGTTCCTTAGATGTTGATAGATGAAGGTGCATCCATTAGTATTTTGTCCTATATTGCTTGGAAAGATTTGGGTTGTCCTCAGCTTGTGTCAGTTACCCAGAATATGTTAGCTTTTAACAGAAGAACCAGACACCCTTTAGGAGTCCTTCATTAGTTTCCCGTAAATTTGGGAGGGAAAATTGTCTTTATTGATGTTATGGTAGTCCAAGACCCCTTGGATTTTGATTTACTACTTGGGAGAGATTATGTCTATGCCATGAAAGCTATTGTGTCCACTATTTTTTGTGTGATATCTTTCCCTCGTGATGGAATAATTGTGACTATTGATCAACTTTCATTTGTGGGTCCTGACTTGATTACCAACCCAACGACCTCCCTGAATGGTTCTTACATGAAAACGGTATTACCCCCACCATAGTTCAATTATGTGGCATTGTCTCCCATGCCTTCAACTACCAATGAAGATGAGCCTCTCATGTTAAGATCAGACTCTTATGACTTGGATCCGACAGTTGACATGGTGATCTCTTCGATAGATATTTTAGAGCCTGATCTCCTTACCCCTGTCACAACGTTCGACATGTGTTCCTTCAAGAGCATTGTTCTTTCATCCAGTGAAGATCTCTTGGAATCCATGACCGAATTTTGTCCCTTGACATGGTGTCCTTCCATAGCATTGTCCTCTTGGAATCCATGATCAAGAAGAGGAGCTTTGAGCATGGTTTTCTGATTTCAAGCTCATTGAAAAATAAAGGCAGCGTAGAGCATGGTTTTCTTATTTCAAGTTCATTGAAAAATGAAACCATCTTGAAGCATGGTTTTTTTATTTCAAGCTCATTAAAAAATGAAACCAGCTACGAGGATAGTTTTGCTTCTCTGTGGCAACCTCATTAAAAATTAAAAAGAGCTTACAAGGATATTTTTTTGTGTCTCTGTGGTAACCTCGTTAAAAAATGAAACAAAGGTTACAAGCATAGTTCTTCTCCTGTGTCAAGCTCGTTAAAAAACAAAACAGCTCATCTCGAGCATAGTTCTTGTTGTTGTGTCAAGCTCATTAAAAAATGAAATAGATTTTCCCCCTCTTTGATTGTGTCAAGTACTTTGATATGTATAGTATTTGAAGCTTCATTTCATCCACCTATGTCATTGGATGAAACGAAGCTTGGGGGGCAATGCTTACAGCCTCTAGAATTCATGTTGAAGTTAAGTTGCTAGCTTCTTAAGTTGGGGGAAAAGTACCAACCATCCCTGGATAATGCATTAGGAAGTCGCAAGCATAGTTTTTACTTTTTTTCAATCTTGTGTAAAAATGAAACCACCTACCTCAAGCATAGATTCCTCTGGTTCAAGCTTGTGTAAAAATGAAACCATGTCCAAGCATAGTTTAGTTTAGTTTAAGCTTGTGTAAAAATAAAATCTATCCCAAGCATAGTTTTGTTTTGTTTTAAGCTTGCGTAAAAATGAAAACTATTGGATGATCCAAACATTTGGTGAGAATCTTCTCACATCCAAATTTTCAAAATAAGATCTTTTACTGACAAAATTTGCATGTGAATAAGGGAAATCTGATTAATTAACCATGCTTCATTAAGGAAATAATCACATATAATTGTCAAACCTTTATGTATGTTTATAAATAAAAACTCTACTTAACCAAGTGAGAATGCATCAAAATCACACATACAACATTGACAAGAATATGATAACGGAGTTCACCAGACCCCCCTGGCTACATCTCTGGATTCATGAATCCCATGAATCTTCTTTATTGATTCTTCTTCAAAAGGGATACATAAACAACCCTACAACTTGTTTCTCCTTTACAAAGACATCCTCCGAATCAATAAGCTCTCAATAAGCTTTCCAAACGCTTTTCCCTTTCTCTCCTCCTCTTCTTAACCCCCAAGAAGGGTTTATATAACATCTCCATCTCAACCACATAAAGATTTTCATGGAGATAATATTTCTCAAGATCCCCTAAATTAGGATCTTGGCATATCTCAAGGGATTGGTTTGAGAATATATCTCAACCATCCATGAAGATCTCAACTCTCCTTAGGACTCTCTTTGAGACTAGGGATTGAAATCCAACATGGCTTTGCACCAAATAATCCCTTTTTAAATAACGAAAAATACATAATTATGAGAACCCTATATCATGTATTAAACATTTTACAAATGCCATTTTGCCCCTAAATATCAACAACACATATCTTTGGCATGTGAAGTCCAATCGACTTCATTCGAAATGCATTGGAAAGATCAATGTGAACTCTTTGTTGACTGGACAAAGCTGGCAGTATTTGAAGCTGACTGAAAATGTGTCGATTATGAATATCCTCCTGGATCACACCTCCCCACGGAGAAAAACTTTTGGACCTCCAAAAGTATCAACTTTGACCTGTTAGAAAAACAAGACCATAGAGCAATAAAATAAAACAAATGTGGAAACAAAACACAGAAGATACACAATACAAGAGAGAGACAGATTTACGTGGTTCACCCAGTGTGGGCTATGTCCACCAGAGAAATTGCCAGGTCCTTTCTTTATTATTATCCATCAAAATGAAGGGATACAACCTACAGCAAAACCTGTTGTAACTTCCTCTTCTTTCTCTCACAGTATCCTCTCTAAGAATACAATGCTCACCAACCTACATAGTCGCAATACATTTCCCTCATAAAAGAGGGTTGCCTTCTAGGGGAAAAAACCCTAACATAATCTCTATCGTTAGATCAACGACTTTATAATGAACGGTCAAGATTTACAATGAAATTACAATATACTTTTACAAGGCAATTTTTTCTTTGGGGGCTCGCTTGCCCCCAGACCCCCCATTCGGGGGGATAGCCCCCCCGAACCCCGCAAAGGGGGTACCCCCCCCCCTCTGCACTCCCCCACGTGGAAGAGTGTACATACTTCTAGGGTGTAAATGCTTCATGGGGTATAAACATGACTGAAAGTAAAATACCTCTAAATCAGGAATATAATCAGGCTCCACAACCAACAATCTCCCACTTGGAGACTGATCTCAACAACTCCATCGTTGTTGTATATGTTGGACTCTGAACGTTCTTGGACCTGGCAAATTTCTCATCTTCATATTCATTCTTGAAGACCAACTGAAACTGAGCAGGAACTCAGTTTCTCCCTGGTTACTCCATTTGTTAACATGTCTGCAGGATTCTGGCTAGTGTGTATCTTTTCCAGCTTCAATTGTCCATCTTCCAAGGCAGATCGTATGAAGTGGTACCTCAACTGTATATGCTTAGTCTTCTAATGGAAGGCTGAGTTCTTTGCAAGGTGAATGGCACTCTGACTGTCACAGTA
>ML787146.1:223671-242699 GCA_009831015.1 Picea engelmannii | reverse complement strand
TATGGCACAGGTTGGTGCATGGTTGATGCTCTTGTTTATGGTACAGATTGATATCTGTTGAGGATTGTTGCCTCATCTCAGTTGATGCTGAGAATGCAAGTTGAGTCTTGCATATAGAGCTGGTGCTCTTGTAGAGTTGTACTTTATTCAGTTGTTGTTGATAAACCCCAAGGATTGTAGTCCGTAATAAAAAGAAAATTGTACATAGATCTTGTATTCTTTGTGTTCATTGTGGTGATGACTTGTTGATGATATATTGCTGATATATGTTGCTGATATGTGCTCACATCTAACTGGTTATAAATGACAACAATGGGTAATGAATAAATGTTGAATGCTAATTGATGATTTTTTGTGCAAGAGGGAAGTTTTGGGAAAAAGAGCCCCACACTCATTCACCCCCCCCTCTAAGTGTGGTAGGTGTGTCCAACAATAAGTTTCTTACTTGCCAAGAGTTTATAACTACACTCTTGGTCAAGTTTACAATGAATCTCCAAATGGCATAGGAAAATCACCTCAACCAATTATTTACATCATTATTACAAAGAGGATAATGAAGGCTTAAGGTGCAAAAAAATTCCTCTCACTCTCCTCACTCAAGAGTGGCTAAGCAACCATTGCAATGCTTCATAATCATCCAATTTCGAGCCAATTACATGGACATTTCATCAAAATACAAGGCAATTTTATGTGCCAAAATTGGTGCACATGCACTAATGGATGTAACACATTGTTTCCCCCAGTCTGTAAAAATAACTATATTGGCCAAGAACTATGGAAAAATCAAAGATACGAATGTTTGATTTGATCGACCTTTGTATAAAAGGTCGATGAATGTAAATTATATCATGAATATGCGTTGCATGATTGTTGGGAGGGGGATGTGTTGAAAGAGACCACAATGGCTGATAAGAGGTGGTGGAAGGGGCCGAGAATGGCTGCGTTAACTTCCATCGAACCGAAATAGTACTGGTTTGTACGTGCTCGGAAACCAAAGCCCACTCTCTGACCCCGAAATGAATTACCCACCAAGATGGTAGGTGGGGAGGCTCCTCAAGAGTAAATGAGGGGATGGGGGTGAACCACCCATCCGTAGAAGCTCTCATACCTGACCACGGACAGGTAAATTCACGCCACACGCAACCTTGCAAGAAAAAAAGAAAGGAAAGAAGTGTGGAAGGGGGAGGAGGGCACGGGGGTGTGGGAGAAATCACGGAAGGAGAACCGGAAGAACTCCGAAAAATATACAGAGAGTCATGAATAGAGGAGAAGGGGAGTAACCTTCGTCCTTGACTTCCATTGAGCTAGAAGCAGGAGACTGAGTCTCAAAGCATCGTGGTCTAGCTTGGGGAAGGCTAGTGGTAAATCCAGTTGGAATCACTGAGCCTACAGTTGGGTGGAAATGAGCACCCCTCTCAGCATTCGCATCACGTCCAGAATTTTCTGATAAGTGTTATGTCTTGCATTTGGAATTGAATGTCACGATCACATGCTCATTTTTATATGCTCCTAAATAGTTTCTGTAACGAAGTGTTTTCCTTGTGCTTTGAATGGAAATAATGGATACATGCTTATACTGATATAACTACAAATCGTTTAATGTATAGAATGTATAAGTTCAGGATACGAGTCTGTTCCCCTGAGGATTGACCCATCTAACTTGACTCATGCTATGCCCTAGTTTATCCTCCCGAAGGCACCCTTTTTGGAGAAAGTTCCCTCGCATTCCAAAGTCGGAGTGAGCCCCTTGAAAAGAGTACCTTGCCCCTGTCGCGAAGTAAATGGGATTCGGAGTTTCAGTTCCCGGGAAACCCAGGTGCGAGACCCCTCATCTTCGCACATCGTGAAGTCCCGACATGCGAAACCCCGAAAAGAGCTTAGTGTAAATGGGATTCGGAGTTTCGGCTCCCGGGAAACCCAGGTGCGAGACCCCTTGTCTTCGCACATCGTGAAGTCTTGACATGTGAAACCCCAAAAAGAGATTAGCGTAAATGGGATTCGGAGTTTCGGCTCTCGAGAAACCTAGGTGCAAGACCCCTTGTCTTCACACATCGCGAAGTCCCGACATGCGAAACCCCGAAAAGAGCTTAGTGTAAACGGGCTTCGGAGTTTCGGTACCCGAGAAACCCAAGGGTATGAAACCCCCGTCTTCGCAAGTTGTGAAATCCCGGTACGCAAAATCCCGGTATATGAAATCCTGAAGCAGTGTAGTGTGAATTGATTTTGGCGTTTCGGCACCCGGGAAACCCAAGGGTATGAACCCTCATCTCCGCAAGTTGTGAAATCCCAGTACGCG
This sequence comes from Picea engelmannii, assembly GCA_009831015.1. Classification (NCBI taxonomy): domain Eukaryota; kingdom Viridiplantae; phylum Streptophyta; class Pinopsida; order Pinales; family Pinaceae; genus Picea; species Picea engelmannii. Next base: position 240,403 of record ML787146.1, on the reverse strand, counting down.
AAATCCCGGTATGTGAAACTCCGAGTCGGCTTAGTGTGAATAGGATTTCGGGTTTCGGGGTTTGAAGAGTTGAAGAACTCGACTCTCTTGCATTTCGAACTCCAGGTTTCTGAAGTCCCGATACGGACAGGACTGTTGGATCAGGGTAGAGATTCAAAATCGCCGATCTCAGTGAAGGTAGGATTTTGGGTTTTGGGGTTTGAAGAGTTGAAAGACTCGACTCTCGGGCATCGTTGAGTCACGAAATCTGAAAGGTGCCTCTTGACTTAGCCCAGGGTCATAACCAATGATCACATGGAGGTGAATCTTGTGCTTGGTGCTTGAGTTGTACACGACGGATTTTCAATGAAAGAACCAGTGGATTGGTTTAGTGAAGGTCCCGATCGGAAGACCTAGCCTACGCTAGAACCTCGAAGGAATTCGGGGACTCTGTCCCTCGATAAAGAAGGAGAAAGAAAAAGGATAAAAATCTATTATGACGTAGTGGGTGTGTGACAAATTGGTATCAGAGCATGGTTACAACACTTGGCCTGCTTGGGCTCAGGAATGGGTTGCGCAAAGACTCCATTCGAAGTACTCTTAAAATGAGTAACCCTCTATCTTAACCCCCTTAATCACAAGTCGAAGTTAAGAATGAAAACTCCTATTGTGTGTATGCATGTGAAAAACATGAATTATGTGTTGGTCATGAATGAATATAAATATTGACTAACAACAAGTGTTTTTCTTTTGCACACAAGCGGACGATCAACCGCGGGAAACTGCAGACGCATAGAATGGTGACTCACCATGAAGTGGGAGATGGCTCCCATAATAGAGATGAAGAGTCTGACGAAAGGAGAGTGGTAGGGACCCATCCAGATCTAGCTGAGACTGTGAGGATCCTCATGGTCAAACTACAAAGTTTCAAGGCCGACAATGAGAGGATGATAAAAGAGCAAGAGAAGAAAACAGAAATTAATGCAGTCTTACTGCAGAGTTTATCCAACATACAAAGACAATTGCAGCATGAACTTGACACCAGTCCCACGGACCGACGACAGACAAAGAAAAGTCAAAGTCCACCTGAGATATAGAAACATGGTCTTTTAAGTGGCCACACTGGGAAGAGCACCTCAAGGAAGGTCCACCCCAGATATAAGGGACAAGCATCAGACGATTCCTCTGGAAAGGAAGCTGGCGACTCGGAGGGATCTTCTAGCAGCAGAATTAGTTCTTATTCCCGAAGAAAATGGAAGAAGCAAAAGCATTCCAAGAGTCATAATCTCGAATAATTCAGGAAGGTCAAACCACCCTTTTTCGACGGCGAAATAAAGAAGGGAGAGGAAGCGGAGGCCTGGTTGCTTGGACTAAAGAAGTATTTCAGAGTCCATGACTTCTCAAAAAATTTGAAGGCCCGAGTAGCCACCTTCAACTTGAATGGAAAGGCTTCCATTTGGTGGGAAGACCTTAAGAATGTAAAAGGGATTCACGAAGAGGGCATGTCTTGGGAACGGTTCAAGAAATACTTCAGGAAGAAGTATCTGTCAGAAAAGTATTTCGATGAAAAGACTAAATAATTCTATGAACTCAAGCTGGGGAAACTCACCATAGAGGAATATGTCAGCAGATTCCTCGAGTTGTTGAGGTACGTACCCTATATAAAAGTAGAAAAGGCAAAGGTGCAACGATTCATCAGCGAACTACCTAAGGACTATCAGAACGGGATTGAGTTTGATGAGCCAAAGACCCTAGAAGACACTATCTGAAAGGAAATATATTGTTATGAACAGCTTGGGCATCGGAAAGAACCTCGTGATCGTTGGAAGCAGAAGAATAGTTCGGGATTCCAGAAAAAAGGGGTTTAAATCTCCAAGATTTAAAAATTATAAAAAGGACTCAAGGATGAGCTTCCCAAACCAAAGTGTACACCAGCAGATTTTCCCCTCCCGGAGCGGAAATAAACCTTTTGGATCTACCCCGGGAAGGATTGATAACCCAAAGAAAGAACCCTTGAAATTTTGGGGTTGTGGAGAAGAGCATCTACTGAGGGACTGTCCGCACTGACAATAGAGCAGTCGGAGAATTTACAATGTTCAAGAAGCTACCACCGTCAATGACGTGGCCAGAAGTATGCCACAAATTTATGCATCCATGTATAATAAACAAGTTGACCACCAAGCTTCAGTGGTGGAGATGGAAGGTATGATCACCAACCATCTAGTGTCTATTCTAATTGACCCTGGTTCAAATTTGAGTTATATAGCTCCTAAGGTTGTTGATAAGTGTAAATTACAGCCACATAAACACGCCAAGCCATGGTTGGTACAGTTAGCCACGGGCACGAAAAGAAAAGTAATGGAAGTCATACCATCTTGCCAATTCACTATGGGTGAATTCCCCACCCAAGCAACCCTTAACATATTACCCCTAGGATCGTATGATATGTTGATTGGTATGGACTAGCTAGCCACATATAAAGCCAGACTAGACTATTACTATAAAACCTTAGAATGTGTAAGTGAAGAAGGGATAAGGATAACCCTTCAAGGGATCCAAAAACCTGTCTCAGTGAGGCGAATATCAACCCTTCAAATGAGAAAGTATTGTAGGAAGGGATGTCCACTATATGCGATACAGGTGTTGGAATCAATTAAAGGTGACAAACCAAGCCTCGAAGACCACCCCACACTAAGAGAATATAGAGATGTATTTCCGGAAGAGGTACCGGGTCTACCTCCGAGAAGGGACATTGACTTCTCGATAGAACTTGCACCAGGAGCGATGCCAGTTTCTAGGACACCCTATAGGATGAGCACACCTGAGCTAGTTGAGCTTAAATTACAACTAAAATAAATGATGGACAGAGGCTATATCCAGCCTAGCATGTCTCCATGGGGAGCACCAGTCCTGTTTGTGAAAAAGAAAGACGGTACCCTCCGACTGTGCATAGATTATAGACAACTCAATAAGGTAACCATAAAGAACAAGTACCCCTTACCCAGAATCGATGACCTATTCGATCAATTGGGAGGTGCTTCCATCTTCTCAAAGATTGACTTGAGATTTGGATACCATCAAGTCCGAATCAAGGGTGAAGACATCCACAAAACTGTTGTCGGGACGAGATATGGTCAATATGAGTTTGTGGTGGTACCATTTGGATTAACCAATGCCCCTGCCACTTTTATGTGCTTGATGAACAATGTGCTTAGCAAATTTCTAGACAGATTTGTACTGGTTTTTATTGACAATATATTAATTTACTCCAAGAATAGAGAGGAACATGAGGAACACCTTGGGATTTTACTTCAAGTGCTAAGAGAACATCATCTCTATGCCAAATTTAGCAAGTGTGACTTTTTCCAGAAGCAAATACATTACTTGGGCCATGTCCTATCTGAAGAAAGAGTAGCAGTAGACCCTGACAAGATCAGGTCTATCATAGAATGGCCTACCCCTAAGGACTTTTCAAATATCAGATCCTTTATGGGTTTATTAGGATACTATAGGAGATATATAAAAGGATTCTCCAAGATTTGTTGTCCAATCACTGTCCTCCAGAAGAAGGGGGCTAAATTCACATGGACACAAAAATGTGAAGAAGGATTTCAAACCCTAAAACATCTACTAACCCATGCACCCATGTTGAATATCGTCGATTCCGAAGTTGACTTCCTCATGTGCACAGATGCCTACAAGGAAGGGCTCGGAGGATTCCTTATGCAAGGAGGAAGTGTGGTCTTCTATGAATCCCGAAAATTGAATGAGCACGAAGTCAACTATGTGACCCGTGATTTAGAGCTGGCCGCCATAGTGCACGCCTTTAAAATGTGGAGGCATTACCTCCTGGGAAGAAAATTTGTACTTATGACAGACCACTGTGGATTGTGATATCTGTTTGACCAACCAAAGCTCAATGCTAGAAAAGCTAGGCAGATGGCCCTCCTTAGCGAGTTTGATTTTGAAATCAAACATATTAAAAGAAAGGAAAATAAGGTGTTCGATGCCCTTAGCAGAAGTATGAAAACAATTCAACTGGAAACGATGAGCACCTACGAGACGGATGTCAAGGAAAGAGTCAGGAATGCACAAGAAATAGACACATTCTTCCAGACTGTGACCTCGTACTTGGAGCAACAACCCATAGGGATAAAGTATGAAGACTACTAGATAATAGATGGAGGTCTGCTAACTTACAGAAACAAATTATATATTCCATATTGTGACGACTTGAAGAGGTTCATAATGGATGAACTACATAAAAGACCCTATACTGGTCACCCAGAATACCAGAAGATGATCACGGCCACCAGTAAACAATTATATTGGCCTGGATTGAAGAAAGACATAGTTGAATACTTAGCCAAATGCATAGAGTGCCAACAGGTTAAAGCATAACACCAACACCCGGCAGGATTGTTACAACCTCTACCAATCCCAGAATGGAAATGGGAAACCATCTCCATGGATTTCATCACCGGATTACCAACCTCGACCAAACAGAATGACGCCATCATGGTAGTGGTGGATAAATTGAGAAATTCCGCTCATTTTATCCCCGTCAAGTCGACTTGCAAGGAAATAGACATCGCCAACGTATTCATGAAGGAGATATTCAGACTACATGGTATGCCTAAAGAGATCATGTCTGACAGAGACACAAAATTTACTTCCAACTTTTGTAAATCCTTGATGTTTGGTCTGGACACCAAATTACTGTTTAGCACAGCCTATCATCCTCAAACCGATGGACAAACGAAAAGAGTGAACCAAATATTAGAAGACATGCTAAGGATGCATGTAATGCATCAACCCAAAAAGTGGGAAGACTACCTGCCACTGGTGGAATTCGCCTACAACGGCTACAAAGAATCCCTGAAGATGAGTCCTTTCAAAGTCCTCTATGGTAGGTCGTGAAACACTATAGTCAGTTGGAGTAATCTCGTAAACAGAGTTACTATTGGACCCGACATGTTGAAATAAATGGAACAACAAGTGACTTAGATAAAACATAATCTAAAGGTTTCTCAAAACCGACAGAAAAGTTATGTCGACTGAAAGAGAACTCTAAGAGAGTTCAAGGAGGGAGACCACATATATCTCAGAGTTAGGCCCAGGAAAAATTCCCTGAGGATGGGAGCTTGTTCCAAGTTGGCACCTTGGTATCGCAGACCCTTTGAAGTTCTAGATAGAGTGGGACCTATAGCCTATAGGCTAGCACTTCCTCTCACAGTAAAAGCACATAATGTTTTCCATGTTTCATTATTGAAGAAATATGTACATGATTCTAATCATATAATTGACTGGTCTATGAACTAGGTGGAACCAGAGGGAGAATTCCTGCCATAACCTCAATGCATACTGGACAGAAAGGAAACCCCACTCAGGAACCGAACCATTGCACAGGTCAAGGTGCAGTGGAAAAATTTTGTCCCAGATGAGGCTACCTGGGAAATCGAAGATGCCATGAAACGGGCATATCCAATTTTGTTTACCTCTGCACATACATGTCATATTGATAGATAGAACATTGAGGACGATGTTCCTTTAAGGGGGAGGGAATTGTAACACCTTGTTTCCCCCAGTCTGTAAAAATAACTATATTGGCCAAGAATTATGGCAAACTAAAAGATGTGAATGTTTTATTTGACCGACCTTTGTATAAAAGGTCGATGAATGTAAATTATATCATGAATATGCATCGCATGATTGCTGGGAGGGGGATGTGTTGAAAGAGACCACGATGGATGATGAGAGGTGGTGGAAGGGGACAGGAATGGTTGCGTTAACTTCCACCGAATCGAAACAGTACTGGTTTGTACGTGCTCGGAAACCAAAGCTCACTCTCTGACCCCAGAATGAATTACCTGCTAGGATGGTAGGTGGGGAGGCTCCTCAAGAGTAAATGAGGGGATGGGGGCGAACTGCCCATCTGTAGAAGCTCTCAAACCTGACCACGGACAAAGAAACTCACACCACACGCAACCTCGTAGCAAAAAAGGCAAGGAAAGAAGTGTGGAAGGGGGAGGAGGGCATGGGGGTGCAGGAGAAATCGCAGAAGGAGAACCGGAGGAACTCCAAAAAATATACATAGAGTCATGAACAGAGGATAAGGGGAGTAACCTTCATCCTTGACTTATGTTGAGTTGGAAGCAGGAGACTGAGTCTCAAAGCATCATGGTCTAGCTCAGGGGTGGCTAGTGGAAAATCCAGTTGGAATCATTGAGCCTTCGGTTGGGTGGAAACGAGCACCCCTCTCAGCATTCGCATCACATCCGGAATTTTCTGATAAGTGTTATGTCTTGCATTTGGAATTGAATGTCACGATCGCATGCTCATTTTTATACACTCGTAAATAGTTTCTTTAACGAAGTGTTTGCCTTGTGCTTTGACTGGAAATAATGGATGCATGCTTATACTGATATAAAAAAAAATCAGTTAATGTATAGAATGTATAAGTTCAGGATACAAGTCTGTTCCCCTAAGGATTGACCCATCTAACTTGACTTGTGCTATGCCCCGGTTTATCCTCCCAAAGGAACCCTCTTTGGAGAAAGTTCCCTCGCATTCCAGAGTCGGAGTGAGCCCCTTGGAAAGACTACCATTGTAGTAAATCCGTGAGTTTACCTTGCCCCTGTCGCGAAGTAAATGGGATTCAGAGTTTCGGCTCCTGGGAAACCCAGGTACGAGACCCCTAGTCTTCGCACATCGCGAAGTCCCGACATGCAAAACCCTGAAAAGATCTTAGTGTAAATGGGATTCGGAGTTTCGGCTCCCGAGAAACCCAGGTGCGAGACCCCTCGTCTTTGCACATCACGAAGTCCCGACATGCGAAACCCCGAAAATAGCTTAATGTAAATGGGATTCGGAGTTTTGGCTTCCGGGAAACCCAGGTGCGAGACCCCTCGTCTTCACACATCACAAAGTTTCGACATGTGAAACCCTGAAAAGAGCTTAGTGTAAATGGGCTTTGGAGTTTCGGTACCTGGGAAACCCAAGGGTATGAAACCCCCGTCTTCGCAAGTTGTGAAATCTCGGTACGTGAAATCCTGGTACGCGAAATCCCGGTATGTGAAATCCCCAAGCGGTGTAGTGTGAATTGATTTTGACGTTTCGACACCCAGGAAACCCAAGGGTATGAACCCTCATCTTCATAAGTTGCAAAATCCTAGTATGTGAAACTCCAAGTCGGCTTAGTGTGAATAGGATTTCGGGTTTCCAGGTTTGAAGAGTCGAAGAACTCGAATCTGTTGCATTTCGAACTCTCGGTTTTCGAAGTCCTGATACGGACAGGACTGTCAGGGTAGAGATTCGCAGCCGTTGATCTCAGCGAAGGTAGGATTTCAGGTTACGGGGTTTGAAGAGTCGAAATACTGAACTCTCGGGCATCGTTGAGTCGCAAAATGTGAAAGGCACCTCTTGGCTTAGCCCGGGGTCATAATCGATGATCACATGGAGGTGAAGCCTGTGCTTGGTGCTTGAGTTGTACACGACAGATTTTCAATTAAAGAACCAGTGGATTGGTTTAGTGAAGGTCCCGATCAGAAGACCTAGCCTACGCTAGAACCTCGTAGGAATTCAGGGACTTTGTCCCTCGATAAAGAAGGAGAAAGAAAAATTCAAAAAATCTATTATGTCTTAGTGGGTGTGTGACAATGGACTTCAATAGTTCTAAAAACTATAATGAAAAAACCCATTATTGAAGAGTGTCATTAATTGACCAGAGTATAAATAAAGTGTGCAATATATGTCAAATGCAAAGTTTTGACAAAAATGGTTCTTCCTAAGATAAAATTGATTATTGGCGAATCCAATCATGAATTGCCTCTGATGTGGCAACGTCTTTGTAGTTGTACCAGAATGTACTAGTTTTACCTCAACACCAAGAAGAAGCATTTGAAAGACGTTCAAGGCTTGTCTCTCCACATCTTGGATACCCATATAGACATTATACTGCAAATCAAACTGTGCACAAACATTAGTGATTGACACATCATCAAAAAATACCCATTTTCTGAAAAAGATATATCAGTCACGACACCATTGTGCCAAGAAATCTGCAAAAAAACGCATCAAATATTTTGGTTGTCAGCCGATAATTTCATGCATCCTTGACTACAAGTCAATAACTGAAACCCCATAATCAATTGCAACTTCTACACAAGATTTGGCATAAGTCCTTATGGTTTTAATTAGTTCACTCTCGCAACTCAACAACATTTTCTCCATAGGTATCTCTTGAATACTACCTCTCAAACTCAAGCAAATCAAATCGACATTCAATTCCCCATGTAGATTGTTATAGACTTGCATGAAGTGCTTGATGTCATGGAGGTAGAGCGTCCCAGTTTTTTCCAGCAAATCGTTGTAGAGAAACACAATGAGGGAATCCCAGAGATGCTCGTTCTCTTCGAATTTTTCTTCACTACCGAGAACCACAACGATTTTCTAGCAACAATATCTCCAACACTGTCACCATATTGCTTGTTCTATGGACCACATTTTCATAGCAATGTACCACCAACAGTAGAGGTAGCTGGCTCAAGGAATATTCATCGAGTAATGGAAACCCTTGCAACAACGTGAGAATGAACTCGCAAACTGTAGAAAATTGGATTATAATTGGATATATGTCGATCCTTTTAGTGATCGACTGCCATACCTGCAAATCCGTTTGGGTCACAATTCCAGTACCCCATCCACATCCTTCTGTACTTAAATATCTCTCAGGCCAATATCTTTTGTAGTAATATCATTGGTTTGTCAGTGAAGGAACTGTACCAGTCCAATGGACAATTATAAAATGTTGATGCATCTTGCTTGATAAGTTTTTACAACTACAACTACCAGTGCTCCTACATTATGATAGGTGGATTTCTTTTTTCAAAATAATCCAAGTGTGAGGTGCCATACTACTGAATGTATCATCATTGCTCTACCTCGTCGCCATTAAGCCAAGGGTACTACGGTATCCATGTATTCGCTGAAAATAAGTATTTGCAACCATTTGCATGCATGGATTTCTGGACATCTGGCCTATGTGTATACGTAATCATTGATGCAAGGATCATATCGCGGAGTTTTAGCTCCTCCCTTGGCCAATTTGGATGAATTAGTTGAAAAATTGGGAGCATATACATTGTACCATATCCATCATATCTTCTAAAATATCGCACAAAATCCCATTATGATCACCAACAATTGATTTATCATATTTATGGGCTCGAAATTTTAACACACAGGTAAATGACACGAATTCTTTTGACACTTCAATGGAATACATGGCTTCCCTGTCGTATTTGTCAACTTGGAATCCCTCCAAATCCATAATATAAGACACATTATCTGTCTCAGCACCTCTTGCGCAGTGATCACAACGAATTGGACGATGGCAACGATGCTTATGAATGGACATGTGCTCAACAAACTCATCAATATGCAACAAAAATCTTGGAGGAGTGACAACCATAGCTCTATTTTTGGAGATCGATTGACTCTAAGAACGAGTTGCAATATGAATCACTACTGGAAACTTCAACATCCACTTTGAAGCAAATCGAACGCTCTTCCCCAACATCTCTTCGACTATTCCATCCAAATATCTTGATCGATCGACACAGGATCACCATTCTATGTCGTTGATGCAAAGGTGGGATTGGCAGTCATAGCATAAATCCATTCCAACCAGATTTATAGTACAAATACAAAGGATTGGTATCAGCATCCAACACAATGCACTAATTGTGTGATTTGCAAGAAAAATAACAGGTATCCCTGCAGCAGCACAATATGCTGACAGCGCAGTCGAAGTATCACCAGTTGCAACACAACCCACACCAACAATGGGCTCATTCAAGATAAAGTTCAGAATCTACTACCAACATATACATCTACATAACGAACTTAGAGCTAAAGACTCAATGGCTTTGGAAAACATCTATTTGGCACCAACAATATTTCATTAATTGTCCTTCATTTAGACGGTCTCCCACCTTGTTTGGTAGATTCATTAGCTACATCAATAAGACCATCTATATCTTTAATAGAGATGTAGTTATCCAACTGCTAGAAGATAAGATCGTGAATAATTTAAAAAAAAAATCGATGAAGGTAGCATCAACGTCCCCCATAAAAAAAGAACTCATAGAAAGTTTTCAATTTTGCAAAAATGATAACCATTGTTTACCAAGCCATTCAAACGAATGCTCCTTGGATAGTTGATATTTTTGAAGAACTTATTTAGGGATTATTGTCGTTGGACTAACTCCTTCATCTGTTGCCTTCTTCTTTGTAATATCTTGTACGACTCTTTTGCCATGTTTTAGACGAAGCTGAGGATGAACTTTCCAACATTTTCCAATCCAATGGTCGCTCATCTGGCAATGAGTGCAATAGTTCCTTTTCTTCTCCTTTAACAGCATCTCCTTGTCACGAAGACGTGAAAGAGGTTCTTTCTATCTTGCCTCACTTTCAGTGGGCATGCTCGTCTTCGCTATCCAAAATTTATTCCTTCGATCCTTGTCTACATCATGGTTAGAAGACCTATGACCATAATCATCTTTCTCATATGTAAGAAAAGAATTGAAATGTCCTTTATACCTTCATGAGTGGTTCTTGCTATGATAAGGACAAGTTGCTTTGGCTCCTCTATTGGAATCCAATGATGTAGAAGTGGCTCTTGCTTTAGCAGTCTTGGAGCACTCTCCAATATCTACCTTGCCATAACCCAAACCTGCAAATGGTGGTCTTTGTACCACCTCTAATAGTTGAGTGACCCATTGGCCATTAATGCCAATTCCACCTCCTTTGCATCCCATTTTAGTGAGAAGATTCATGCCAACATTATTATCATAGTGAGATGAAAGAGAACATGAAGAAATACTCTCAACTCATACCTCAGTTTGAGTTTGTGCATCCATGGTAGAAGGCTCTTTGTCTTCCATTCGTTCACCAAGCTACAACTTAGCCAAGAGATCATCCTTGGTTTGCAATTCTTCAATAATTCCTTTAAGGACTTCTCCATGAAGCTGCGACCTCTATTGAAGCTCTTGCTTCTCTTCTTTTGCACCCTGCAAAAGTCTCCTCAACTCTGCATTTCCACCTTGAATGATGTGATTTATCTCTTCCAACTCTTTGAGTCATACTTTCTTCGTTCCTTTTCCCATGGTGATATTCACAATCTGCAAAACTGGTCAGACCTGCTCTGATACCACTTGATTCGAAAAATTCGTAAGAATCTTCTTACATCCAAATTTTCAAAAGAAGATCTTTTACTGACAAAATTTTCATGTGAATAAGGGCAATCTGATTACCATGCTTCAATAAGGAGATAATCACGTATAATTGTCAAACAGTTTTGTATGTTTATAAATAAAAACTCTACTTAACCAAGTGAGAATGCATCAAAATCACACATATAACATTGACAACAATATGATAATTGAGTTCACCAAATCCCCTCGCTACGTCTCTGGATTCATGAATCCCATGAATCTGCTTTATTGATTCTGCTTCAAAACGGATACATAAACAAGCCTATAACATTTTTCTCCTTTACAAAGACATCCTCTGAATCAATAAGCTCTCAATAAGATTTCCAAAATCTTTTCCCTTTCTCTCCTCCTCTTCTTGACCCCTAAGAAGGGTTTATATAACATTTCCATCTCAACCACATCAAGATTGTCATGGAGATAATATTTCTCAAGATCCCCTAAATTAAGATCTTGGCATATCTCAAGGGATTGGTTTGAGAATATATCTCAACCATCCATGAAGATCTCAACTCTCCTTAGGACTCTCCTTGAGACTAGGGATTGAAGGCCAACATGGCTTTGCACTAAATAATCCCTTTTTAAATAATGAAAAATGCATAATTATGAGAACCCTATCTCATGTATTAAACATTTTACAAATGTCATTTTGTCCCTAAATATCAACAAGACATATCTCTAGCATGTGAATTCCAATTGAATTCAATTGAAATGCACCGGAAAGCTCAGTGTGAGATCTTTGTTGACTGGACAAAGTTGGCAGTATTTGAAGCCGACTGAAAATGTGTCGACTGTGAAGATCCTCCTATATCATTGGATTACTGAGAGAGGGGGTGAATCAGTAATAGAGAAATATAATCCTTTTTCACCAAAATACAAGAGTTATATCAATGTAGAATTATCATCCAATAGTTACAGAGTAAATAAACAATGAACAAATGAGAAAACACACATATACACAGTACACCAGCTTTTTTACGTGGAAACCCAAAGCGGGAGAAAACCACATAATTTTTTTCTTATATGTCTTGAATAATTACATTCATTGGAAGAACCAACTGTTAGCGACATTATTTGTCTTGGGCTCAAAAATACCCAGGTCTGCAGGTTACACGGGAAGTGCCCAGCGCAACGCGGCGGAATCTCTTTTCCGATCACAAGTCAAGTGAGTGGGCGAAGTTTTGATGTTAGCGGTCGAGTTCCACCTACAAAACTGATCAACGTGCATTGGGATTTCGGTGCTGCCAAGTTGCCCGGGTTTTAGCACAAAGAATAGCGCCAATAGTTCAAGGAAAATCTGGGTCATCCGATCCAGTCGAGACAGGTGGAAGTCATTCAGCATATCGGGGATCGTTGTTTTGAGAAACGAAGAGCTTCTCATTCTTTACAGCTGAAATCTCCGATCGGTGAAATGCCGAAAGCACCTTTGGAGCCAAGCCCACGATCCTAGCACTAGGTCACATCAAGTAAGCTTGGGATTGAAAGCAGCCCCTTCTAAATAGCGGATGCTATCTTGACCATACATCTTAGGGACACACAGTGCGCATCCGTGCCATGTCGGCATTCGGGAGTTCGAGGGGTAAGCGCTCCTCGTCATTTCACATTTCGAAACCTCAAATCCCGAAATGTTGAAAGAGCCCAGAGTCGAGCCCGCAGTATCAAGAAGCAGCCTCAGTCGTTCATCCACAGGAGCCACCTAGCGCGCGATTAGGCTCCCCGCCTTTTCTCCCATCACAACTTCGAAGTGCAAGGACAGATCCGTCATATCCTTGATGCGCGAGGTGTCGGGAGTGTCTAGGACTCGGGCCCACAACATCACCGAGTAAGTTCAGGATCGTCAGATCTGAGAGGGACGTGTGGCGTCCAATTAGACCATCTCGGCGTTTCGCACATAACAGATGTGAATAAGCAAGGATTAACTCCTTCCATTTGCGAACGCCGAAAGCGTTTTGGGAATAGACACAGGGTCACAGCCCGTGGTCACTTGGGAAAGAAAGGAGTTGTGCAAAAATGGGGCCAAAGGCGTCGAGTCTAGTCGCCGAAAGGATCATTGTGATCTCCATATGCCATCTGATCCGACCTCGATCCTGGTTTTCACCTGGAGTAAATGAAGATGAGAAGGGGTGGTTGAAACCTCTCCTTAGGCATTAAGTGCAAAGTATGGATAATCTAGCAAGCGGTCTGCTCGAGAGGGTCCTGTGTACCCATTTTTCTAAAGAAGCCATGCTGATTCCTCGATCAGTCGGAAGAAGTCTGCACACGCTAGCTCAACACTTAATGGCTCAGCTACTCCCCTTGCAGGAGCCATGCGTAATTAAGGTGGTGTCTGACAAAGTATATCTGTTCGAATTCGGCTGAAAGGACACTAAGCCTTGGATGACTCAGCACACCGCTATTAGGCAAATTTTCTGAGTATATAGACTCAGTTTTTGTATTTTGTGATCCATCGATGGTAGAGCGAAGCTCCCGATTGTAATGTTTTAACAGACACTCTACTTCTTTGGTTACGCATCCGTATGTAAGATTTCTTGTTTAATGAAAGACAGTCTCCTTATTCCATCTATTTTTCATCTCATACCGAGGGAGTTCATGATTGACCGATTCACATGAATTATTGCATTTGTGTTATGATAAAATATTTATTGTGGCACTATTGTATTCTCTGGTTTTCTGTGTTTGAATGTAAGAAGATCTCGCATTTAAATGCATTCTCCTACAGTCTGCTAGAAACCTGATGTTGACAATAGACCTTTGCATCCCTCTGATACAAGTCTTCCCCCTACTCACCCTTACTACAACTCATTGTCTAGAGTATTTCTAAGACCTCACTTGCCCATGCCTTCCTAGCCTAGTTTCGGAGTTGAAACAATATTGTCTAAGTTTACTTCCATTCGATCGCCCCTTTCACACACAAATCGTGACATAAACTGATGGGCGTCGGGCTTTGCTCCTGCTGCAATCCAGGAGTGACTTCTGACGCTAACATTTCTAGCACCGTTGTCGGGGACAAAGTTGAAAATCTTCCCTAGGATTGAACGACATTGAGCTTCTGATTCTGAAGGTGAATCAGTCATCGGAGCCCTTGAATATTTCTACTGTGCACCTGGCGACTCCATTGTGACGACTCCACTGGGGAGAACCTGTCGTGTCAATTGTGGATTTTAGAGGTAGACACACGCGATCCCATCCACAGTTGCCTCTAGCTACACCTGAGACTGAGCGGGAGGTGGTCCTCGAAAAAGGAAAGGCCTATGAAGGAGAAGTTATCGCTGCTGAACCAGGTAATCCGCCATCTCCTTCTGTAAGAACTCCATTTTCTCCTCCTCAGTTTCCTAGCAGACCGCTTTCTGAAGTTTCTCGTTTCCTAAATTTCGGGAGTGTTCCTGTTGAGGTTTCCCCCCTTGGTATGGGATTAGAGGGAGAAATCCTTGTCACTCCCATTTCTCCTGAAGCAGTACCTTGGCGTAAACCCAAGACCAAAGAAGATTTCCCCACTCCTGGCTTTACCGCCCCTCCTCTTGTTACTGTTGTCGCTTCTGCGCGAAGGGAAACATCAGCCGACTTAAGCTCGCTAGCCTTCCCCCTAAATCCCCTATTGTTTCCCACTCCCCTTAGAAGCTCATCCCCAGTATCCCCTTTTCGAGCTCCTTCTCCTCCCAGTTCCCCTCCACATAATAGCCCTATGGCAGGAGCAAATCCCCAAATGACTAGAATGGAGGCCATCATAGCCACTAGGTATGCTCCCCTTGTGTTACCTCAGCCTCTCAATGCCCTCCCAGCAGATGGTTACCTCAAACAGCTGCCCAAGTTTACAGGTGAGGGGGACATAACTGCAGAAGAACACCTAGAAGCCTTTTACAGTTTCACAGATCATAATAACATCATGCATGCAGACGTATGGATGAGGATTTTTGTCCATAGTCTCCAAGGCGAGGAAATAAAATGGTTTAAGGCCCTGCCTCCTAGATCTATTGATGGGATCGAAGCTTTAGATAATTCCTTTTTAAGACAATGGGGAGATAAAAAAGACTTCATGTATTACATGATAGAGTTTGGGTCTTTGAAGAGAAAAGAAGGAGAGTCTGTCTCCGACTTCTCCAAGAGATTTAATAAAATGTACAACAAAATCCCTACTGAGATAAAACCCTCCGAAGCCTCTACAAAGATCACTTATGCTAGCACCTTTGATCCTGATTTCTGCCTCCTGTTGAGCGAAAGAAGAGCCACTACTCTGGCCCATATGCAGGATGCATCTGTGGAGGTAGAATCTAATATATTGGTTGTTGATCGACTCAGGAACGTTGTTGGTAGAAACATATCCAGGCAAAGGCCTATAGCTTCGTCATCCAGTTCCTCTCCCCTGCCCCTTCAGATGGATGAGACAGCTAGGGTACTAAAGTCACTTTTTTCTAGAATGGAAAGATGGGAGTTAGAAGGGAAGCCCATGTACAGAAATCCCCAGAATGTTGATGGTAGAGGTTTCAGGAGACCTAATAACAATGGACCACAGGCCTTCCTAAGGGAACAAAGGGAAAAAGACAGAGAAGATCAAAGGATTCAAACCCCTCTCCAAAATAACATGGTTACTCACGAGGGAGGGGAGGAGATAGATGATTTCGACCCCGAAATTCATTGTGTTGAAGAAGCTCCTCCTTTTCCCCATTTGACTCAGTCTGCATATGAAAAATCCCTAATGAACATCCAAATCCATGAGTTAGGTAAGGGAGAAAGGGCCAATCACACCTATGACAGATGCAATCTCAGGTCAAGAAAGAAAGAAGGAGACTTTGACAGCCAGGACCAGCCCCTCATAGCAGATAGGCCTACTAAATCTGTAGCAGCCACTACTAAAGAAAAGAAAATTCAAAGTGCTTCACCAGTAGCCAAGGAGCCTGTCACTGAGGTAAGGGAAGCTCCTAAGCCTATCCCCTCCTTCAATTTTGAGAATGATATTTAGAAGATTAGAATTCATGTACCCCTATCTGAACTCGTTAAAAACGAAGATTTCAAAAGGTCCCTCTCCAAGTTGCTACAATCTAAGTCCCCCCAATCTCCCTCTGACTCAGTGAACCTTCAAGATGAAAAGCCAGCAGTTGTCCTAGGGCCCATGGTAGAAGATAGAGATGATTCATCCCCTCCCTTCTACACATCCCTGAATATACATGATAAAGTGTTGCATAACTGCCTCATGGATTCAGGGGCTTCCCATAACCTTATGCCCAAAATAGTAATGGAAGAATTGGGACTAGAGGTTGTTATCACTCCAGGAAACTACTTATGGTTGTAAACTAAGTATGCCTGGTAACTTACAAGATTCAATGTTTTGGTGTTTTTTATCAAAATGGATCAATGGGATGACTAAATCAGAGTACATCATTCAGACATTCAACATGTAAACAGATGAAACAGTGCCCTCAAGAATTGATTAATCAGCATTTAAACATCAAAGGTGAATGAAGAAACCATGTAACCAAACCAGT
>ML787146.1:191724-218206 GCA_009831015.1 Picea engelmannii | reverse complement strand
AAAGTTCCTTGCAAGTTTAAGTGTCAAATTTAAGTCAAACCAAAAAACTAAAA
This sequence comes from Picea engelmannii, assembly GCA_009831015.1. NCBI lineage: Eukaryota > Viridiplantae > Streptophyta > Pinopsida > Pinales > Pinaceae > Picea > Picea engelmannii. The sequence goes on along the minus strand of ML787146.1, from coordinate 218,153 downwards.
TTTTGTAGCTAGAAGGCTCAACAATGAATTGAGGAAACCATCAATAGCCATGCTATTCACCATAAAACCTGACCAAAATGACAGTGCTATTTTGGGAGTTAACAGAGGTGACAAAATCTTATCATGATTTGTACTCTTTCGATTCAATAAGAGTGAAGTGTCTAGGAGTCATCAAAGACCTGGTGGTTTCTTTGTTTCAGCTACCCATGAAGAGTGTGGTCATGGATATTGTGGTAGCTGACGTTCCCCCAAAATTTGGCATGTTGTTGTCTAGATCTTGGATTAAAAATCTTGGGGGAACATTACAGATGGATCTCACGTATGCCACCATTCCAGTCTTCGGAGGGGAACAAAGGAGGTTATATAGAGAAGCTCAGTTGGCCTACATTGTTAGTGATGAAGCAAATCCCACCAATCACCCCATCTTTTCACTTGACACCGACTTGGGGTCTAGCTTATTGCAGCTCACTGATGCTCCTGAAGACCTTTTCCAAGTCAGAAAGCAACCCAGTCTCGATTATCCGATTCCCCCTCCAACCCCCTCCATGTGGAAGATGTTTTTCGACGGAGCTTCTTCTAGCGAAGGCGCTGGCGCTGGGGTGGTTTTCATATCACCTTGTCAAGAGGCCATATCCTTGTCATACAAGTTGGAATTTGAAACCACCAACAATGTGGTAGAATATGAAGCTCTTGTTCTAGGTATGAGGGCTGCAAAGGAAATGGGAATTAAAGAAATAGCAATATTTGGAGATGCTGAGTTGATTATCCAGTAAGTTAGAAATGCTTATCGTGCTAATAATCCCCGTCTCAGAAATTACAGAAATGAGGTATGGGACCTGATTGACAATTTCTTCTTGGCCTTTAACATTTCTTTCATTTTGAGGGGGGAGAATACTTCAGCCGATTCTTTAGCTGTCTCAACTAGTTTGCTCAAAGTTCCTATGTCGCCTAGGGTCAAATATGATGTTGAAATAAGATATAGGCCCTCTGTGCCGGACAATGTCAAGCATTGGAAGGTATTCGAAGATGATCTGGAGATCGAAAAATTTCTCCAATCTGTTGATGAATTTTCTGTGTTGCACATTGATCAGGATCCTAACCCGGAAGGTGACCCTCACCCTGAGGTGTTTTTAAATGAAATTTCTAATCACCAGATTATTAAGCTACCCAACAATCACATTCTGAGAGGACTAGTCCCTTTGGAAAGACTGTTCGATGGGAATGATGTGGCAATGAAGGGTAGGGTTTCAAATGAAGATGTTGATACAGCCGAATGCAACATTGGCACACAGGAGGAGCCTAGGTTTGTCAAATTATCAAGCAGTTTGACCAGAGAACAGAGGGTCGAATATACCGAGTTGCTAAAAGAGTTTGTTGATGTGTTTGCATGGACATACGAAGACCTCAAGACTTATGAAACATCTGTCATTGAGCACAAGATCCCACTGAAAGAAGAGGCTAAACCATTTATACAAAAGTTGAGACAGATAAATCCCATGTTGCTACCTATCATGGAGAAAGAAGTGAAGAAATTGTTAAATGCCCAAATCATTGTCCCCTTGAGATATTCTGAATGGGTGGCCAATTTGGTCCCAGTAAGGAAGAAAAGTGGAGAAATCGGACTATGTGTTGATTTCAGGAACCTGAACAGAAGCAACATGGAACACTTATTGCAAAGGGTAACGAGTGCATCTAGGATATCCATGATCGACGGATTTTCTGGTTATAATCAGATATCAGTCATGCCTGAGGACAGAGAAAAAACAACTTTCACCACTCCCTGGGGGACATTCATGTATGCCAAAATTCCTTTTGGATTGATGAATGCAAGAGCAACATTTCAGCGAGCCATGGACATAGCTTTCATCGAAGAGAAGGACCAGGTCATGGTAATCTATCTAGATGACATCACGGTCTTCTCCAAGTCAGACAAGGAGCATCGCTACCACTTGAAGAAAGTTTTCCTGAAGTGTCGAAGGTTTGGTCTATCTCTAAACCCTAATAAATATTTGTTTGCTATGAAGGAGGGGAATTTATTAGGCCATATAGTATCAGCAGAGGGAGTGAGGATTGATCCTAGCAGGGTAGAGGCAATCCAAACCCTGTCACTTCCTAGATCCAAGAAGGAAGTTCAAGCCTTTTTGGGGAAGATTAATTTCTTAAGGAGATTCATCTCAAATTTTGCTGAGTTGGTGAAACATATCACGACCATGCTCAGGAAGGGAAATGAAGTGAAGTGGACCGCTGAATCCAGGGAATCTTTTATCCAAATAAAAAGGGCATTGACTGAGGCACCTGTGCTGATCAGTCCTGACTATTCCAAAGAATTCCTAATTTTCTCTTTTGCTTCTTTGGATACAGTAGCAGTGGTCCTGTTGCAGAGAAATGAGGAAGGGCGAGAACAACCCATTGCCTTCTTCAGCAAGGCATTAAGAGATGCAGAGATCAGGTATGAAATCATTAAAAGCATGCTTATTCTTTAGTGAAAGCCCTCAAAGCTTTCAGAGTCTATGTCCTGCATTCAAAAGTGACCGCATACGTTCCTTCAGCCTCTATGAAGGACGTCCTTGTATAGCCCAACATAGATGGGAAAAGAGGTAGGTGGATTGCCAAGATCCTAGAGTTTGATCTAGAGATTAAGCCCACCAAGTTGATAAAGGGGCAGGGTTTAGCCAAGTTGTTGGCTGAATCCAATTGCAAAGCCTTGGGAGTTAGTTACATCAACGCCTGTTCAAAAAATCTGCAAGCTGAGTCATCCAGTAATAATTCTCAAGGTGCCTTACCACTAGAAGCATGCTCCTGGTACAAGGATATCTTGTATTTTTTATGAGAATTGAAGCCTCCTGATGGGATGGGAAAAAGCAAGGTGAGAGCTTTAAATCTCAAGGAAGTCAGGTATTGCCTCATTGACCAAGCCTTGTACTGGAAAGACCCTCTAGGGGTGTTCTTAAGATGCCTGGACTCGCAAGAAGCCCAGAAGGTTATAATTGATTTCCATAACGGCCTTTGCGGGGGGCATCATTTCTGGAAAACTACAGCTCATAAGATCCTTAGGGCTGGATATTTCTGGCCTACTTTATTCACCGATGTCTACAGAGAAATCAGAGCTTGCATCAAATGCCAAAAGTTCTCAGGAAAGAAGCAGCTCAAATCACTGCCATTAAATCCTATAGTAGCTTCAGCACCTTTTCAGCAGTGGGGGTTGGACTTCATCGGAGAAATTCATCCTCCCTCAAGTGATCAACACATATGGATCCTGACTGCGACAGAATATTTCACCAAGTGGATAGAAGCTACCCCTACCAGGAGTACTTCTCACAAAGTAATTATCAGCTTCCTGGAGGATATCATAGCCAGATTTGGTTGTCCCAGCAAATTCATCACCTACAATGCTGCCTCTTTCAGGTCTGAGCCTTTGGTTAAGTTCTGTGAACAATTTGAGATTTCGTTGATCCACGCTACTCCCTATTATCCGCAAGGAAATGGACTGGCAGAGTCTTCCAATAAAAGTATGATCAAGCTCATTAAAAAATTATTGGAGGACAATAAAAGAGCCTCGGATTCAAAGCTCAAATTTGCTCTATGGGCCGACTGGGTGACAACAAAGAAGTCCCTGGGCATCTCACCTTTCCAACTTGTTTATGGAACAGAGGTTGTCTTCCCTACTCAACTCGCTTTATCCATGGTGAAATTCCTTCAGGACCTTGAAGGAGAACCTGACCATATGATCAGAAGGATTCATCAGATGGTGGAAGTTCAGTAGATCAAGGAAAAGGTCATGGACAGGGCCTACCATCATCAGCAGAAGATCAAGCAAACCTTTTACAGGAAGAGCAAAAAGAAATATTTCGAGTTGGGCGATATGGTGCTCAAATGGGATGCACCCAGGCAGGATAGGGGAAAAAACAATAAGTTTGATGCCCTCTGGTTTGGGCCTTTCAAGATCGTTGAGGTATTTTCAAAAAACACTTACAAGTTGCAGGATTTGGAAGGCAGTGAATTTTTTGATGGCCCAGTAAACGGGCGTTTCTTAAAAAGATGTTTTTTGTAAGTCGCAGGCAGTTTCTTTTGTTTTGTAAATATTGTTTTTGTTTTCTGTTTTCGGCTTAATAAATGACTCCATAGCCCAACAGCAAGGCACTGAAACTACAAAATGAGTTCCTAGAGAATCACAGGGATGACTCTATCCCCCATGGAGCCTAATGTTAGTGACATTATTTGTCTTGGGCTCAAAAATACCCAGGTCTGTAGGTTACACGGGAAGCGCCCAGCGCAACGCGGGAGAATCTCTTTTCCGATCACAAGTCAAGCGAGCGGGCGAAGTTTTGATGTCAGCGGCCGAGTTCCACCTACAAAATTGATCGACGTGCATTGGGATTTCTGGGCTACCAAGTTGTTCGGGTTTTAGCACGAAGAATAGCGCCAATAGTTCAAGGCAAATCTGGGTCGTCTGATCCAGTCAAGACAGGTGGAAGTCAGTCGACGTATCGGGGATCACTGTTTCAGGAAACGAAGAGCTTCTCATTCTTTACAGCTGAAATCGTCGATCGGCAAAATGCCGAAAGCACCTTTGGAGCCAAGCCCACGATCCTAGCACCAGGTCACATCAAGCAAGCCTGGGATTGAAAGTAGCCCCTTCTAAATAGCGAATGCTATCTTGACCATACATCTTAGGGACACGCGGCGCGCATCTGTGCCATGTCGGCATTCGGGAGTTCGAGGGGTAAGCGCTCCTCGTCATTTCACATTTCAAAACCTCAAATCTCAAAATGCCGAAAGAGCCCAGAGTTAGGCCCGCAGTATCAAGAAGCAGCCTCAGTTGTTCATCCACAGGAGCCACCTGGCATGCGATTAGGCTCTCTGCCTTTTCGCCCATCGCGACTTCGAAGCGCAAGGACAACTCCGTCATATCCCCTATGCGCGAGGTGCTGGGAGTGTCCAGGACCCAAGCCCACAACATCACCAAGTAATTTCAAGACCGTCAGATCTGAGAGGGATGTGTGGCGTCCAATTAGACCATCTCGGCGTTTCGCACATCGCAGATGTGAATAAGCAAGGATTAACTCCTTCCATTTGCGAATGTCGAAAGCATTTTGGGAATAGACACAAGGTCACAGCCCGTGGTCACTTGGGAAAGAAAGGATTTGTGCAAAAAGGGGGCCAAAGGCGTCGAGTCTAGTCGCCAAAAGGATCATCGTGATCTCCATGCGCCATTTGATCCGACCTCGATCCTGGTTTTCGCCTGGAGTAAATGAAGATGAGAAGGGGTGGTTGAAACCTCTCCTCAGGCATTAAGTGCAAAGTATGGATAATCTGGCAAGCGGTCTGCTCGAGAGGGTCCTGTGTACCCATTTTTCTAAAGAAGCCCTGTCGAGTCCTTGACCAGCCAGAAGAAGTCTACGCATGCTAGCTCGGCACTTAATGGCTCAGCCACTCCCCTTGTAGGAGCCATGCACAGTTAAGGTGGCATCTGACAAAGAACATCTGTCTGAATTCGGCTGAAAGGACACCAAGCCTTGGATGACTCAGCATGTCGTTGTTAGGAAAATTTTCTGAGTATATAGACTCAGTTTTTGTATTTTATGATCCATCGATGGTAGAGCGAAGCTCCCGATTGTAATGTTTTAACAGACACTCTAGTTCTTTGGTTACGCATCCGTATGTAAGATTTCTTGTTTAATGAAAGACAGTCTCCTTATTCCATCTAGTTTTCATCTCATACCGAGGGAGTTCATGATTGACCAATTCACATGAATTATTGCAGTTGTGTTATGATAAAATATTTATTGTGGCACTATTGTATTCTCTGGTTTTCTACATTTGAATGTAAGAAGATCTCGCGTTTAAATGCATTCTCCTACAGTCTGCTAGAAACCTGATGTTGAAAACAGACCTTTGCATCCCTCTGATACAAGTCTTCCCCCTACTCACCCTTACTACAACTCATTGTCTAGAGTATGTCTAAGACCTCACTTGCCCATGCATGTCTGGCCTAGTTTCGGAGTTGAAACAATATCGTCTGAGTTTACTTCCATTCGATCGCCCCTTTCACACACAAATAGTGACATAAACTGATGGGCGTCGGGCTCTGCTCCTGCTGCAATCCAGGAGTGACTTCTGAAGCTAACACCAACTTCCTTTATTTTCCAGTTGCAACTGGAAGGAGGCTCCAACCCCCTATTTTCTCAGGCTACAACCTGGGGGAAGCTCCAACTCCCTAATTTTTTGGCTACAACTAGAAGGAGGCTACAACCCCCTAAGTTTTTTGGCTACAACCGGAAGGTGGATACAACCACTTGTCCTTGCCCTGTCCAACCGCTCTAAAATATAAATGTCAAATGTACACAACCTGTCATTGTCACTAAATCAACCACTGCCACTTTCAACCTATCACTGTCAACCTGTACCAATCAACCTGCACCAAACAACCTGTACCAATCACTTGAACCAACATGTACCATGCATCAACCTTGACTCATCAAGATGTACCAACATCATCAACTATACACCTCATGTATGTGCCAACTCATCAACTATACACCTCATGTATGTGCCAACTCATCAACTACTTGTCTCAACCATGTACCCAACATGTACCTCAACCGTATACCAAAGACATACACCAATGTAACCATAAAAAAATCATCACTCTATCCATAAACCAAATACCATAAACCCTTACATCAAACTATGTGCCACAACCTCATTGTTATGTAGCCTCAAGCTAAACCAAAAACTTCAACAACACATCACAACCAAAATACCAATACCCATATGCCAAATACCGACAACAAAATACCAACTGTATCGCTCAAAAAATCTGATATATGCAACAATATTGAACATCCAATCCCATCTCAAGAGCTAAAACCTAGCTCACAAAACATACCTCAAACAAGATGTGCATTATCTCTCATAAATAGACCCCAACCATGTTGTTGTCGTGATTTTTCTGCCGCACTTTTTATGCCGCGATTTTTCTGCCCAACTTTTTGTGCCGCAGTTTTCCTACCACACTTTTTCTAGTGCAGTTTTCTCTATCAATAATACCTTCCCAAATAACCTTTCACAAAATATATATTCAATGATATTCAAGTGTGATAAAATGAGAGAGCCTTACCTCTTATTTATACTTTCATGTAGCATCCCACTTTTCTTATTTTAGGGAGTTCTCCATTAACTTTATTATTTAAATAATTTCTTTTCCAAACACTTTGACTTTTGAGGGGCTTCTATATGACTCGTAGGGTTCTCCAACTTCATATGGCCATAACTCTCTAACCGTGAGGAGTTATGTGATGTTCCACATACCATCGGAAATTTCATGACAAGAACTATCCATCTAGGATAGTTTCACTAAAAAATCCACTAACCTTCATCTCATTATTCCACAATTAAGCATGGGTTATCTAACCATAATTCTAGGATAACTCAATCCGCAAAACATCTTTCTGTGAGGGATTTCACCATAAGGGGACCACTTTGGATTTCATCCACTTGTATTTCTTATCAACCATGACACAATAACCATTCATATTTACATCAAACAAACTTGGTTCCATTACCCAAACCTTTGTGCTATCGGACTTTCTTCAAGGGTTGACATCAATGATAACCAGCCTTAATCAACAATCTCCCCTTTAGCATTGATGGAAACACTCTGATGCAATACTGAAATCATGTCATGCATATCAGTCGCACTCCCCATGGAACCATGCCTCTATCCTCTACATTTATGTGACCATTTCTCCCCCTAGAATCATGCCTTTGTCCTTTGCATTTGATAAATCTCTCCCCCTTTCTCATCAATGGCAAAGGTATCTTTCCATCGGAGGTTTCTCCCCCTAACTGAACTGTCCTCTTTATGGTGCTTCCTCGTGTACATCTAAGACATATAAGATAAGCATTCAAAATCATTCATTTTGGAGTATAAATAACTCTGATTCTCTGGAGAAGATACTCAAAGGCTTTCCGTGGAAGTGGTTTTGTAAAGATATATGTCACTTGTTCTTTTGTGCCCACATACTCAACTCTGATGTTCTTTTCTGCAACTTGTTCCCGTAGAAAGTGATACTTTATTGGAATGTGATTTGTCTTGCAGTGCATCATCGGGTTCTTTGAGATACTGATGGCGCTTGTATTATCAAAATAGATTGGAATGGGCTCATCATACTCAACTTGTATATCTTTCAGAGTTTGTTTCATCCAAAGAACATGTGTACAACATGTTGTTGTTGCAATATACTCTACCTCGGCTGTAGATAGAGGTAATGATGATTGTTTATTTCTTATCCATGATACTAAACACTCGCCCAAGTAGAACATTGCTCCACTGGTGCTTCATCAGTCATCAATACAACCTGCCCAATCTACATCTATGTAGGCAATAAGAGATAGATCATTTCCTTTTGGATACCATAATCCAAACTCTTTTGTTCCTTTGAGATATATGAAAATCCTCTTCACTGCTAATACATGTGATTCCCTTGGTGTTGCTTGAAATCGTGCCACATATCCAACTGCCTACATTACATCCGGTCTGGATGTTGTCACATATAGTAGGCTACCAATCATTGACCTTTATTTGTATACTTTGAATCGTCATCTTTGTTTAACTTGCAACCAGTTTGCATAGGACTGATAACTGGTTTGCAATCTTCCATTCTGAACCTCTTTAGCATTTCTCTGATATACTTGGTTTGAGAAATAAAAATTATTTGGTTTCTTTGATTTATCTGAAGTCCCAGAAACAAGGATAGTTCTCCAAGTAATGACATTTCAAATTCTTTATGCATATCCTTTGCAAATTTCTGGCTTAACCTGTCATCATCACTACCAAAAATAATATCATCAACATAAACTTCAATTAATAAAATACTATCTTGACTTACCTTGATGTAGAAGTTGTTTTCTGCACTTCCTTTTCTGAACTATGCTTGTTGTATATATTTATCGAGACTAGAGTACCATGCTCTAGGAGCCTATTTTAGACCATACACAACCTTCTTTAATTTACACACATAATCTACATTATCTGACAACTAAAATCCTTTTGGTTGTTCAATGTAGACTTCTTCTTCAAGTTCCCCATTCAGAAAAGATGATTTTACATCCATCTGATACACTTTAATATTTTTGGAGCATGCATAAGCTAAAAGAAATCAGATTGCTTCCATTCTGGCAACTGGGGCAAATGTCTCTTGAAAGTCGATTCCCTCAACATGTACATATCCTTTACATACCAATCTATATTTGTTCATTGTAACGTGTCCATCCTCATTTAATTTATTCCTGTATACCCACTTTGTTTCAATCACATTCTTATCCTTTGGTCTTGGAACCAACTCCCAAGTGTCATTTTTCTGTATTTGATCCAATTCTTCATCCATGGCCTTATTCCAAAATTCATCCTTGTTGGCCTCTTCAAAACAGGTTGGTTCAATCGTAGATGTGAGTGTTAGGTGTGTTTGTTCTGGTGAACGCATTCTTCTTCTAGTCTCAACTCATGTATCTTTGTTTTTGATAATCTGATCTGAAGGATGATTCTTCTGTACTCGTCTGTTACGTGTCTTTGGAGGCACTTGTTGAACTTGCTCTTCTTCTTCTGTTGGATCCTCTCTATTTTCCCCTTCTTTTTCATCTTTTGTTTCTTCTTCGCAAAGTTGTTCCATTGATTCATTTTCTTCTTCCTTTAATTCTTGTCTACATGTTTCATCAATTGTTACGTTGATGCTTTCAACAACTTTGTTCAATCTCGGGATGTAACACTTGTATTCTTTCCTTGTACTTGAGTAACCAACAAGTAATCCTTTGTCCACACGAGATTCAAACTTTCCCATTCTGCCATCTTCTCTTTTGATGTAGCATTTGCTTCCAAAAACTTTGAAGTGCTTTACATTTGTTGGTCTTCCTTTCCATAGCTCATAGGGAGTTTTGTCAATGTTGTTTCTGAGCATTACTATGTTTTTAATGTGAACTTTTGTATGCATTTGCTACGTCCAAAAAATATCTGTCAATTTGGAATCCATTAGCATTGTTCGAGCCATTTCATGTACTGTCATGTTCTTTATTTCAAAAACTTCATTCTGTTGAGGTGTCCTAGCAACAAAGAACTGTCTTTTTATTCCATGACTACTGTAGTAGCCCATAAATTCCTTTGAATTGAACTCACCTCCATTATCATATCTCAAGCATTTGATTTTTCAATCCATTTCATTTTCAACCATTTCCTTGTATATCTTGAAGTTTTCAAAAGCTTCTGACCTATTCTTGAGAAAACAAACTGCAGTCATTCTTGTATAATCATCAACTAATAACATAAAATATTTCTCACCTGTTAAACCCTTTGTTGTAGTTGGTCCAATTAGATCAATATGCACAATTTCCAGTGGTCTTGTCGTTGAATATTCCTTTGATTTGAACCTGGTCTTTGTTTGCTTTCTTTGTTGACAATGCTTGCATAAAGTGTTGATCGGTTTCGTGATCTGGGGCATTTCTCTAACTGCTTCTCTTTTGTTGACTTTGAGAAGGTTATCAAAATGTATGTGACTCATTCTTTTGTGCCATAGTCAACTTTCATCTTCCTTTCCTATACAACACTTTTCATTTCCAATTTCACTTAACACATATATGTTGCTTAAAGTTCTCGCAACTGTAGAAATCAATTTTCTTGAACCTTCTTTTCTTATCTCACACTTTTGTGAATCGAAAGTAACTTTATGACCTTGGTCACACATTTGACTCACACTTAGAAGATTATGTTTCATGTCTTCTACTTGTAGAACATTTTCTACCTTTGTATTCTTGTTCCCAATTATGATTGTGCATTTTCCAATGATTTTAGATGAATCATCATTTCCGAAGGAGACCGATCCATCTCTTTCCTTTCTTAATGTAAGAAACCTATCTCTATCACCCGTCATGTGTTTTGAACAACCAATGTAACCATACCAACCACATTTTTTCTACTTAGCTTGTAGAGCAAGTGTGCATTCTTCATTGATGTATCGATTCTGCTTTCTTATCCATATCATTTTCTGAGGTTCCTGTCTGTGATCGTTGTTGTTATGTTGTGGTTCTCTAGGAGGGATTGTCATTCTGCAATCTTTTTCATGTGTACAAATTTGTTACACGTGTAGCATTCCACTTCAGTGCTCAATGATTTAAACATGTTGTAACTTCTTTGTGTTTCACTAGGCCTTCTTGGATGACCCTTTTGTGTATGACTGGGAGTTGAAGATCTTCTGAAAGGAGGTGCTCTTATGAATCCTTCTTCTTCCTGAGACTTATATGTTTGTATCGGTCGTTGATTCTGAAATCTGAATCTTCTCGGTGGAGGAGTGTCTCTGTAATTTTCTCTGTAGACTTTCCCATCCCCTTTGATTGTTTTTGCATAGCTTTTTGGATATGTTTCTTGTTATGTTGTTTTGGAGCTTGATCCATTTTTTGTCTGATTGTATCCAAGTCTGGACTTGTCATTATTAGGCCTTTGGTTGTTGATAATGTCATTAAAAACTTTTGAGTTGTTTTGTATATTTTTCTTTTGAAGATCCTTTCTTAATGTGACAATCTTTGCTTCCAAATTTTCAATGATCCTGTCTCTTCCTTCTAGATTTTCTTTGAGTGCTTTTTCAATTCTTTTATCTTCTTCAATTCGAACCTTCAAATTTGTGATCATTTTTTCTAATTCTTGAGTGTCTTCTTTCTTGTCTAGTTCTGCTTGTAGCTTCTTGTTTTTCCTCTTTTCTCTTCTGATAACTTCTATTGCACTCATCAATTCCTCTCGGTAGTCAAATTTTGCCTCTTCAATTTCTTCTTCGACTTCTTCATATTCTACTTCAGAGTTTTCTTTATTAGAGTCTTCTACTACCATGAATAGAACTCTTTCTGTCTCACTGTCACTGACTTCATCTTCATCTAATGATGAGATGTCTGCTTTGGTGCATAGGCATTTCTTGAAAACTTTCTTTGTGGTTATTTTGCCTTTATATACTTGTTTTCTTTTTTAGTCACCTTCATCATTTCTTTTTTTCTTATGAGAACATTTGTTAGCAAAATGACCAATTCCATCACAATTAAAACAAATTAAAGGAAGCTTACCTCTATACCTAGCATTGGTTCCCTTCTTTAGTCTTTGTTATAGAAAGATTTGCCCCACCATTGCTATCTTGCACAGATGGTCTTTTTCCATTTCCCTATGCAGACTTGTCATCCCTTGTTGATGAATCCAAAGCCAAAAATACACATTTTTCCACATATATGCACCCTATCTACTATACAGCATCCGTATACACAGACTGGTCCACTACAGCCCCGTGTACATCGAGATTTGTGCCAGAAAATACAAAAATGGAGTTGGGTTTCCATGTCACGACAAGAGATCTCTAATCCTTAGCCTTCCACATACTGGAAACGTTCCAACTCAGCCCTTCAGTTGCATTTTGAAGACTATAAAAACATAATTCTGAGTTATGGAAAAGAGGAGAAAGCATTCAACTTTGCTCTCAAAGTTGAATGCTTTCTCCTCTTTTCCATAGCTCGGAATTGTGTTTTTATAGTCTTCAAAATGCAACTGAAGGGTCGAGTCAAAATGTTTCTAGTATGTGGAAGGCCAAGGATCAGAGATATCCTGTTGTGACATGGAAACCCGACTCCATTTTTGTATTTTCTGGCACAAATCTTGATGTACGTGGGTTGTAGTGGAGCATCCTATGTATACACATGTTGTATAGCAGATAGGGTGTGTATATGTGGAAAAATGTGTATTTTTGGCTCTAGATTCATCAACAAGGGATGAAAAGTTTGCATAGGGAAATGGAAAAAGGCCCTTTGTGCAAGATAGCAATGGTGGGGCAAATCTTGCTATAACAGTCTTCTGACAAAGTTGGTCACTTCTTCATCATCTTCCAAGACATCAATATTGTTGTTATGTTCTTTTTCTTGTTGCTTTTCCTTTTTCTTTGAAGGCAACTTCTTTTACATCTAGATTTTCTTGTTCAATTTTCATTTGATATGGAGTGAATATTCCATGTAGTTCGTCCATGATTATTGAGTTTAGATCTGCTCTTTCTTCTAGTGATGATATCTTAGGGTCAAATCTCATAGGAAGAGATCTTAGTACATTTTAAACAATTATAGATTCTTTGATTTCTTCTCTCAATCCTATGATTGCATTTACTATTTCATCAACTCGTAAAAAGTGAGCTGAAATATTCTCATCTTCCTTCATCTTAAGTTGTTTGAACTAACCTCTGTAAGTTTGAATCTTTGTTGCTTTGACTTTTGAATCTCCTTCATAAATATTTCGAAGTTTGTCCCAAATCTCTTTAGCGGATTTACAATGTGCAACTTTGGTGAATATTGTTTCACTAAGACCATTCAGAAGTGAATTTGTGGCTTTGGAATTATTCTGATAGAGTTTCACTGCTTTTTCATTTGTTGGAGGAACTGTTGATACTGTGTATCCATCTACAATTGATTGTCAAATTTCAAATCCCTGTGCCTGTATATATGTCTTCATCCTTATGCTCCAAAATGCATATTTTTGTCCATCAAATTATGGTATTCCATTTTATCCAAGTTGTTTCTCTCCATGATCTACCTTTCAGTGGTTAAATTGATTTCTGAAGGAACCTCGCTCTGATTCCAATTGTTGGATTACTGAGAGGGGGGGTGAATTAGAAATAGATCAATATAATCCTTTTTCACCAAAATACAAGTGTTATATCAGTGTAGCATTATCGGCCAATAGTTACAGAGTAAATAAACAATGAACAAATGAGCAATCACACACATAGACAGTACACTAGTGTTTTTACATGGAAACCCAAAGCAGGAGAAAACCACATAATGTTTTTTATTATATGTCTTGAAGCATTACATTCATTGGAAGCACCAACTTCCTTTGTTTTCTAGCTGCAACTGGAAGGAGGGCCCAACCCCCTATTTTCTTAGTCTACAACCTGAGGGGAGCTCCAACTTCCCAATTCTCTGGCTACAACTAGAAGGAGACTACAACCCCCTAAGTTCTCAGGCTACAACCACCTGCCCTTGTCTCATCCAACCGCTTTGAAATATAAATGTCAAATGTAAACAACCTGTCACTATCATTGAATAAACCACTGCCACTTTCAACCTGTCACTGTCAACCTGTACCAATAACCTGTAACAACCTGTACCAATAAACCTGAACTAAACAACATGTAAAAATAACATGAACCAACATGTACCATGCATCGACCTTGACTCATCAATATGTACCAACATCATGAACTATACACCTCATGTATGTGACAATTCATCAACTATACACCTCATATATGTGCCAACTCATCAACTACTTGTCTCAACCATGTACCCAACATGTACCTCAACCATATACCAAAGACATACACCAATGTAACCATCAAAAATTCATCACTCTATCCATAAACCAAATACCATAAACCCTTACATCAAACCATGTGCCACAACCTCATTGTTATGTAGCCTCAAGCTAAACCAACAACTTCAGAAACACATCACAACCAAAACACCAATACCCATATGCCAAATACCAACAACAAAATACCAATGGTATCCCTCAACAAATATGATATATGCAACAATATTGAACATCCAATACTATCTCAAGAGCTAAAACCTAGCTCACAAAACATACCTTAAACAAGATGTGTGATATCTCTCATAAATAGACCCCAACCATGTTTGCCGCAATTTTTTTGCTACACTTTTTCTGCCGCGGTTTTTCTGCCGCACTTTTTTTGCCGCGATTTTTCTGTCGCGATTTTGCTGCCGCACTTTTTCTACCACACTTTTTCTGCTTCAATTTTCTCTATCAATAATACCTTTCCAAATAACCTTTCACAAAATAGATATTCGATGATATCTAAGTGTGATAAAATGAGTGAGCCTTACCTCTTATTTATACTTTCATGTAGCATCCCACTTTCCTTATTTTAGGGAGTTCTCCATTAACTTTATTATTTAAATAATTTCTTTTGCAGACACTTTGACTTTTGGGGGCTTTTATATGACTCGTGAGGGTTCTCCAACTTCATATGGTCATAACTCTCTAACCGTGAGGAGTTATGTGACGTTCCACATACCACCGGAAATGGCATGACAAGCATTATCCATTTAGGATAGTTTCACTGAAAAATTAACTTACCTTCATCTCATTATTCCACAATTAAGCATGGGTTCTCTAACCATACTTCTAGGATAACTCAATCCACAAAGCGTCTTCCCGTGAGGGCTTTCACCATAAGGGGACCACTTTGGAGTTCATCCATTTGTACTTCTTATCAACCATGACAAGGCAATAATAAGTCATCTTTACATCAAACAAACTTGGGTCCATTACCCAAACATTTGTGCTACCAGACTTTCTTCAAGGGTTGACATCAATGACAACCAACCTTAATCAACAAAAACAATCTCAAGCTTAGTCTTTGTTCTTTCTTGTACTCGTAAATCAATGAGAATGTAATCGAGTAAAATTTCATCAGTTTTTCGGAATCGTAGAGGTTATACGATAAAGGAACCCCATGGAGTTCCCTTTAAGCTATTTTCAGACTCTCTAAACATGAAAATATTGTCGAGCAATTTTGTTTTGTTCACGCTTGTTAAATAATTTGAAGAAAATGTATGTTGAGCGGTAGTTTATCTCTTTTTCGGTATCATCAGACTACATTATGAAAAATGAACAATCTAATCAAGCATGTCCTCTTTAATTTCTTTTCAAACTCCATAAATATGAAAAGACCATTGAGTTTCCTTTCTTTGGACTCATAAAACAAACATTGAAAGGCCCATATGGGACCTTCCTAGGGTTCGTTAAATATACTCCAGGGAACTCATCCGAAGGATGAGCTTACAGTTCAAGCATATGCTATCCTCCTTAAGCTTGTGTAAAAATAAAGAGGTACTCGCCAGAGATGGTGGAGGAAAATTGGGAAAGAAATGTGTCTAAACCTATATTCTATGGAAGTAATTCACTCTTGAACATGAAACTATTTCATTCGCTTTATGTTACGGTTGGAAAAATCCTCTTGTCTCTTGATCATACGCCTTTATAAGATTACAATTTGGTCGGTGATCCTTTTGTCTAGTTAGTGTTGCCAAGATAGTTGTCGTGTCGTCAATATGTTCAAAGAGAAGTTCAACCCGAAAACCCTTCTATTGTGTCGGCCATTTCTGCAATCCTTAAGCCTTCTATTGCGTCGACCATCGCTGAGTCAATCCTGAATCACTTGCTACTCTGATCTACTTCAAATCTGTTTACCTGTTTCGTGTCATTGATGGGGGATACATTAAGGCCCTTTTGTGACGATTATTTTCCTATCAAATTCAACTCAATATCCAAGAATTAGACTTAGAAACTAATTGGTACCTTGGAACTTGCATGCCTCAATGGAAGGTTTCCTCGCTTTCGATAGTGGGTTTTCATTATTGACCCCTGATTGGGAAATTCCTCCAAGTGTTCAACTTCAGCTCATAAATTCACACCCATTGGATTGTACTAGTTTACCTTGAGATTCATTGACATTAATGGTGATTTCCCTCACACTTGTTAACGATATACACTAATTACCGGTAATCAAGTGGTTTCTACCATGTTCAACTTCAGCACATGTATTTGCATAGTTAGATTCGTACTATAGAGTGGTCGAGATGAAGACCCTGGATATTTTCTGATAGATTCGGGTTGCGTTGGAGTATATTCAGATTGTATTGTTGCATATATCCACAATGTATGTCTCATGGATATGTTCAAATTTGAGTCTTTAAGACATAAATCCACAATGTATTTTTGGTGTCTATGTTCATATTTGAGTCATAATGGCATGGATCCATAGTGTATGTTTGGTGTCCATGACCTGTCTTACTTGACATGGATATTTGCATGTCGACATTTATGCTTTGAGTCACTTGTATTCTGAGTATGGGAATGCCTACATTAGTGATGATATATTATTGTACTATATTTCATTGCTTGTTGGCAGGTTTCCGACCGACGTGTTCCTTGTTCCTAACACACACTCGAGAAAGTATTTCAGTTATCACTTTGTTCTAACTTCATACTTTGGGGGGCTTACTGTCACACATTATTTTCGTCACCCCTATGACCATTAATGATGTACACCTATCCTTTGTCTTTAGAAGAAGAAATTTCCTTAACCCCTGAAGAAGAATGAATATGAACTTTCCCAGAGAGATGAAACGGTATTTTCCTTTGTAAAACACCTTGTAAAGAAGGATCATCGCACCTTTCTTAGTGTTAAGGGTGTGACAATATAGGATCGACGCAGGTTGCACCACAATGGCCTGTGACATTGGCATAGTTTTCTCAATGTTAAGGGTGGGACAATCGCTCATACGAAGAAAAAGAGAAGCTTCTTGATGCTTCTAGAATAAAATCTTTGAGGGTGAGGTGGCCTCCAATCGATTTGGATCTGAATCGCATCCATGTTCTCATGGGATCATCCTAACCTCCTCACCCTATCCTTTTCATTTTATAAATGGAGGGGAGTTCTCATGGGGAAATTTAGTTAGCTTTTGAGTTAACATTTTTGTGTCAGCTTTGAGAATGGCTTATGAGAATGGATAATGAGTTAGTAGAATTTTGGATTGAGAATTCTCAGCTGAAGGGCTTATGATAGGCTTCTGATTTATGTTGTCAAAATAGATTGTTAGTATCTTCAAACTTACAGTCTCATAACTTGTTGGAGCAGAAATGTGTGGGAAGCAAGGAATTGTTGGAAGGGACCCTACAACATCAAGGCATCAATTGTATTCTCCTTTTCATATTTCTAATACAGTAATATATTTCTTTCCCATAAAATTGTTCTTATTTTATTGTATGACTCCTTGATCACTACATAGGTTTTGTTAAGTATACATTGTTTCTTTCACTTTGTTGGCTTATGTCATTTTACAGTTTCATCATCCCATAAGCCTTGGAATGGAGAGAGGATGACACTAGCGAGGAAAAACGACATTTAAAAGGTATGGAAGTCATCTCTTGTTAATTAGTATGCTTGATAATTAAAACTTAGGGAAAGTTTTATATTTTGTCTTATTTTGTTCTAGTTTCAGGGTGAAACTAGGGAGATCTGTTTGTGTCTGCACTTACTGATTTGTCCAATAACAAAATTAATGCTTATAGCCTTTGCACTTCATGCTGAAGTTAAGTCGCTAGCTTCTTAATCTGGGGGAAAAGTACCAACCATCCTTGGATAATGTGTTGGGAAGTCACAAGCATAGTTTTTAGTTTGTTTCAAGCTTGTGTAAAAATGAAACCACCTACGTCAAGCATAGTTTCCTCTGGTTCAAGCTTGTGTAAAAATGAAACCAGGTCCAAGCAAAGTTTTGTTTAGTTTTAAGTTTGTGTAAAAATAAAATCTATCCCAAGCATAGTTTTGTTTTGTTTTAAGCTTGCGTAAAAATGAAAACAATCCTAAGCTTAGTCTTTGTTCTTTCTCGTACTCGTAAATCAATGAGAATGTAACCGAGTAAACATTTATCACTTTTTCGAACTCATAAAGGTTATACGAAAAAGGAACCCCCTGGAGTTCCCTTTAATCTCTTTTCAGACTCTCTAAACATGGAAATATTGCCGAGCGATCTTGTTCTTTTCAGGCTCATTAAATAATTTGAAGAAAACATTTGTTGAGTGGTAGTTTATCTCTTTTTCAGTCTCATTAAACTACTTTACGAAAAATAACACTCTAATCAAGCATGATTAAAAAAATTTATTGAGACCTCTTTAAGTTCTTTTCAAACTCTATAAATATGAAAATACCATTGAGTTTGCTTTATTTGGACTCGTAAAACAAACATCCAAAGGCCCATATGGGACCGAACCACTCCTTCCTAGGGTTCATTAAATATACTTTGGGGGACTCATCCGAAGGATGAGCTTACAGTTCAAGCATATGTTATCCTCCTCAAGCTTGTGTAAAAACAAAGAAGTACTCGCCAGATATGGTGGGGGGGAATTGGGAAATAAATGTGTAAACTTGTATTCTATGAAAGTAAGTCGCTCTTGAACATGACACCCTTTCACTCGCTTTGTGTTACGGTTGGAAAAATATGCTTGTCTCTTGATCATACTCCCTTATAAGATTACATTTTGGTTTGTGATCCTTTTGTTGACTCGGTGTTTCCAAGACAGGTGTTTCCAAGACAGGTGTCTTGTCATCAATATGTTCAAAGAGAAATTCAACCTGAAAAACCTTCTATTGTGTCATCCATTTCTGCAGTCCTTAAGCCTTCTATTGTGTTGGCCATTTCTGCAATCCTTAACCCTTCTATTGTGTCAGCCATCTCTGAGTCAATCCTGAATCACTTGTTACTTTGATCTACTTCAAATCTATTTACTTGTTTCGTGACATTAATGGGGGATACATTAAGGCCCTCTTGTGACAAGTATTTTTCTATCGACTTCAACTCATTATCCAGGAATTAGACTTAGAAACTAATCAGTACCTTGGAACTTGCATGCCTCAATGGCAGGTTTCCTCGCTTTCGACGGTGGGTTTTCATTAATGACCCCCGATCAGGAGATTCTGCCAAGTGTTCGACTTCATCTCATAAATTCACACTCGTTGGATTGTACTAGTGTACCTTCGAAATCATTGAAATTAATGGCGATATCCCTCACATTTGTTAACTGCATACACTAATGATCGATAATCAAGTGATTTCTACCATGTTCGACTTCAGCACATGTATTTGCATGGTTAGATTCGTATTATAGAGTGGTGGAGATGAAGACCCTGGATCTTTTCTGACAGATTCAGGTTGCATTGGTGTATATTCAGATTGTATTTTTGCATAGATCCACAGTGTATGTCTCGTGGATATGTTCAAATTTGAGTCTTTAAGACATAAATCCACAGTGTATTTTTGGTGGCTATGTTCATATTTGAGTCATAATGGCATGGATCCATTGTGTACGTTTGGTGGCTATGACATGGATCTTTGCATGTCAGCATTTATGCTTTGATTCACTCATATTTTGAGTATGGGAATGCCTACCTTAGTGATGATATATTATTGTATTATATTTCCTTGTTTGTTGGCAGGTTTCCGACCGACATGTTCCTTGTTCCCAACACACACTCGAGAAAGTATTTCAACTATCACTTTGTTCTAACTTCATACTTTGGGGAGATTACTGTTACACATTATTTTCGTCACCCCTATGAACATTAATGATGTACACCTATCCTTTATCTTTAGAAGGAGAAATTGCCTTAATCCCTGAAGAAGAATGAAGATGAACTTTCCCAGAGAAATGAAATTATCTTTTCCTTTGTAAAAAACCTTGTAAAGAAGGATCGTCGCACCTTGCTCAGTGTTAAGGGTGCGACGATCTAGGATCGATGCAGGTTGCACCACAATGGCCTACAAAATTGTCGCAATTTTCTAAGTGTTAAGGGTGCAACGATCGCATGTACGATGAAAAAGAGAAGCTTCTTGGTGCTTCTAGAATAGAATATTTGAGGATGAAGTGGCCTCCAGTCGGTTTGGATCTGAGTCACATCCCTATTCTCATGGGATCATCCTAACCTCCTCACCCTATCCTTTTCAGCTTATAAAAGGAGGGGGCTCTCATGGGGAAAGTTAGTTAGCTTTTGAGTTAGCCTTTTTGTGTCAGCTTTGAGAATAGCTTATGAGAATGGCTAATGAGTTAGTAGAATTTTGGCTTGAGAATTCTTAGTTGAAGGGCTTAAGATAGGCTTTTGATTTATGTTGTCAAGATAGATTGTTAGAATCTTCAAACTTACAGTCTCAGAACTCGTTGGGGCATAAGTGTGTGGGAAGCAAGGAACTGTTGGAAGGGACCCTACAACATCAAGGCATCGGTTGTATTCTCCTTTCCATATTTCTAATACAGTAATATATTTATTTCCCATAAAATTGTTCTTATTTTATTGTATGACTCCTTGATCACATACATAGGTTTTGTTAAGTATACATTGTTGCTTTCACTTCGTTGGCTTATGTCTTTTTACAAGTTCAACATCCCATAAGCCTTGGAACGGAGCGAGGATGACACTAGCGAGGACAAACGACATTTAAAAGGTATGTCATTTATCTCTTGTTAGTTAGTATTCTTGATAATTAAAACTTAGGGAAAGTTTTATATTATGTCTTGTTTTGTTCTAGTTTTGGGATGAAACTAGGGAGATTTGTTTGTGTCCAAACTTACTGATTTGTCCGATAATAGCTTGTTTATTCTATGTTTTGCTTCCGCTGCCTAACACTCTTTCCTTTACTTTTCCTAAGAGAAGTGGTCTAGCCCATAACACATTATCCATCTAGTTGGTGTTTCTGAGTCGTATTGATCCACTTTCTTGTAACTCATTCTCGAGGTCTATATTGTACAAGAAAATTAGGCAAAAAAAGATGTTGTGTAAAAAGGAAAATAGAATGATCAACCCTTGATATCATAAAGAGTGGAAAATACCTACCTTATTAACCTTATAAGTCATCAAAACTATTGGGTGGGGATGGTAACAATCATTCCTCCCAACCACCCAAGATACATCCAATGGACACGTTATTATTATTATTACTATTATCATTTAATTTCTTCATTCTTTTCATTTCTTGGTTTAATTTTCTTTTATCCCAAGTCTAATATTTTTTTTTCCTTTTTACCTTTTTAACCCTCCTCGTTTTTAGCCATCTTTTTAGTTTCTTGGATTTACAAACTTAACCAATTTTATTTCTTAAATTTTATTTTCTTTAATAGATGTTTTAATTTCAGTTTTACCATTAACATTAAATAGCTTTTATGCCCAACCGTTTCTTTACTATTTTAATCATTTTTCATAATGGTTGAAACTCTTTTCCACAAGGGTTAACCTTACTTTTTAATCCTATAAATATCCAACCAAACACTCTTTTGTATTATTATTTCAGTTTTATTTGTCCTTGATGATGGGTGAAATGTCCACTCAATATGTTGGATGTTTGAACATTTTCTCCATTTTCATATTTAGTTGACAGGACTAAACCACCATACAACACTTATTTTTTAAGTAGTGAATATTTAAAATGTACATTAAATTGAATCAAAAACAAAACTTATGAAATGATTTTTTATAATATTTGCAAGTATACAAAACTGAGTTAAGTGTTCCATGAGAACAAGATAATATCCTTTTTCCTGGACTTCGAATTATAAAAACGATATGGCCATTGTGCTATTTTCATTTCATCATTTTCTCTTTTTCCTTGCTCCATTTTAACTCATTGTAAAGGGAAGATTTAGACATAAACTAGTGAATTGTTAAATTGTCATTATTATTGTTGGTTGAACACCTAATCATAATGTGTTTCCACATAATAACAATCTCAAATGAGACTCTACACATATGTGGATATTTGGAAAGCTCCATTATGAATGGTTCTAATACTAAGTAAAAAGAAGGATTCCCATGAACTTCATCCATGATTCTTCCAATCATTTTGGCACCTTAATTTCTCTTTCATTTGTTACTCAAAAATCTTGCTACATATACCCTCAATGTAGATTTTGATGCCTTATCATTGATTATATAGAAAGCCATGTTTATATTTGAGATTATATAGAGAGCCATGTTCATATTTGAGACTATTAACATTAGTTTAGTTTAATAAATGAAAATTCAAAAATCCATCAATTTTCTTACCTAAAAAACTTATTTATTTTTCAAATATTTAAGAGTGTGAATAAAATAGAAGGCAGGATTGGTTATCTTAATTTAGTATGGATAAAAAACTTGTTATCTGGTTTCCATGATAAATAATTTACAATGTGTTTTGTACGTTCATGTCTTCTCACTTTATAAAGCCTTTGTATTTGTTTTTTTATGTGTTTTATATATTCAGTGAAAGTAAACTAAAAAGATTAATAATATATTTTTTCAATAAATAAATAATAAAGTAATAATAAGATTTAAAATATATTATTTATTAATGTTTAAAAGAATTTCGCTTTTTATGTTGATGGTGATGGTGATTAACATTCACTAAGATAAAAATTGGTCTATCCAACCTTAAAGAAAAGTAAGAAATTATTTGCATCTTTTTTAAATGTTATTTCAATGATTGAAAAGCATTAAGAAAAGCTTTCCAAAATCACTAAAGTTTTGATGACTTGGAAAGTTAGGAAGGTTGTGACAAATATTTTGAAATTAAAATCTAATTTGAGTATACACAGAGCAGTCTAATTTTGGGTATACACAAAACATTCTAATTTTGCTACATAATTGACTGGGAGAGAGAAGCACCAGGGGAAGACGGATGAGAGGGGACCGCCAGGGGATGAAAAGGAGGACGAAAAACGAAGGAAATGAAGGGCGACAAATGCGAGGAAACAGGAGATGGTCAGATCATCGGAGATGGGACGTGTACCATCGTCGAGAAGGCGAAAATTGAAAAAACATTGCCTTGTCTCCTGAGTCCTAACAATAACCCGTGCACATTCTGCACTAGAAGGCTTTTGTTCATGAGAGTAAAATGTTAGTGGAATGCGTTGATACTCTATATGATGTTGGAGGGTTGCAAATTCAATACTTAAAACACTATACCAACACACAATATTGGAGGGTTAGGAACAAATCGACCCCGCAAAATCATGTAGATTTGACAAAACAGTTAGAAGGATGACGACCACATGTCAGTATTTCATAGAAACTTTACTCATAATCAAAAGAATTATTTCAGTTTTATGTATTATGACTATGAATGAAGTGTTCACTTTAAAAGTTTTGTTTCCAAAAATTTTTATAGATAATTGTGACTATTATGAATAACTGATAACATTTACAGTATAACAAAGATATTATTACAATAAAAAAATTGGACGAACATGTGGTTTGCATGACAACTATCAGCCTAGATCCAGATCACCATGTAGGATCTGTGCCGTTTTCCAAGCTTCGGCGATAAGGTTTCAACTTTTGTTGATTTTTTCTTTCTTTTCTTTCATTCTGTTCTTTGTGTTTCTTCTTGCAACTATTAGGAGTTGTAATTGCATTAACAAATTAGTTAGTTAGTGAAACAGTTTGTTTACAATTACTCAGTTACTCCCATTTAGAAACGGTAAAACTATCTTTGTAAGTATTTATATAATTCATATGAAATCAATAATCTGTGCGTTCATTCCCAACATTTCTAGTATTCTTTCTTTATTTATGTTTACATGGTATTAGAGTGTTAGCTTGGGAGAAGGAGAGACGGTTGTTGTCTGCATCTCTCTTCCACAGTATTGTTGTCTGGAGAGACCGTTGTTGTCTATGTCTCTCTTCCATAGTGAAGAATACCCTTAGAACATTGTATTGCATGTTAGCTTCCAGCCAGTTTGAAGAAGTGCCACAGAGCTGCCACTGGTTTGGAGAAGAGTTGCCCGCCAGTTTGAAGAAGTGCCATAGAGTTGTCGTCGGTTTGGAGAAGAGCCATTGTTGAATTGGAAGAGAGATTTGGCTAAGAATTATAGGCTTGGAATTCCCTTACTCTCGATTTTGCTGAAGAGTATTTATAAAATTTGGAGTTTATTTAAAGTTTCACTATATCAATTATTTTTAAAAAAATTGTGGTTGATATTTTGGAATTAGAAAAATGTCTAGTTCTTGGTCCATTCAAGCACCAACTTTAGTTGGTTCCAATTATGATTTTTGGAGTGAGAAGGTGAAAGCCATTTTGCAAGGTCAGGGATGTTGGGATTGTCTTGAAACTGGGTTCATAGAACCTGATGCAAATGTTGTTGCAGTTATGACTGTTGTTCAAAGAAAAACATTAGAAGAAATTAAGAAAAAAGAAGGAAAAGCCAAATCATATATTTTAGTTTCTTTAGATGATTCTATATTTCCTAAAATTGTTGGTGCCAAGACTGCTAAAGAAGCATGGGATATTCTTAAGTTAGCTTATAAAGGTAATGATAAAGCGAAAACTGTGAGACAAACCCTTAGAACTCAATTTGAAACCCTCAAGATTAGTGAATCAGAAAGTGTTGATCAGTTTATGACTAAAGTTATGGGTATTATGAATCGACTTAGGATTAATGGCGAAAAAGAACTCACAGACCAAAGAGTTGTTGAAAAAATTCTTAGAATTTTACCTAAGAAATTTGAAATGGTAGTTATTGTTCTTCTTGAGTCGAAAGATATAACTAAATTTTCTATAGAAGAATTGACTAGTTCGTTGTTATCTCATGAAGCAAGGATGACCTTGGATCTTGGTACTTTAGAACATGCATTTCAGACTAAGGTGTCCATGGACAGAGGCAGAGGCAGAGGTTTTCATGGGCGTGGTAGAGGACATGGTAGAGGATGTTCTCAAACAAGAGATAGACCTGAACAAACAAAAGACAAGTCATAGCAGTCAAGATCGCCTTCACAAGATCATGGTCAGAGATGGACAAATAAATCAGAAATTCAATGTCGTTATTGTAAAAAGTTGGGTCACCATATATCTGAATGTCGTAATTTTCAGTATAGAAATAAAGCTAATGTCACATAAAGTGAAACATCTGATACTTTGTTTCTTTCATGTCAAGCATCTCGGCAAATTCTTGACAAGAATGTTTGGTTGTTAGATAGTGGATGTAGCAATCATATGACTAGTCACAATGATTTATTTTCTAATCTTGATACATCTCTTATTACTACAATTAGTTTGGGTGATGATCATTCGATCAAAGCTTTGGGAAAAGGTGTTGTGCCAGTTTTAACAAAGCAGGGTGAAGTGAAAAATATTCCTGATGTTTACTATGTATCAAATATCAAACACAATTTATTGAGTACAGGGCAATTAATGGCACATGGTTATGATGTTACTTTCCACAACAACACTTGCACAATTCTTAATTCAACTAAAAGACTTGTTGCAAAAGTCCCTATGACAAAGAACATATTGTTTCCCTTAGAAATGAGAAGTGGGAAGATGTATGCATGTAATATTTCTATTGTGACTGAAACTGAGTTATGGCGTTATCGTTATGGTCATTTACCAGTCAAAAGTATGAGTTTGTTACAAAGATAGTCTATGGTGACAGGATTGCCTCCTTCGATTAATCAGATTCCTTCTTGTGAAAGTTGCATAGTAGGAAAACACCAGCGAGATAGTTTTTCATCATCCTCTTATAGAGCCAAAGAGTTATTAGAGTTAGTTCACACAGACTTATGTGGACCTATGCAAAATCAGTCGATTGGTGGAAGTTTTTATTTTCTGACATTTATTGATGATTTTAGCAGGAAAGTTTGGGTTTATTTTCTCAAACACAAATCCGAGACTTTCACTCGATTCAAAGAATTCAAGGCTAAAGTAGAGAAACAAAGTGGCAGATTTGTCAAAGTTTTGAGATCTGATGGAGGAGGCGAATATGACTCAAGAGAGTTTGTTGATTTTTGTAAACATCATGCTATTAAAAA
>ML787146.1:78265-146281 GCA_009831015.1 Picea engelmannii | reverse complement strand
TATACCGGAAACCCTCAACCGGGAAAACCTTTCTTATATTCATTATATCAAATTTCACCATTCACCATACAATATATACAATGTTTTTAGGTATTCTGTAGATACCAAAACCCTAATCCCTTAATCCAGGATTAATTTACAAATCCGCTAAAAATAGCAAAAGACGCAGTTGTCGTATCTGACGCGCCCACACACACACCCATGCAAAGAATATAACACATACCCAACATAAGACCCCTAGAATCTTGAAAGAACTTTGTTGCTCGACCATTTACTAGAGGGGCGATCCAGGGGGATCCAATACAAGCTTTTATATAATTTATGAAGGTTGGAGCAAACCCAAAGTTTTCCATGACTTTAAACGAGAATTTATGCCTAACAATAATACTTCAACGAGTGCTTCCTGAACAATAATGATGTTATCCACTATATGCTTTCATTTGATGAACCCGCCTTGGTTTTTCGAGATGATAGCAGGGAGGATTTTTTTTAGTCTGTTGGCTATAATTTTTGTGATTAACTTGTAACCCGTGTTGCATAAAGAGATTGGCCGGAATCTTCCAAAACTTATTGCTCCCTTTTCTTTCGGAATGAGAGCTAGTAAGGATGAATTTGTTCCCCCTCCTATCTTGCTGCATCTCTGAGATTTCCGGACCATTTTTAAAAGATCTGTTTTTATTATATCCCAACAATTTTGGTACAATCTGGCCGTGTAGCCATCGGGGCCCGATGCTTTATCCAGATTCATCTGGTCCAGGGCCTCTTTGATTTCTTGCAGATTTACTTGCGCTAACAACTTGATATTGGTGTCCTCTTGGATAATGGTCGACACTAGGGAGAGCAAATAGGCGTATGAGACTATCAGGGTCGTTTGAGTCTCTGTGTAAAGACCTGTGAAGGCTTCTACAACAACATTTTTTATGCCTTCAAAATATGTTATAACTTGGTCTGGAACATGAATTTCGTTGACTGCCTTGAAATGTTTTCTTGCTTCTGCTTGCTTGTGGAAGTAGCTGGTGTTTTTGTCTCTAGCTTCCAGCCTGAGGCTTCTTGATTTTTGCTGCCAATACCTTTCCTCCTCTCTGCAGGCTTGGTTCCATGTCCTTTGGAGATGGTCCTCTTGACCGAGGATTTCTTGAGTTGTCACTTGGCCTTCCATTTCTAACTGGTGGTCTTCTAGATTTTTTTGTGCTTCTTGCCTTTTAAGAATTGGATTCTTTTGGGTTTTAGCCTAGTCTTTTAGTGCTTTCTTGAGCTTTCTATTCTTTTCTTCCCAAACATAGAATGGGGATCCATTGACCTTTTCATTCCATATTTTGGCCACTAGGTCCTAGAAGCCCTCATATTGAAGCCAGGCCGGGCTAAATCTGAAAGGGATAGGCCCTAAATTTCTGTCCTGCGATATCTCTAACATGATCGGTTATCTGACACACTATGCGACAGGATTTTAGAAGAGAGAGATAGACCCATGAGCATGAAGGAGCTTTGGACTAAGAACCTATCTAGTTTGGAAACAATATGACCTGGCCCCACTCTCTTGTTTGTCCAAGTGAATTTTCCCTTGATGGGTTTGGTATCCTCCAAATCCCAATCTAACATAATGTCCTCTACCCATTCCCTAGCGGGGTTTCTCACAATGGACCCACTTTTTTCTCATCCGCGGCAAGGGTTACATTGAGATCCCCCCCAATAATGATATTTTCTAGGTCATTTGAGATTAGGAATTCTTTAATCAGATCCCAACAGTTTCTTTTTTCCAAAAATAAGACCGGAACATAGAGATTGAAAAGACTTACGAGTCGTCCCGTCTCTTTGTGTAATAGACTGGTGAAAACCCAATGCGTGCATGCTTCAGATGAGATTAGATCATATTTCACGGTGTCCCAGAGGGTTCCAAGACCTTCTGAGGTGCCTCTTGCACTAACTGCTATTCCTTGGCCTTTTTTCTAAAAGGCTTTACTTGCTTGGAGGAAGTCTTGTTCCTCCATCTTTGTCTCTTAGATTAGAAGGATCTCGGGGTTTGAAATTATGATTATGTCTTTCAGGGATTCTTCTTTTATTCTACTACCGAAACCCCTACAATTCCAGGAGGTTAGTTTAATTATTTACTTGCGGGGGGTATTGGCTCCTTTATGAGCCTTAGCCTCCTTTCTTGTCGTTCTTACATTGATCAGTTGCTTGATTGTTGGTTGCGAGCCACTGAGGACATCTTTGTAGGTTTCCTTTTCCCCTTTTTTTTTTTTTAGGTGTGACAATGGAGCCACTTGCATCCGTAGAGTCGCTATCGGTAGACACCTATCCTGCTTCTGTGTTTGGATTTCCTTCTTGCTCTGCGATGACCTTTCCTTGCCCTTCTTTTCGTTCTAGCCCCGGTTGATCCGTTTGGTGCTCTTGTGCTCCAGGGGGGGTATTTTATTGAGATTCTGATTCATTAGGAGGGGCTTCCTTTGGTTCCTCGCCTGACGCTTTGTCTAGTTGTTCTTGCTCTCTCAACACAACGAACCTGTTTCCTGATGAGGGGGCCCCTGTCCACACTTCATGCTCCTTGGGAGGGGCTGCGACTGCCTTTGCATTTCATTTTTATTTAGGATTGGTTGTTGTTTTCCCCTTTCTGGCCTGTTTCCATCCTTTTCTTTCTTCTTTCTCTTGGTTTGGATTTTTTGGACAGTTTCTCTGAAAGTGGCCATATTCATGGCATCCCCTACATTTGAAAGGTAATTGTTCATAGTTCAGTTTCTAGCAATGTTGCCAATCTCCAACCTATAGCTTGACTACCTCTAGGAGGCCAACCTCTAGATCCACTTCCATGCAGATGCATGCACAAGAGTATTGATCTTTGGAGTCGGCTCTGTCAATATATCGCCCGAGCCCATTTCCAATTGTTTGGAGGGAGATAGGGTTCCAACAATGGATCATGAGATTGGGTAGTCGTACCCAGACTGGGACTTCCTTGGGAACTTCCAACACAGGGTCGAAGTTTGGCGTCCATCTGTTCAGATACAACCCTTGCGTTCCCATAAACTACAGTCCATTCCTGAAGATTAGATCTATGTCATCCTTTGAGATGAATTCGAAGATGTAGAACCCTCTTCCCACCGCATAACATGTGACGTTGTTCTGGATCAACGAACGCTAGTTCCTTTGGATCCAATTATCGGTAGATCTGGTTGAAGGCCATAAGCCCATGAATTGACCCACCAATCCCTAATCGGACAGGGAGACAACAACACACATAGGTTGTTCCGAAGGCAGTTCAATCTCTGGGATCGAATCGAGCTTCTCCCAGAGATTAACATCTCCCCAAAAAAATTAACATTTGTCAAAATAAAACATGCAATCTGACACCTGTGCACCTGTCGATTGTCGTGGTGTTTGACACTCTCTCTTGTCCTCATCTTCCCCGATGCGCTTGTCCACGTCTCGCTCGTTATCCACCTAGATATCTGGAGCAAGAAATGCCCCTGAAGATGATGGGGCATTGGTGCCCAATTCTAGTGAGTGTAGGGAGTGGAGCAGGGTCACAAGCAAAGATTGAATTTGCTTTGTGCGCTGGTCTAGGTGTTCCAACTGAGAGTGGAGGTCGTCTGCATCCTTACAAACTGCAAAAACCAAATCTCGAAGAATCGAGACCAAGTCTCTGAGTTTTTGGCACAAAGCACAATCCAAGTGGAAAAGAGTTTAGCTCAGAGGCACTTCCAATTGTACGGGGAACTCTTCCGTTTGAGCGTTGAACTCCTCCAGAGAAGGCACAAAAGGCGGAAACGGGGGGGAAGATGGTGGTGGCGAGGGAGTGAAGGGTGGTGGACTTGTTGGGTGTGTCAGGCCTAGTTGTGAAATCGAGACCAAATCCTGGAGTAGGCCAGGAGCATAGCCTAGAGAATTACCTTGGAGATCAAACCACTCAACCCTACAAGCCCACGACGATGACAGAGGTGGAAGGCCACTTTGACTTGGGGAGGACTGAGTGGATGAAGGGGGCATGGAGCTAAGCGCAGGAGCGAGGAAAGGCGGGTGTTAGCTGGCCATGGCCGCTTTGTTTTGGTACCAAAGAGGGCCTCTCTTTGGCTTCCCGTGAAGCTGAGGCATAACCAAGCGTACGTGAGGGTGAGGCAAAGGTACGAACAAGAAGACCAAGGTGGGAACTAGAGAAACTGACAAAGTGCAAGAACAACAGACAAGAAAGAACAATGGATGCAAATTGGAGAGAGGAGTGTCGCCATAAGAAGGAAAATAGAGAGTAAGTGCACACACACATAGAAGGGTCGATCAATGTACTTCCTCCATCGCCATGACGAGAAACCAACATAGGGTGCACTGGAGCAATTAGTTAGGATCGTGAAACATTGAAGTTTTGCAGAACTCATCAGGGTATAATAAAGGCAGGAGGGAGGCTTCGGGTGCCAATCACATGGTCTATGGAAAGGTGGTGGACCTTGTCTTCTCCCTTGGACACATGGAACACTCTAACACCCCATTCGGGGTTAATAAAAAAATCTATTACCATAATAGAAGAAAGGATTTCTTCATACTTGAAAGTGTAACACCTTTCTATTTAATAGGGACTGGTAATATTTACATCCTTTTTTATATGCGCGAATGAAATCTCAACGCAATTTTAGTTGTTTTGTTCATAACCAATTATTATGTATATATAAAAACTTAGCAGCCAATATCCATTCTGCTACATAGCATTGAATGTTGCGCAGGTTTAACAACTTGTTTAACAACTTTAACACCAAGTTTAAACATTCAAGTTTCAACAATACAATGTAATGTATGAGAGGAAAAGTTTACACACTCAAGTTTCAACAATACAATGTAATGTATGAGAGGAAAAGTTTACACACTCAAGTTTCAACAATACAATGTAATGTATGAGAGGAAAAGTTAATGGGTTATGGACATATAAAGAGTTTGCTTATGGACCAAGTCTAAGTTTAGGGTTTTGGTATTGATTAATTATATATATTCATTTGTTAAAAACATAGAAAATTAAATCAAATCTGTGTCAAGAATCTTCTCTTTGCAACTTTACCAGTGAAGATATGGAATTCATGGCATGGACATCCTAGTATTTTTCATGTCAAGAATCTATCTAGACATCGAATTCACTCACATGATTTTTTCAAGTATTCCTTTAATTAATTCATTCATTTTTTTCAAAGCATAAAAAAACCTACAATACTTAGGGCTACTAGCCAAGCCTCTATTGATGCAATCTCAAGAACTCGACCAAGCCTCTATTGATACAATTTCAAGACCTCGTCCAAGTATCTATTGATACAATCTCAAGACCTCCACCTACAACTGCACAATTTTTGTGTAGACAAAACTTGGCCCTAAAGTAGTCCATTGGTAAAGTGGAAAAATTCTACTCTTGCAAGATGTCTTTGGGTCTTGGGTTGTTAACATGTTAAACGGGGATCTTTACATAATTCCTTACTTGAATATCAATAACTTCTAGAAGATCGTCACCCAAATTCATTTCTTCGCAAATTTGAGTCATAAAGATCTTATCAAGAGACCTTGGTTTCCCATCAATATCAAGCATTCTACCCAACTTGTTCTCTTTCAAAGTTAAATTTTGACCGTGCAACTCTAAAGGAAGCAAATACATCTTAACCCACAGAGGCTAAATATTAGCCCTTTCTTTCATAAGATCAAAATGTGGCATCCAACTTTTAAGAAAAAAGATAGAATTGTTGTAGTACCATTTTCCTGCTAATACGATATCTTTGCCCTTTAACAAAGTTACCAACTTAACGAGAACTCTCCAAAGTTCTCATTTTTTTAGAGGTTGCATTTTACCTCTGAATCAAAAAGTGGTACTACAGGTAGCATCCTTTTTTCAAAGGGTGGCTAAAATTGTGACTTGTTTGAAATCACGGCTTTGACAAGATGACAAAACCTTAGAATTTACCTTTGAATCGAAAAGTGATGCTACTGGTAGCACCAACTTTATTTTTGGCATTAAAACTATGACTTCTAAATCATAAGTGGTGTTTGCTAAAAAAAACAAAAATTAATTATTTTTAAATTTACATTAAACAAGCTCTTAGCGCCCTTGGTGCCTATGTAATGTAATTTTTCTTTAGTGAAATAGAAATTACGAGTTTTTTTTGAGGGAAAAAAATTACATTAAAACAAATAAATTGAAAAAATAACAAATGAAGTCCCTGAGGTGTAGGACAGTCAGTGACGGAGTGTATTGTTAAGGCACTTCGTAATGTTAAAGTCACCAGTTCGAAACTTGCGGGGACAAAAAATCCGACCATGTTAAGGGTTGGTGTGGCTCAGGGCGGGTGCGATCCCTGGGTGATTTTGACGGCCTAGATGCCCCTGAGTCGTGGTTTCTTAGCCATAGGTTAATCCCACATGTCACGGACAAACCAACAAATAAAAATAAAAATAAATAACAAATGAATAAATGAAAAATAATTCATTCTTTCGTTAAAAATGAAAAAACAATTCCATTTTTTTTTCATAAAAATAAAAAAAAATAACTATTTTTTCTAAAAAAACACATTAAAAAAAAAAGAAGAAAAAACGAAAAAAAAAAGTGCAGTTTTTTTTTTTAAATAACTCTAACCAAAGCACAAACGTTTAAAAAAAATGGTAAACACAAAATTATAAAAATTAAGCTTACACATTTAAAAAACAAAAATTAAAACCAAATATAAAATTAAACTAACAAATTTAAAAAAACTACAAATTAAAAAATAAAACCAAAAAATAAAAAGTTCAAAAATTGGGGAGGGGCGATGTCGGGCATCGTTCCCCGGCCCCTTCTCCCACGAAATGCATGCAGTTTGTGGGAGAGGGGGTGGGGAGGGGTAATGCCCAACATCACCCCTCCCTAATACCAATTCAATTTTTTTTTTAAATCTTTTAAATTTGTTTTATTTTTTAGTTTAAAAACAAATGGTGGGAGAGGGGGTGGGGAGGGGCAATGCCCCACATCACCCCTCCCTAATACCAATTCATTTTTTTTTAATCTTTTAAATTTGTTTTATTTTTTAGTTTAAAAAAAAATGTTATTTTTTTATTTTCTTAAGTTTAATTTTATATTTTGTTTTTAATGTGTAAATTTAATGTTGTGATTTATAGTATTTTTTAAATTTTTTGTTTTGATTAGTGTTTTTTTTAATTAATTTGCTTATTTAAAAAAAATGTGTATGTGTGTGTTTTTCATTTTTAACAAAAGAATAAATTATTTTTCATTTATTCATTTGTTATTTTATTTATTTATTTGTTTTAATGTAATTTTTTTGCCTCCAAAAACACTCATAATTTCAATTTCACTAAAGAAAGAATTACATTCTATAGGCATCAATGGTGCAGAGAGCTTTTTTTATTGTAAATTTAAAAATAAATATTTAAATAATTTTTCGACTAACACCACTTTTGATTTAGGAGTCAATTTCAAGGCTTTTTTTGGCAATGGTATATGTTGTCAAGGCCACGATTGTAATCAAATCATAGTTTTAACACCAAAAATAAAGTTGGTGCTACCAATAACATCACTTTTCGATTCTNGATTTAGGAGTCAATTTCAAGGCTTTTTTTGGCAATGGTATATGTTGTCAAGGCCACGATTGTAATCAAATCATAGTTTTAACACCAAAAATAAAGTTGGTGCTACCAATAACATCACTTTTCGATTCTAGGGTAAATTTTACAATTTTGTCATCTTGTCAAAACCGTGATTCCAAACAAGTCACAATTTTAATCACCCTTTGAAAAAAAGATGCTACTAGTAGCCCCACTTTTTGATTCTAAAGTTGATTTTGATGTTTTTTTAGCAAGAGCTCTCTTTTTGAGGTCACAATTCTCATTAAATCACTAACTTTGTTCTTTGCAAACTAGAAGATAAATTTTATCCATTCCCTTGCCAAAAAATGAATGATAAGAGCATTACCTAACTATTGCTCTCAAACCTTACTCACCCATATACTCATAGTTTTTTTTTTATTTATCTTCTATAAAAAAAATTCATACCAAAATTGTCCCTTGATAAAGTTGCACTTGCTCCATAACCACATCTTTCCGCATCATCAACCTCATACTATCATTTCTTCTCTTAAGGCACTTCAACTTCCATCTCCTTTTTGCAACCCTTCCTTGACAACCTATGAACACCCCCCCTTCTCAACCACCTTGTAAGTATTTCCAATAATAGACTAATATGATTTTCCCTTAATCTTGTCATCTTGCTTAGTAACATTTCTGAAAACCAAGTCTATCACCTCCATAAAAATACGACTCTTCTCTGATGTTTATAGACTCAAGCGGAAATAGGGG
Source organism: Picea engelmannii (assembly GCA_009831015.1). Lineage (NCBI taxonomy): Eukaryota > Viridiplantae > Streptophyta > Pinopsida > Pinales > Pinaceae > Picea > Picea engelmannii. The sequence continues at coordinate 137,980 of ML787146.1, read as the reverse complement.
GCTTACTTTACCTTTCATCATTTACCACCAACCCCACCGAAATGAAAGGAGACTGATTTCGTTTAGTCTCCTGTAATTGAGCAAGCTTTCCTCACTGAATTAATTCTATTCGCTCAGCTATTCCGGGCTTGAATTACAATCACAGTCAGCCATATCTCCGTATTATCTATCTAAAGCTCTTCAGCCTTCTTTTTGCCGCACTTTTTACTGGAAGAGCATACCCCCAATCCTACATTTGCCCTCACTTCTAAGACAGAGGACACAGATCTTACCTGAAAAACATAACAGCGCAACAGCACATATTCATGCTAATGTATATATGTTGAGCAAAAGCACTATATAAAAAAATGACAATGTACAGATAAAGCCAAATTAAAAGCTGTAAATACTTACATTATGAGTGGTGGATTCAATGTGGTGGGTGATATCTTGGAGAGGCTTCCTAGGATGGGGAAATGGCAATAAAGAGGAGGATGGGGAATGTTCTCCTTTTTCTTCTTATATTCTTCTTCTGCGAGAGAAGAATGACCGACGACAGTCTGGGGACGAAGAAAAGGTGAAGTAGAAGAGCGTGAAGAAATGAAGGGGAGATGAGTTTGAGATGTATTGGTAAGACTGCAAGTTCAAATGATTTGATTAATGGCGGTTGGGTGGATTTTCAGAATTTGAAATTTGAAAGTTATGGAGGGAGATATTTCTGAGGTTTAAATTTTGGTTTGGAGAGAACGAGGGAGAATGGAAATAGGCCAAATTCAAACCGAAATGAAAAGAGCGAGCGAGGGGATGAGCAGATGAAATTGGGGTTTAATGAGAGGGAAATCTCAACAGGTTAGTGGAGGTGACTTTGTCGGTGCCTCCGGATTCCACGCACCTCTACGTACCTTGAAAAACACAAATACCAATTGACAGCCATGCCAGGTCGAGACACAAATACCAATTGACTGCCATGCCAGGTCGAGAATCTCATGAACCATTTTTTTGATTTTTTTGCTTAGGAGTTCGCACCTTCAACGTACTCGACCTCGGAGGTGTAGACTTCCCGGCCGTTCACATCCGAGGGACTATAATCGACTCACCGCCGTTCACATCCGACGGGTTATAATCAACTCACCACAGCATTCAATTCAATGCTGCGTAATAGGCTGGAACCCATTTCAGATCACCTGGAATCCATTTCGAGCGCCTCATTGCCAGATCTCTTTAGCGCCTGCTGTGTGCATCATGAGCGACATGTTCTTGGGATGGAAAATGGACGTGGGGAACAGGTTGGGAATACCCATTACTTCCTTCGCACTCATCTGCCTCGCGCCGACGAGTTGGTTCTGCCCGACATGGCGCACGTTACAGTGCATCGATCTGAGGATGTGATATCTGGATCTCGTGTACAATGAATTTGTGTGGTGACAGGGTTTGATATATCCGGAAGAGCACGTTGTAGAACGGGATTGATAGGGGCTGGTCCATTTTGAGATGCCATTCATCCAACGCAAAAGGCTTATGAGATCGTTGCCAAACTTGCAATCGATCGAGATCTCATCCAAGTTCAGTTCATATTTTAACAGTTGATGGTCTTAATTATGGAATTCCTACCTAGCCAAGGAAGAAAAGGAGTTGTAGCGAGTAGCAGTAGCTCATAGTGATTTTCGTAGAGTAAAATATCTTCTCTAAGGCAACATATTTAGTCACAACGTTGACAAAGTCTTGTTGAACAGAAAGGCAAAGATGCCTATTGTAATCCATTTTATTGCTCGAAATAGAAGGTGATAAATAAAAAGTACATTTCCAGCCAAGGTCAAGATTAATAAGAGAACCTCGACCAATATAAAATAAAACATCCACTTTCATAGCAAAGTTTATAGATTTTTCAAAGTTAGAAAGGCATGCTTGCTTATGTATTGTAGCAAGAAAAGTTACACTTAATATAGTTCAAGGGAAGACTAATCCTCAAATTATAGTTCAAGGGAATAAAGCTACACTTAATATAGTTAAAGGGAATATATTGGATTTTGTTTTAGCAACTGTAATTATTTATAAGTTATTTCAACCTTCAACATATGACAGCCCTGATTAGGAGAACTAACTCTCAATAGTGTCGAATCATTTTCCACTTGTTTATGTCTCATTCAAATAATTCTTTTTAAAGGTCGTTGAATTGAGTAATTGCAAAGGTAGTTCAATATAATTGTGTATATTTATTGTATTTGGAAGAGCATATGAAATGGCCTTAATACCTCGATATGAAAACCAAAAAAATAATATACTGGATTTTTTTTTTAAATTATATGTGTTATCGCACAAGTTGTAGTTTGGGAAAAGCTTGATCCAACCACTAAATGGCAACAACTAAGAGGTCACCTACTCATTATCACCTTACGAAGGTGTCCCCGTTACTTTTGAGGTGAGGTAGTTATCTCAAGGGGGGAATCCTGGTGACCCTAGGGGGAATGAGATGAAGAAGGAAGAAGATGAAGTCCCTGGAGGTCAAATCTAAATGATGTAAAATGATTGCAATGAAGTCTTGGGAAGGTTCAAGGGTTTCCAAGTATGTTGAGTAACCTTCAAATGGTGAAATACCTGCCCGAGACACAAGGAAAACATGCAAGTATTGCAGTATAATCACTTGGACAAGAAAGTTAAGCTCGTTGTCCCTAAAAACAACTGTTAGTAACAATGTATATCAGAAATAAAATGACATTACAAGCTGCAAAATAAATGCTAGAGATCAAGTAGAAGATACAAGAGAAAGACTAGTTAATGACTAGCTAAACTAAAGATGAAAGATCAATATTCTAGCATGAAAAGATAAGGCTATTGTAAACACTTGTTTGCAACAAATTATATCAGCATTATGGTTGTAACATTCAATGTATTACAACAAGAAAATCAGCCATTGAAAACCCTCCAAACTTTGTCAATAAATGTGCTAGACCAAGAAGAGTAAGTGTGCAAACTTTGGTAAAATTCCAATGGTTGATTAGGGAGTTATTCAAGCAAATGATTTAGGGTTTTTGCAACCCTAATGGCTGAAAATGAAATTTTATAACAACAACAATAAGTATCCCTTTGATGGGGACGCCCTAGTGGCTGTGAGGTGCACAAGGCACAAGGAACATAATCCAAATTGCAAGAAGTAAAAACGACAAGAAATCATGTTTCCCAATGCAATATCTTGTTTCTACAATGCAAGACTAGTGCCTTTAGTTATGGGTTAATGGGGTCACAAAGAAAGAGCTAGGGTTACTAAATAACTGGGGGTGTAAACCCTCGTACTTCCCAAGGCAAGTATCTTAGCTAGGGTTTGAAGATGATGGGTGTAAATCTTCTTACTTCCTCAACTAAACCCTTGCAAAATAACTTTAAAAGCTTAACAATTATGGTGGAAACTAGGATAGGGGCATATATCCTTATACTCCCTATCTAACCTTGGCCAAAACAACCTTATCTAACCTTATTTTTTTATTCTTTCATAAATTTAAGGAAAGGTTGAAGGCCATTGCCTTGGTGTGGTGTCCAGATGAGACCCCCTTTCTCTTAGCCATGCAACTGAGAGCCATTACCCTGGCTTGGTGACAAGATGATGGTAATGTCATACCACTAGATATTCAGGGGCATGATAGGCCAGCTCGTGATGAGACCTCCTATCCTCCAACTAACTTTTAAGCATTTTTAATCATATTTTATTGTGGGTCCCCCTTTCACTCAAAGATAACTGTTTCATTGCTTTCTTGGGTGATCCTTGGGTGAAGCATCTAGAAGGTTCATACATAGGCTTTTATCATTTACCCAACATCAATCCCTCTGGGCCTTCAACCCCTTCTTCCCATAGAATGAGGGACAACCCCTTCTTCCCATAGAATGAGGGACAACCCCTTCTTGGGTCAATGCACCCTAAAATCCCTAGCGATAAGGAAATGGGGGTGGGGGGAATAGTGATGGAAAGTCGTAAGTATGATTGGGAACGGTATGATGTCTCTTCAAGGGAGTTCCTAGTAGCAAACCCATCCCGAAGGAAGACCACTTACTAAGGAACAATGTCAACCACCAAGGTGAAGCAGGGAAAAAGGCATAATGTCCAAACATATATCGTGAAATCTAGAGCAATCTAAGATACAACATACTTAAATGCCTTAAATATTGAAATGATGCTCATCGTAATATTGAATTGTACCTCAAGGAGCAAGGCCCACTTCCTTTCAAAAGCCAAGTGATGTGGTGGATGTTGTTATAGCGTTATTCACCCCTTAACCACTGAGACATCATCTCCTAGAGGTCACCTACCCAATTCACTCATCTTTCATCATCTTCCCTTTGAGTTTCTAGCCTAATCTCCCTTCAGTCGCCCTTGTAATTTCTCAAGCTGGCAACCAAAGGGGGTGGTCGCCCTTTCTAGACTTCCAAATCGCGACGGGTCGCTCTGTCTATGTACTTAGGTCGCGACCGAGCCTAGAAGCTCTGGTTTTTGGATTTGGTTGCAATGGATAAGACCTCTCTCTGATTTCTCGGGGTTTAGTCTCGAGAAGGATTATAGTACAGGCCTGGAGATCTTATCCCATTAACTATATGGCCTTATTTTTTAATCCCTATAAGAACCAATCCACTTCCATGGGAAAGGGGAGAAAGAACTAGCAAGGTTATTTTGGCATTTTGGTGGCAAGGTGTGGTAAAGGAGCTTGGAAGAAAGAGATCTCTTCAATTTACATATCTAAGTTGTAATATTTCTTACTTGATTAATAGAAGATATGTTGGAAGTTTCTCTCTAAACAAATGTTCATGTAAGTTTGCATGTTTATTGATAGAGGATTGATATATTTGTAAATCATCACATATTATCAAGATTAGAAGCATCCTTTGCATATCTTTGTTCCTATCTTAGGTATAGGAAGATCCTAAGGGAGCTCAACTCTTGTAGGGTACCAAATCCCTACAACAGATTGGCGACCATATTGGGGAGATTGCCTCTCATATGCTTTTCTTCCTTCTTTACATGTTTTCTTTTTTAGAGTCCTACCCATTAAAATGTCTTGATCTAATTGCCAAAATTTGTTATGCCCTTTCCCAAGTTTAGTTGAAGAAACCACTATCTTGGATCTGATAGATCTCATCTCATATCTGACGTTTTCTTGGTTCTTTGAGTTGGTCGTGACTTCCATGTCTACACAGAGAGACCAAATCCTTCTCGGTTGCGGTTCCCCATCTTAGAAGCAATGGCCATCTTTGCTCCCAAGACTACCAGGAGCGACCACACTTTTCAGTCGCACTGTGTCCCTTTCTGTGTCATGACCCGGTCGTAGTGTCTCCCTCTACAGGGACCGACTGAACCCTTAATTTTTATTTTTTAAGAAGTTGTCTTTCAAAAAAATCAGCCAGACCCTTTTAGATTGGTTTCCTTCAACACTCCAGACTTGTGTTAAGAGTGTCTCTTTGATTTTGCGTCAATTTGTTTCAAAATTTATGCAATTATCTTCTTTTTGTGGTCGCCTTATGTGACTGATAGGTACCAACAAAATCACTTAATTTAATCCTTTTAGTCCAGTAGAAGGTTATTTGTACCTGCCTAAGAAGATTTTTTTTTTCTTGCAAACTCTACCATTTTATTATATAAGTCTTCCTTTCATTAAGTTGAATGTTTGTCGTTTCCCAAATCATTTGAGAACTTTTCAAACTTTCGTTTAGACTTAAGATCTTTTGGTGTGCTTTAAATTTGCATTCTTGGTTTTGTCTTTCTTCCATCTTTTGCATTCATTTCCAAACATGGCCAATTGAAAGCAAAGGCTAAAGAAGATTTTTTATTTCCACTTTCATGTAATTTGAAAAAATAAAAGAAACAAAAACATTTCATTTCGAGTGCTTTAAAATATCATTGAAACAATTTATATTTGGTTGGGAATCTCATAAATCATTCTGTGAGTTTGGTTGAAAAAATTGTCCTTTTGTCTTAGTTGCAAGAATATATAGAAATCAGTATGCATTAGGGTGTTTTCTTTTATAAAAAGCAAGAAGCAAGATACTCTTCTCCCTCTCGTAAATAGGATTCATCGAAAGGAAAAATGTTCAAATTTCTTCCCCTTGCATCATTTTGGAGTCGATTCGTTTCACTTCCATGCAACCCTTTGACTAAAGAATAGCCTTAAAAACAAACACACGCTAATAAAATTAACTAGACTTTTTCTTTTCTAAGAACACCAACAATAGTGTAGGTATAGGGTCTTTGGACTAAGATAAGTGAGTAAATTGTACAAGACCACGGAAACAAACCATAGAATATTAAATAGTGCTTAAATCCAACTTTCGTATAGGCATATCCATGACCCCCCTCTCACACAGGGGTTACACATGAGGTCGTGTGTGGCTAGGAAACAGAGATTACCCCTCCATGGCTTAACCAAATGTAGTGGAACGATAGTATATTGGGGATTCTTCTTGAGAATCAGTTGTTTCCATCCGGTCTCGGAACTTCGTGAATCTCAAATCCGTTCAAGGTCCTATAAAGCTTTTTCTGGTCCTCTTGAGGAATTTCAGACTTGATATCATGTACATACCGTAGGACTCGACTGCTGATTGTACCCGTTGTTGGGCTCTAAAGATGTCCTAAAAACAACCTTAGTCTGGAATTAATTTATCAACCGAGTATTTGTCTTCTCTTTCAATAATGTCAGCAAAGTCTGTGCAGATAGTCGTAGAGTTTTAAATCATGTAGATAATTCAACAAATCTAAGTCTATCTAAATTACTGCAATAATCAATTTCTTCATGCATTCCTTAAAAACTCCAAAACTAATAACTCACTCAACAGAATTGTAATTTGAACAATAACACACCATGAATCAAAGCATTGATCAATTTACTGAATTTATTTATCCAAGAAACAATAATTTAATCTGTGAAAACACTTTAATGAATCAATCTGTCAATGATTAATTAATCTACTAGAAAGGAGCAACAAATTATTGAATATTTAAGATGGAACAACAAATGCAAATTAAACGAAAGGAACAACAAATGTGAATTTGATAAAAGGAAAAGCGTATGCAAAAATGAAAGGAATTCACAAGCGATAAACTAACAAAAATTGGAAATGGAACAACAATCGACAATCTTCAAATGGAACATTTATTCTCTGCAAATGGGACAACATAACCAATTCATAAAAGAATCAACACATTATCAAGTCTATCTTAACTATTGAAAAAGAAATTCAAATCACAGAACTATAATAGAATTGATACGATTATAGACGAGACAGTAACTCCTTATGACTGGGCCCACGATCTTCAAAAGATACTACTACTAAAAACTCAGTACGTAGAAATGCTCAAAACGCTTGAAGCTTTCATTAATTCTATAACCGATAAATCATTTACAATGGATTGTTGTACATAATGTCAACAATTAAGAGATACAAATGTTTGGTTAAATTCCTTCTGTATCTCTCTATTGTTCATTATCTTTTATATATTACAATGAAATAAGTAAATTAAGCTATCCTAAGGATCGAGAGATCCTCAGGATTGCTTTTACTATTTATGAAGATTACAATATAAAGATTCAATCTTCCTTTAAACTGTTTTGTGCCTGATTTCTTCGATCTTCAATGGCCTGTGCATCTCCATGATCTTCTTAATTATCTCGAGTTAACAACAATTGTCCATTTATTGCATAAAATCAAAACAATTCAAACCAAAATTCATAAAATATCTAATATCATTCAATAATATTTCTAAAAGACTTTTTAACCATTTTCTTTCCTAATTACTTCAAATTAATAGAAAAGTCAACAAAGAATATATCACAAACCATAGTAATAAGGATAATATTTATACCTTTTTCTCAACTCAATATACCCCCCATCTTACCTTTTTTCATGTCCTCATGCAACAAGAGAGTTTATATGTAAAGCAATGATATTGAAGGGATGAGAGGTATCTTCTCTAGGTCTTCGAAACCCATGCTTACCTTTAAGCTCTTCAAAAGCGCATCTTCCCTTTTCTTACGAATTTCATAATCACTCTAATAACCCTCTAGAGGATACCAAATAATGGGAGGACTATACCTACATCCAATCCAGGAAGGCCCTTCATCCATGATCATCCTGGCATAGTTCTCTAACCTGAAAGTAGTTGCTTGAAAATTTCTGAAACCAAATGGTTCCCTGTTCTTGACTTCATTTGAAGAGACATTCCATCTTAATTTGGCAACAGAAAGGGATTCTTCCTTAATCTCTCCAAAATACTGTAGACCTGCATGTACAACATGTCTATGGATAGGGGCTAAAGATTCCACAACCTTATCCCTCTTCATGAATGCTTTGTGCTACATAATGGTATCAACAGATTTAGGAGGTTCCCATCTGATCCATAGGTCTAGTCCATTCTCCCTTTTCATGAAAACCTTATTTGCTTTAGCCCACCTGGTTTGATTTTTGGCAAAAGACAAGAAGGCTTGAAATTGGGTATCCCTAGTGAATGGATTGGGCTTCTCTTTTCTGTTTTCTCCTAGGATGAAGTTATGAAGATATAGTTCACACAAAAAGTATTGTACCCCATCCTCTTATTCTTTAAAACATGAATTCGAAACAGTGGTGAAATAAGAAGGTGTGTCTACCCTAATATCTTTTACTTTTAGTAACAAATAACATTCTAATAAAAACATGGCATAATTAGTAGTAGGGGCTCTGGTTGTTCTAAAGGATTGTTCTCATCGAACTGGGGTTTTGGTTGTTCTGTTCCTTCAGGAGATGGCATCTCCATATCAAGAATATCAAAGACAGGTTTTGAATGAGAAGAATTTGGTGCTTGGGGTTCTCCAGACCTGTCTGTATCTTCAGTAAGTGATATCCCTAATCTTCCCAATACTTGGGCCATCTCTTCTTCATAACTTCTAAAGAAATCATCCTGTAGTTCTGCAGGGGTTTCATGTGATGGTTGTTTTGTTTGTACGCTTTCCTGAGTGCTTTCAGGTTGTGTTGCCTTTTTACCCTTTCTTCTTTTTAAAGTGGAGGTTCCACGAACACAAATTGTTCTTTGTCTCTTCTTCTTTGATGTTCCTGCTTGCATGTTTTGAGTTTCTGCCAACTGAATGAGGTCTTCTTCCATTTCAGGTTGGGGTGCTAGAATTTCAATTTGGGCATTATCTCCTTCTGTCTAGGCTGCCTCAATTCCTTGTGGGGGAATTTCATGGTGGACTTCAAATTGCTCAATTTGTAGGGGCCTATCAGGCTCAATTAAGTCTCCCCAAGTTATTTGTGTATGGTTTAAGGCCCTGTTTACTATCAAATTTACTAACCCGTGGTGACTAATTACATTAGCAGGGTCTTTGGCTTTCTGGGTCCTTTTGGCGACTTCATGCGCATGGTATTAAAAAAGAATGGTGAATTTATCACTGACCTTTGTTTTAATACTGCCAGTAGATTGAGGTCGCACCACGTTGTATCACCCGTTGCATGTGATATATCTCCATATCATGCCTGCTAGCTCCCTCCATGATTCACTGAGAGTAGAGGGATTGAGGCCTTTCCCCTTTTTGTCGAATTCTTCCCCTGGTTTTGTGAAGGATTCCACAGCCTCCTTGAGTGCTGTATATTTCCCGGTCCACTGTGTTCCTTCGTTTGGGAGGCCTGTTACCTTAGCTATAATTGCATCAGTAACCAGTATTTGTATGCCTCGAATTACTGAGACTCCCCCCTGTAAGTTTTGGAAAGATGCCAGCGTGACATTTACATCGAATCCCTGCAGTCTGTTAAAGTATTGCGTCCATCCCAGCGGTGTAGAATTTCCCTTGCTTGGTTGGTTACTTGCAACAATGTGGGCTCGCGGCACATGCTTCAGCCACCCATGTCTTCTGTAAACAATTCAACACAACTATTGTTCCCAACTGCAAACTTTAGTTAGACCAGCCTGTGAGAAAAAATTACTAGAAATGCTAAAATTTACAGAACAACAATGGTATATAGAAATACGACTTTTCCCTTTAATTGTAATCATTATGGTCTATCAATAATCGTGTGAAATATCTGCTCCCTGAAAAATGAAAAGGTCGACCTCAACCGTGGATATGTGTGAACATAATGATGGCGGTCATTCAAGTGAGGGATAATTACTATGTCGCCGCCGTTGGGAGAACGATCACTAATAACTTTCAAAGCACTTTAATGTTAATCGTGAACGATAATCACATCTTTTGTGGGAAGTACAAGTTCAAATACCAATGTTCAAATATGTTAAGAAAGAATATTCCTAGTAGTCTAAATTTGTTCACGTTTTATAAATATGTCATGTGCCATAATTTTGTTACTTTCCCTTGTGTTGAATATAATCGGAATGATAGCCTCTTTTTTTAAGAAAGGAATTCTATGAACACAAAAAACTTAGCATATAAAAATAAACTTCAATACCACAAGCAGAGCCACTGCTGCTAGCATGCGTCCATAGCCTCGACAGGGTTTCCTTTTAACACGTAGATGAGCCAGTATCTTCAATAAATAGTTTGAATAGCTATTCCCGAAAAGGCCATTATCCTGGTTTGGGGGCCAGATAACAATAATGCCACTCACTAGATCGTAACAAAGTGAACAAGTCGGCTTGTGATGAGACCTCTTGTCCTTCAATGATAAATGCCAAATTCCATTGCCCTGGTGTGGTAGCCATAGTGGGAATGTCGCTTATTTTACTCTCTTATGATCGTGGTAGGTTGGCTCATGATGAGACCCCCTATCCTTTTGGGAGAAGGATATTTTCTTTATTTATTTTATTATTATTTCCCTTTTTTTTAGGCTTTATTAAGGGAGGCTCATCTACTCCTTAAGAGTGTGGGATGGTGTAAGAAGTGTAAGAATGCCAAGTAAAAATGTGCCTTAGACTCCTTATTATGATGTGAAGGCAAATTATTATTTAAGTATATGTATATATATAGGGGAAATAAACGAATTATGGTGGTTAAGGATTAGGAACAATATTAAGACAATTCGGAAAAATCAATCCATGAACAATTTGATAATGTATGCTAGATATTCCTCAGAAAGAAAATGATAGATCATTACCATGATGATTAGAAGTAATGCTATTGAAAATTAGTTAGTGAATTTCGTACACAAAGGATTGGCTAAACATATAAGAGGGACATGTTGTTGGTGAAAAATCGTTACTTTCAAAGGAAAGGAACAACAACCGGAAAAAGGAACAACAACTGTTTCTTTTGAATGAATAGCGCTACTCGAAAAAAGGAACAATAATCGCGACAAAGGGAATCACAACTGTTACATTCGAATGAACGACACTACCTGCAAAGGGAACATCAATCCCAACAAAGGGAACGACAGTTGTTATGTTCAAATGAACGACACTACCCGCAAAAGGAACAACAATCGCAACAAAGGGAATGACAGTTGTTACGTTGAAATGAATGACATTACCCGCAAAGGGAACAAAAATCGCAACAAAGGGAACAACAATTTTTGTGTTCGAATGAGCGGAAACGACGATGTTCAAATTTTTAACCATCTAATTAAGTAATTGGATACCTCCTGCAAACATTTTTGTTTTAGCGAATCTAGGATTGATTAGTCATCAACTAAATTCATTTAATTTTTATGGATAGGTTTATTCAATGATCGAAGTATTGGATGGTTTGTAGTGTCATGCATTCATTTTCTATTTACTACAACTGCACATTCTTTTAGTGCAGTTGCCTGAATTTTTGCTGCAGAACATGACATATTCATCTCCTGTGTAAAACAAGGTTTATATTCGTTGGATTTTTAAAAGTGAGATAGGAGCAATTTGAAGTTTGGATAAGGAACAAAAAAAGAGTGTTGATTATATTCATTACAGTCATATTTTCTAGTTTTGTTCCCCAAAATTCTTTACAGTGACTTTCCTAGAAAATAAAAACTTAAAACTCAATCAAATCTTTAAAGTAAAATATATACAATATGTACAGTGCTAATAAAAACAACAATTTTATGAAGTTGAAGGTGTTGGGTTACCTTCCCAACCAGCTAAAATATGAACAGTAGGATCATTACTTACTTCTTGGCAAAAAGATTCTTTTGAAAGCGGTTGATGGTAGAGTTGTAGTCGATGTCCATTTACCAAAAAAGTAGAACCATACCCGTCGATGGTAACTAAAGTGACAATCCCATTATCATGAACTTCATTGATTTCATATGGTCCCAATCACCTTGTCTGCAATTTACGAGGAAAATCCTAAAATATGGAATCATAGAGAAGCGCCCAATCACCTTTCTGGAAGGATTTCTTCTTGATATGCTTATCGTTCCAGCTATCTCTCTGCTACTGAATAACAGTTGTGTGTTGAAGGGAGAACAAGCGTGCTTCATCTAACTCATTGAGTTGTTGTAAGCACTATGTGTGTGCCTCCGTAAGATCCAGTCCAATTTCTTGGGCCATTCTTAGAGTCTTGATCTCAAATTCAATTGGAAAGATTGGTTCTTTTCCAAAGACTAGGTGATAAGGAGAGTAGCCAATAGTGTTATGCCATGTTGTGCGATAAGCCCATAAAGAATTTGGAAGCTCGGCTGCCCAATTTTGATGGTTTTTTGAAACTTTTTTTGTCAATATTGCCTCGAAGACTTTATTGGTGCTTTCCACTTGTCCATTTTCCTGTGGGTGGTGTTATCACAAGAATTTACAGCCATAAGAGGACTGCCTCTCCATAAGCAACTAAATAACCTCTAACAGGTTAAACAGAGGCTTTCATCTATCAACTCAAAGTTCTTGATTAGTCTCATCATATGGAAAAGCATAGATATTCTATAGCACCACGGCGCCGAGGAATTGTATATATAGCATGGTATGCCATTTTACTACCTAAAATGTTACCAAATCTGTTAAGCAGTGTAATGATGGCACTATGAATTCCATAGGTTGTTACCAAATCCATTTTCATGTCGGATGCTACCAAATATGTCAACGTTGAAGTGATGTAGCTTTGAATTATGATGGCGCTACCAATTACACACAGACACACAGACAGGCGCTACCGAAATTTTCTACCGAAATTTTGGTAGAGACCAAATTGTGCAGAGTTATTTTTGGACGCTTCTGACAATTTTGAGTGACTAACTTAAAACTTGGATTATGAACAATTGTGAAGGTATTTTTGAAAATTGGAGGAGGTTTTTGTTCATCACATACCAAATAAAAAAAACCTCTCTCATTTTTTCAAAATGTGTTATGGTTTGAGAGATATTAGACATATAATTGACACTACCAACTGTTTTACAGCGGCGCTACCAAATTTCCTGTAGCGGTCACGGTTTTGATATTCGCCTCATTGGGAGGTTTCCACCTGTCAAGGAGGATTCAAATGGATTCTCAAGGATCATTTGTATGTCAAGGGACATCTGCACCTAGGATTTAGCTTCATCAAAGGCCTCATGCAATTATGTGAAAACAATTTATTAATGACTTCCAACAAATTCCTGAAAATTAGCAGTTTGTTGGATTTTTGTCTCTTTGATTGTTGCCACCTATCTCCAAGGCTTAGAATCCAATGGAGAAGATGGGATTAGACCTCCTAAGGTTATTTGGATGCTATTTTCTATTTAAGGAAGGAGAGATCTCTCGGAGAGTTGGATTCATGAGCCAAGAGAGGCTAGAGAGACTAGGAGCAGGCATTTTTCCTGTGTGTGTTCATTTGTAAGCCTGTGGACAATTTATGATTGTAAGCATTACTGCTATTGGAGACTCATGAGAGCTGTGATTTCAGATTGTAACCCTTTTGTTTATATTTCTTCTTATTTGAATATATTGCAGATTTGAGGATCAAAGGCTGCCAATGATTTATGGGTCCCTAAGCAACAGAGGATCTATTGTAGTTTGCCCATCAGTCATTGTTTATATTCAAGTATTTGTTGATTCATTGAATTGAGAGGATTGTTGTTTAGTGAACATTATACCTTATGTTTTCCTTCTTCATTCTTCCACTTATCAACATATAATCTTGTTTTCTATTGAGCAGCTTTTGTGCCTTCGATGAGTAGGATGTTTGTGACTCCATTTCCCATTGGTGTAGCCTATTGATCTGCATTTTTCTACCCTCTCCCTTTCTTTCTCCATCTTGTTGATCCACCTATTCAAAACCAAAATTATCTTTTACATTCTGATGGGTGTTGAGCTTACACTTTAGTAGTCAAAGTGTGACTTTCAGTGCTAAAATTTTTGGCGTCGTTTCCAGGGACAGATTTGAGAAGATTGAAAAGCTCCCTAGGAAGAATGACACTGCACAGCTCCAGATTTAGATGGTGACTGAAGTTGGACACCTTCAAGACTGCACATTCACCATGGAAACTCCATTGTTCAGAATTTGTTGGTGACTCCACTCGAATGAAAAAAATTAGGCTACGAAGGCTATCCTGGCCAAGAGGTTTTCCCCACTTAATTTCTCAGCCATAGATGGTTATCCACATCTTGTGCCTCAAATTGATGAATGGAAAGATCTGTTACCCAGATTTTATGAAGGTGAGAATAACAACCATGTTGAACATGTTCATGAATTTCATGTTTTGATGCAGTAGCTTGACATCCATCATGAAGATATATTGTTGAAAATGTTCATGTATTCATTGGAAGGCTATGTGAGGCAATGGTATAGAACACTCCCTGCTTCTAGTTTTTCCTCTTTGAAGGAATTTCATGATGTTTTTTATTCTCATTGAAAGATAATTTATCCAGCTGAAAGACTTTTTGAAAATTTTTGCGAGGGGTATGCATCATATATTAAGGATTCAACAAGTGATTCCTCTAGCAGTGATGATGAAGGGGATTATTGCAGAGAGTGGGACTTAGATGATGAGTTTCATAATGATTTTCCTAAATTTGTAGAACAAATGCATCATTCATGTCAAAATTTAGGTCCCCAAGAGAAAGATCAATATGGACAATCCATCATTTCCTTTTCTCCTCCTTTTCTCGATTCTTTAAGTCAAGAGGTCATCTTAGGTTCAAAGTTATTTCATCACAAGGATAGTGTTGTAGCTTGTCATGACCGAATTCATAGCTTACCAATTGTTGTTGTAATCCCTCCTATTGTTAATGAACCAATGTGCCATGATTTGTCAAGTTTTGATGACTGAGGATGTTTTCCCTGAACAACCAACTGTCCCGGCTATTGTACTAATCCCCTTAGCCATTAATAGTCAAATGGTCATTAATTCACCTTTGTATGATGATTATGAAGATGATTTCCATGAACAGTCTGTTGAAGACCTTATATCAGAGAAGTACCCTTCCCATCAAAGAAACAAGAGCTTGTTTAAACCCTCGTGTCATATTTTTGTTGCTGAAAAAGAAGAAAAAGATGATAATCTAAGTTTAGCAGGTGAAAAACTGAGAAATTGGGACCATAAGCCAATCTATGATGAATATCCCTCACAATCAGAAGATAAGATAGAATAATGTAGTTTCCCAAGCACTTATAATTGTGATGAACTACCCTATCAACCCCCTATTCCTCTTGAAGACACAAGCTCAGTTTCATCAACCAGTCAAGATCAAATGCCATGTAAGCAGATGAGAGAGGTTTAAATTAAAGAAAGAAAAGAATCACTAAGCCTTTTTCCTAATACACCTCATGACCGGGAGTGGACCAAGGCCATATTCATTGAGAAGGAATCAGAAAATCAGCAAGCAATGCAACAACCAAGCATAGTGGAGGCAAATTTGTTAAGCAGTGTAATGATGGCACTATGAATTCCATAGGTTGTTACCAAATCCATTTTCATGTCGGGTGCTACCAAATCTATCAACGTTGAAGTGATGTAGCTGCGAATTATTATGGCATTGCCAATTGCACACAGACACACATGCAAGAGATACCGAAATTTTGGCAGAGACCAAATTGTGTAGAGTTATTTTTGGACGCTTCTGCCAGTTTTGAGTGACTAACTTAAAACTTGGATTATGGACAATTGAGAAGGAATTTTTGAAAGCTGGAGGAGGTTTTTGTTCATCACATACCAAAATAACAAAAACCTCTCTCATTTTTTCAAAATCTGTTATGGTTTGAGAGATATTAGACATAGAAGTGGCGCTACCAACTGTTTTACAACGACGCTACCGAATTTCCTGTAGCGGTCACAGTTTTGATATTTGCCTCGTTGGGAGGTTGCCACCTATCAAGGAGGATTCAAATGGATTCTCAAGGATTAGTTAGATGTCAAAGGGACACCTGCACCTAGGATTTAGCTCCATAAAAGGCCTCATGCAATGAGGCAGAAACAATTTATTAATGACTTCCAACAAATTCCTGAAAATTAGGAGTTTGTTGGATTTTTGTCTCTTTGATTGTTGCCACCTATCTCCAAGGCTTAGAATCCAATTGAGGAGATGGGATTCAACCTCCTAAGGTTATTTGTATTCTATTTTCTATTTAATTAAGGAGATATCTCTTGGAGAGTTGGATTCATGAGCCAAGAAAGGCTAGAGAGACTAGGAGCAGGCAGTTTTCCTGTGTGTGTTCATTTGTAACCCTGTGGGCATTTTATGATTGTAAGCATTACTGCTATTGGAGACTCATGAGAGATATGATTTCAGATTGTAACCCTTTTGTTTATATTTCTTCTTATTTGAATCTATTGCATATTTGAGGATCAAAGGCTGCCAATGATTTATGGATCCCTAAGCAACAAAGGATCTATTGTATTTTTCCCATCAATCATTGTTTATATACAAGTATTCGTTGATTCATTGAATTGAAAGGATACATGTTTAGTGAACATTCTACCTTATTTTTTCCTTCTTCATTCTTCCACTTATCAACATATAATCTTGTTTTCTATTGAGCATCTTTTGTGCCTTCGATGAGTAGGATGTTTGTGACTCCATTTCCCATTGGTGTAGCCTACTGATCTACAGTTTGTTGCCCTCTCCCTTTCTTTCTCCATTTTGTTGATCCAACTATTCAAAACCAAAATTATCTTTTACATTATGATGGGTGTTGAGCTTACACTTTAGCAGTCAAAGTGTGACTTTCAGTGCTAACAGGTGGTATGGGGAGGTAACCCTGTGTTTAATGTGATAATTGCGCAGAGTGGCCGAGGCTTTTTGTGCTGTAAACTGCGATCCTCCGTCAGTGATTAATTCCCTGGGTAATCATAGCGTACAAATAGTTCAAAGAGAAATTTAATGACTACTTCCTTAGTTGCGTTTGGCAAGACCACTGCTTCTACCCACTTGGTCATATAGTCAGTTCCAACTAGTATATAATCTTTCTAGTTTGATTTTGGGTTGAAGGGGCCAACGAAATCCAATGCCCATCTTTCGAAACGTTCTTCAACCACTTGTGGTTGTAGGGGAATTTCATCAGCTTGGCCTGGTCGACCAATCCTCTGACAGTTGTCACAAGCTTGGACATACTTCTTTGCATCTTTGAATATTGAGGGCCAATAATATCCCATCTGTAAAACCTTATGTCCAATTCTGTGGTCTGCAAAATTTCCGCCACAGGGCTCATCGTGACATGCCTTCAAGACATTGAGAATATCATCACCTCTGATACATCTTTGGATCTGAATATCAGACCCTGTGTGGAAAATATATCCATCAATCCAGGTGAACTGTGCACTGTGCTGATCGATTAGTTTCCTTTCTCTTGATGACAGGTGTGCTGGTAATTTCCCAACTACTAGATAATTCGCCACATCCACGTAGCAAGGCGTCTTAATAGTCACAGTGAACATGTGTTCGTTTGGAAATTGGTCTTTGACTGTCAAAGAATTATCTGTTTTGGGTACACGAGACAAGAAATCTGCAACAAGATTCTCTCTTCTCGACCGATCCGTAATGATGATGTTGAATTGCTGCAATAGAAACAACCACCGAGTAACTCGTCGATTAGTAATTGGTTTGTTGGCTAAATATCTAATAGTAGAATGATCAATATACAGAATAACTGGATAACCTGTTATATAGTGGCAAAATTTATTAATAGCATGTATAACGACTAAAAATTATTTTTCTGTTACTGTGTAATTTAATTCAACAGGAATAAGATTTTTTCTAATAAAATAAATAGCATAAAGTTTCTTGTCTTATTCATGTCCAAGGACATCACCTATGGCTATATCTAATTCATTTGAAGAGATGTGAAATGTTAATTTCCAGTTTGGTCCTCTCAACACCGTTGTTGTTGAAACCAACCTTTTGAGTTCTGCAAATGAAACATCACACTTATCAAAACACTGAAATTACACATTACCAGTTAAAGAATGTAAAGGTGCAACTATTCTTGAAATTTTTTCTATGAATCTGCAATAATATCCTGCACAAGAAAGGAAACTATGTACCTCGGTTTGTGTACGAGGTTTGGGCAAATTAAGGATTACCTCTATTTTTGTTGGGTCTACCTTGATTCCATCTGCAGAAACATAGTGTCCTAGTACCACACCTTCAATCATCATCATATTACATTTCTCATGACTCAAACATAGCCTGGTAGCAATGCATCGTTCCAGTACTTTCTCTAGATTGCTTAAAGATTGATCAAAGTCAGTGCCATAAGGGGTAAAATCGTCCATGCAAACTTCAAGTCCTTCATTAATTAAATAAGAAAATATGCTCAAAATAGCTCTCTGGAATGTAGCTAGAGAATTACATAATCCAACGGGCAATACTCGATATGCGAAGGTACCCCAAGGACATGTAAATGTAGTTTTATCCTGGTCTTCCGGAGCATTTTGAATCTGATTATAACCGTTGAAGCCATCTAGGAAGGAGAAAAATTGATTCCCTGCTAATGTATCAAGGACTTGATCAATAAAAGGTAGGGGAAAATGTTCCTTCTGCGTAACTTTATTGAGTTCTCTGTAGTCTATGCAAATTCACCACTTCCCATTCTTTTTAGGGATGATTACTAGTGGAGAGACCCATTGGCTGTCTAAAATAGGATATATAAGATCTACATCCAACAATTTCTATAATTCTTCTTTAAAAACGTCCCTGAGATGAGGATTCAATCTTCGTTGGGGCCATCGGATGGGTCAGACATATTTCTCAATATAGATATGATGTGTACAGAGTTGGGGATCAATGCCCTTCATGTTGGGATACTCCCAAGCAAAATCCTGTTGATATTTAGAAAGGATCTGAATCAATTTTTGTTGTTGTTGCTCATTCAAATTGGCATTAATATTCAAAAATATTCATGGTGCTATTTCAACTATAATTTTGTTGTGGACAACAATAGTAGGAATCTGTTGCTCCATCAATTCTTCCAAAGGATCTCCCTGTGATTCATTATCTAAAACATTTTTTAGCATTTAACATGTTGGGTTGCTTATAATTGTTGGGCTATTAATGAAGCTATTGATCACATCATCTTCTAGTTGGTTTTTGAGCCCAAGATCTTCTTCCAGTGTGAGAGGAGATCGTAGGTTTTCTCTTGGATATCTAGGTGGTTGCAACTGTCGATGTATGACAGGCAGACTTGGTTTAGTTAGAGGATACAGGATAAGGTTCTTTATAGCACTTCCTCTAGCAATTGTCATGTTGCATGTGTGACATCCTACGTATGCATCTGTTTTTTCTAGTCACGGTCATCCCAATATTAACGGGTGTCCATCTAGTCTACTTCTTGGGTTGATAACTAGGAAATCAGTTGGGTATTCCCAAGAGTTGACCGAGATTTCTATTCTTGTAATGTGCTGACTGGTTTAACCACTGATCTATTAACCAGTTCTAACATAGTTGAAGTAGGTTCAAAGGAGGTGATACCCAGGATATTACAGGTCTCGGTGGTCAGAATATTGATGGCTTCCCCCAAATCCGCCAGTGTATTTGGAAAAAAACAACCCTGTATTTGAACCGTTACCATGCGATTCCCTAGGTCCATGTACTTGACTGGATCCTGCTTTCCTAGAATAAGACCAAACAAATTTCCTACCACATGAACAATTGACGGCTTCTTAGTTTTCCTTGCGGGCTTCTTCCCACATAATTATTTATTTGTTTTTGCATAAATAGGAATATCTTGCAAAGCCTATAGGAGTGGAATTTTAACACATAGATTATTTAGTTCCCTGACGATATCAAAGTTTGGATTTACAAATGGTTTTTCTATCATTAGCCTTTCGAGAAATGGGGGAGGGGAAATTACGTCTTCATCGGGATTTTTTTTCTCAACTGTGTTTTCCCCCTGTTTTGTTTCTTTTGTTATGACCACAATCGATGGTTTTATTGCTGGTTGTATATACTTCTGATTCTCATGTTCTTGATGAACGTTTCTTTCCTGAGGAGAAATTACAGGCCATGATCTCAACCGAATTTTGTTGCACCTGACAGAGTTTGTTCCACCTTCTAAATTTTCAACAATTTGCCCGAGTTGGACTGGTCTGTTGTTAGGATTCAGGTTGGGTTGAGCTGGTAGTTGAGGGTGAATTTGAGGTTGAGGATTTTGGGGTAAAGTGGGATGATCTTGAGGAGCCATTCTCATGGGTTGATTGGTCAGTCCCATGGGGCGCTGCCAGTTTTGAGTCCAATTGGGGGCTTGGGTAGTTGTGCTAGTCCACTGGGAAGGATATGAGTTATTATTTGAATTCTACCAAAATGGGGTAGGGTATTGCAAGTTAGGCCAAGTAGGATTAGCAATTGGTTTCTTTGGCCAGGGTGCAATAGTATATTGTTGGGACTACCAGGTGGGGTTAGCAAATGGTTGGCCCTGCCATGCGTTTCTAGAATTATGTTGCTTCTTATACTGCCCATAAAATAAAGAAGAAGGATCTTGCATCATACCTGGGTGTCGAGCTTTCCACTGGCGATGTTGAGACATCAGATATATTGGTTCTGTTTCCTCTTCTGCTTCTTTAAAGACAACTTTTAGTCCTATGAGTGATGGGCATTGCTTTGTCGCATGGTCTTTAGCACAGATGGTGCAAGTCTGAACCACATCCAAGGGACACTCCCTCAAACCATGTTTCCTTCTACATCGTGGACAAAATTTGGTCAACCACTGTTCTGCTTCTGCTTGTTTATGTTTAACCTGTAGAACATCCAATTATGTAGTCAGAGTACCCAAAATGTCAGTTTTAAAATTTTCTAAAAGATTGCCAATTTCTGCTCGGGTGATGCTCCCGCTAGTGATGTTGCTACTTCTAATGATGGGGGTTTGTATTCTCAATCTAGTTCCTGTACTTCCACGTGAACACATGATGCACAATTGGACAATGTCATCATATGTTTCTTGATAAATATCACCTTTTCCCATTAAATTCAATGTTTCTACCCATTCATCCTTCATACATTTTATGAGAGTGTATTTAATTACCTCACCTGGTAGTGTACCTTAAGGAGATCTCTGCAGGTTATATTGAAATCTTTCAACATATTCTTCTAGTGTTTAATTTTCTTTTGCAATCATTTTAAACATTTCATCTTTTAAATCCCTGGTTCTACAATAGTCTTGATATTTCATAAGGAAGGCATGTTTCATTTCATCCCATGAATTTATAGTTCCTCTCCCTAATCCCATAAACCATTGTAAAGTTGCTCCTTTCAAAGTGGAAGGAAACAACTTTAGTTTATGCGGTTCAGAGGTGTAGTCATAGCCTCTACACAGGACATCCAACTTGAATAGTAACGCGTTAGGATCCTCTAAGATCAATCCATTGAAGGTTGGAAGATTCTGTAGTGGAATTGCTTTCATTGGTGCATTAGCAACCAGATCAAATACATAATATTCCAAAGTGGAAGTATGGGGTTGCGACTAATTTTGTTGTGCCATTTGGTCGAAAATGTGCCAATAACCTTCAAAGATTTCTTGGTCTGGGTGTTCTATTCGAGGTGGTTGATTACTTGGTCCCTTAGGAGATTTAATTGTGCTACCTATATCTAGGATTTCAAGTGTTCCTTCTCCTATTAGAATCATATGAGATCTAGGTTCAAGTGGTGGTGGGTTTGCCTCAGCAATTCCACTAATCTCCCCTTCTCCTTCTTTCAAATTACAAGAATTTCCCTTGTCTATAGGACTGAAAGGTGGAGTATGTGTATTTTGGAAACTTTGTTCAGTCCCTTCAGTTCCGCTATGAACCTCAACATGAGTTTCAGTTGGTGAATTTGCTGCTTGAGGGATTCGGGTAGAACCTCTTCGAGGTCCAAACAAGGCTTGAGATTCAGCTTTTCAAATAATTTCGTCTATGAAAGTGCTCCTTCTAGGGGGCACCAAGCCCTGGGCTTTTGTAGTTTTTGGTAGGGGTTTTTGTTTTTTAGGTTCTTTCTTCTTAGTCATAAGCACTGACACAAATTATATGCACCTATATAACCTATATGCATTAGCTGAAGGTAGGTGTTGGCACACGAATTTTACTTGTTTCCTACGTAGGTTCTTACCTTCCATTTTCAATACCTCATCCTCTAGAGACGCAACCTATGATATGTTTGACATTCTCTCCAGCAACGACGCCAAAATGTTGGGCTCTAAAGATGTCCTAAAAAAAACCTTAGTCTGACATTAATTTATCAACCGAGGATTCATCTTCTCTTTCAAGAATGTCAGCAAAGTCTATGCAAATAGTTGTAGAGGTTTAAATCGTGTAGATAATCCAACAAATATGAGTCTATCTAAATTACTGCAATAATCAAGTTCTTCATGCATTCATTAAAAAATATGAAACTAATAACTCACTCAACATAATTGTAATCTGAACAATAACACACCATGAATCAAAGCATTAATCAATTTACTGAATTTATTTATCCAATAAACAATAATTTAATCTGCGAAAACACTTTAATGAATCAATCTCTCAATGATTAATTAATCTACTGGAAAGGAACAACGAATTATTGAATATTTAAGAAGAAACAACAAATGCAAATTAAACGAAATGAACAACAAATGTGAATTTGATAAAAGGAACAACGTATGCGAAAATTAAAGGAATTCACAAGCGATAAACTAACAACAATTGGAAATGGAACAACAATCGACAATCTTCAAATGGAACATCTATTCTCTGCAAATGGGACAACATAACCAATTCATAAAAGAATCAACACATTATCAAGTCTATCTTAACTATTGAAAAATAAATTCAAATCACAGAACTATAATAGAATTGATACGATTATAGATGAGACAATAACTTCTTCTGACTGGGCCCATGGTCTTCAGAAGATACTACTACTAAAAACTCAATACGCATAAATGCTCAAAACGCTTGAAGCTTTCATTAATTCCATAACTGATAAATCATTTACAATGGATTGTTGTACAAAATGTCAACAATTAAGAGATCTAAAAGTTTGGTTAAATTACTTCTGTATCTCTCTATTGTTCACCATCCTTTATATAGTACAATGAAATAAGTAAATTAAGTTATTGTTGGGACTCAGAAATGTCGTATTTTCATCCACCTTTCCCTTCACTATTCCTTACATTTCATCGCCCAATTAAACCTTCATCATACCATTTTCATAAATACAATTGGGTTTCACATAATTATTTTCCACTTTATTCATTTTAGTATTAAGAGTGAATTTATGATTAAATATTAGAAAATATACATGTTTTCATATATATCTCAATTATGTGTGAGCTTTGTAATGTGTAGGAATATGTGGATGATTAATTAAAAGAGACTTCTCGAATATCTCTTCCACCATTCCAAAGGAGATAATTATTCAAGCCTCTCTTCAAGGAGAAGATCATGGAGATTTGGTTAGAATATCTTATCTAAGATATATGAGAGACATGTGTGAGGATTTGAAGGGATCATATCTTGTAATAATGGGAAAGTAGTTGAGAGTGGTTGAGAGAATAGTGGATCTGCAATTATGAGATGGTTATCTTCTTCATGTATATAAGAGAGTGCTCTCTCTTCATGAGAATTCAATTAGGATTGGAATTGAATTAGAGTTAGAAGTTAGATTTCAATTAAGATGTGATTGTAATCAAGAGGAGGGAATTCTTAGCTTTGTTATTCTTTCATGTTTTGTCATTTGACCATTGTAATATGATTTGAGATTGATATGTTGTATGAGCTCATTGTGTTAATTCTTCACATGTTGTATTTCCCTTAGGCAATTTCATGCTTTCCTAGTTAGTGTTCAATGCTTTCTTAAGTTCATTTTGATTTCAGCAACATAGATTAGATTAGATTAGTTCTACTTCAGTCCTGCATATACAGTGCATGTGCTTCGTCAGTCTACGTACCCCGGGTTGACAATTAAATGGTTGGGCAAGTACTACAACGTTATTATAACGACATACATTTCGCCTAACAGTTATCTTGAGGATTGAGATATCCTCAGGATTTCTTTTACTATTTATGAAGATTACAAGATAAAGAGTCAATCTTCCTTTAAACTATTTTGTGCCTGATTTCTTCGATCTTCAATGGCCTGTGCATCTTCATGATCTTGTTAATTATCTTGAGTTAACAACAATTGTCCATTTTCTGCATAAAATCAAAACAATTCAAACCAAAATTCAGAAAATATCTAATATCATTCAATAATATTTCTAAAAGATTTTTTAACCATTTTCTTTCCTAATTACTTCAAATTAATAGAAAAGTCAACAAAGAATATATCACAAACCATAGTAATAAGGAGAATATTTATACTTTTTTCTCAACTCAACACCCGCCCGGAGGCTGACTATGAGTTGGTGACTTTAGTTGCCATAATCTTTAGGGCTCTTACACAAGGTGACAATGAAGGGGAGTCTAAGATGTACCTGGATCAGACGTTGGTCAAACTCACTTGGGATCCTTGGACGACAACACACAAATATACCATTGGGAAGCTTGCACTAAGGTGTAAGTCTGTTAAGTAGGCCACCAATGTAAGTAATCCACCCACTTATCCTCTCCCCTTCTCACATGTTCCTACGATGTTGGATTTGATCACCAAATGGTGAGCTCATGGAGAGAAGCTTTGGCTTGTTTGATTGATTTCTAGATTTTTAGTGTGTGATACTTCTTTTCTTTAGTTGGATTTAGGACTGTCATTGTCATATCTCAATCCTAGCCGATCAAAACTTGTGTTGATCTTGGAGGATGCTAGGTTTTCCTCTGCTACATTACAAACTTTTACCTCCTAACTCACCTGAAGATCACCTTTGAGAGGAAAACCACTCTAAGGTCGGAAGTGTTGTTACTCACTTGCTTGAACACCCAAAAGGAGATAACTTTCGAGAAAGTTTTGTACTCCCTACAAATCCACCATTGACTAACTCTTTTGATCTCCTCCTTCTTCAGATAAACTCCGTCGAAGAACCTGAACTTAGTACCGATTAGCAGTGTCTATCTCAAGTACCTTGTGAAGACTTCATGAGTATGGAAACCCAACAGATCCATTTATCAGATGGTTACATCACACCACCAAGGGTTTCGGGTCCATCTGACCATATGTGAACCCTTGAACAACCCCATGATATCCTCTCTAGATTAGATACAATCGTAAAATCTACCTTAAAATTCTTGTGACCTGATCAATCACATGCTTCCTCACACCCCTCACCCCCCCATATCTAGTATCTCCCATATATTCCAAACTTATTTCCCTCAATCCTCCCCCATCCACTCTACACCTCAGTCGACTCAACCAAATGTCGCCACAACCCAAACATTAACAATGACATATGTATCACATGTTGTCCCAACCATTGTATTGCCACGTTCAAGAACATAACCTTTTACACACCCCACTGAGGGGAAACCTTTGTTTACCCCATTGTTCTTAGGAGGTGTGTTGGCATGTTTTTAGACAGAGGTAGAGTATGCATATTTTTTCATTGATGGCAAATATCAACATGTTCAGCAGAGAGATGATGGCATGGAAATGGAAAGATCAATAGTGAGGAGCAACAATGATCGTTGGATCACCCATCCCAAATTATCGATGACCGTAAGATCTTAATACAGATAGGAGGAACATGTAAAAGAGGAGAACAAATCTCAGACGTTGGATCTGAGTGCGAGGACTAACCATCATTGGATCCAGAAGAAGGAGCACAATATTTAAGTACAATATGAAGTGGGCTTACAAAGTCCTGAAAGCAGGAGGGTCGTCCATCGTTGAAGAATACACGTGGCGAGGGTTTAACATTTCACTGACTGGAAATTCAAAGGAAGGCAGTGCTTTAACCTTCCAACTCACGATATGTGAAATCGTGATAAGATCTGGATCGTTGATCCAAGAGGGACACGTGGTGATAGATCAGAGCATGACAAAGGTTGCATTTTAGAGTTTTGGATACTGGGAGTTGGAGGAGTCAAGGAAGAAACTCATGAAAGGAACCCGCGATAAGCGAGATCATGAAAATATCTGGACCATCGAATCATCAAAATTGTGGACCGTTGATCTCACTCCATTTCAGAGTTTCAGATACTGGGAGTTGGAGGTGTCAAGGACCTTTTGGCGTAGCCTGTGGTCATTGTCCAGGGGTCATGTGAGAGGGAGGAGCTAGCGAAGCTAAGCCCCTTTTCAGAGATCACAACATGAAGAGTCAAGACTCTTCACCTCTGGATTGCCAAAATGCGAAATGTCAAAGGCATTCTGATTAGGCCCGTGGTCACATCCAGTGGGCATATGGAGTAGGCATGAGATCCATCATTAGTAATCCAACGGTGTAGGTTAATCAGGAATATGATCGAAGGGTCATCATTTATTTTCATGATTAATAAGTTTAGTTACAATTCAGTTAGAAAATAGAATCATGGTTCTTGATCGGTTGGTGATACAGTTGCTGAGAAGTTTTTGTCTTTGCCCAAGGAGATTGAGATTCGAGGTGTAACTAATGAAGTTGATGAGTATAAAAGGTGAGATGCAGCGACTGTGTAAGGTTAGTTGTTCTAATAAAAACAATGAGATGAACTGTAAATAGGATAAAATGAAAGAATGCAAAGCATAAGATAAAACTCAGAGATGAGTAACAGTCGCCAAACAGACAGAAGCAAGAGGAGAGTAGAAGAATAGCACAAAGCAAGAGAAAAATAGCAGAATAACATGAGGCAGAGCATAACTGCAGAACAATTTTTGAACCAGAGAAGAATTGCATAACAGTGAAGAAGGGGTAAGAATTGAAATACATGTATTGTTTGTTTGTCAATCATTTATTCATAATCACGGAGGAAGGGTGGTGCTAGGGAGGACTATGGTCCTCTGATATTCAAGTTGATGCTTGAGTATTGGGAGTTGTAGCTTCCATCTAGTTGTGTCTAAAAAAAAAAAAAAAGGGTGGCAAGGTGGTGCTTGGGAAAACACTGAGTTTTCTGTATGCAAGTTTGTGCTTGTATAAGTGGAAGTAGGTGCTTCCATCCAGTTGGTTCTGGAACACTCAGGGAGTTGGTGCATCCTTCTAGTGGGTGCTAGAGAAACCAGAGAGTTGGTGCTCTCAAACAAGTTGGAGCTTGTAAAACAGAGGTAGTAGCCTCACATTGAGTTGGTTCTCAACTATAGATGATGTACAAAACTTAAAAGACTGCCTATCATTTCGAAGAAGAAGAGGTTTTCTCCCTTTATGGGTTTCCTTGTGAAAATCTGTCTCTGTGTATATCTTATGTGTGACTGATGCTCATTATTTATGTTGTTCATATGTTGTATAATATTGATGGTCACTTGGAGAAAAATTAAAAATGGTTTAATTGACTTTAAATTTTTTAAGCACAGTAACAACTGATTCACACCCCTCTCAGTTGTATTAGTAATTTCAACAATTGGTATCAGAGCAGGTTCCTTTTATCTAAAGGTAGATCTGTAAGTTTAAACATGACAAGTTATGAAGGGACTTCAACCACTAAGCCTCCTCTGTTTGATGGAACAAATTTTTCCTTCTTGAAGGTTAGAATGAGAACATACCTAATGGCCTTGGGTGTTGATGTTTGGGATGTAGTAGAGACTGGATACATAAAGCTTGTTGTGCTAGCCTCCAAGGGTTATAAGTTAGAATTTAGCTTTAATGCTAAGGGAATGAATGCTATCTTGAATGGACTTGCAGAAGCTGAGTTTGTAAAGGTGATGCATCTGCAAACTGCCAAAGAAATGTGGGATAAACTTATTAATAGTTATGAAGGAAATCAGAAAGTAAAAGATGCCAAACTTCAAACATATAGATTGAAATTTGAATAGCTAAAGATGAATGAAGATGAAACAATTAGCAAGTATTTTTTAAGAGTTGAAGAACTTGTGAATGCCATGAAGGGTCTTGGTGAGAAGTTTGAAGAATCATTCTTAGTTCATAAGATTTTAAGATCTCTGCTTGATAAATTTAATCCAAAATTTTCTGCAATAGAAGAACTGAATAATCTTAAAACTCTGTCCATTGATCAAATCCTAGGAACACTAACTGCATATGAAATGAGAATCAACAAAGATAAATCCATTACTAGAGAAGCATCTTTTAAAGCAAACAAGAATACTGATTCAGATTTATATGATATTGAGGCAAAATTTGTGAGAAGATTAAAGAAAGGATCAAGAAAATATCAAGGCAAGCTTCCCTTCAAATGCTTTAACTATGGTAAGATAGGTCACTTTGCATCTAAGTGTCCCCACCAGAAAAAGGACCAGAAATCTGATGATGAAAAGAAGTACAAATTCAAGAAATATAGTAAAAAGAAAAGTTTGTGTGCAAATAATGAAAATTCATTAGAAGACATAGATAGTGATTCATCATGTGAAAACAAAGTGAATGATTTTATGCTTATGGCTATGGGAGATATTGATGATGAACACACAAGAGGTAAAATGGATGATGAAGAAGCTATGGTGGATATGGAAGGTGAATTAATCATTGCTTTGGAAGAAATTGACAGACTCAGATGTAAGAAGAGAAAACAAAACAATTGTTGATGCAGTTTAAAATGAATGGTGAAAAACCTGATGATAAATTTTCTCTACTAAAAGTGGAGTTAGAAGAGGCAAAGAAAATAGAAGACATACTGAAACAACAGTTGTCGGAGAAGAAAGCGAGGTGTGAAGCCTTAGAAGAAGAGATAGTAAAAATAAAAAAATAAATGGAGAAGTTTAAGGCATTATATCACCAAAATTTGCCAAGTATTAAGGCCTCAAAAGAATTAACTTCCATTCTAAATCAGTAAAGGAATCCAAAGTTGAAAGCTGGCTTGGGCTATGAAGAAGGATCAAGTAGTGATCATCCAAGTAATACAGAACCCATCAAGTTTGTCAAATCTACAATCATTGAGAACAACCACTCTGTAGAAACAAAGAAAGAAAATCAGTCACCAAGAAGGAATGAAAGAAAAAGTACCAGAACTGAATCTGTTGATCAAAGAAATCATCAACATGAAAGAAATCAACTACAACCTTTTTTCAAGTACAAAGGTTTTTTCTATGGTTATTGTTTTTTTTGTTCTAACTTTGGTCACAAAGTTGTAAACTGTTCTTTAAGATTTATATATTTGAAATCAAGATACTCAAGGAATAATTATCTGCCACAACAAAGATTGAGACATCCAAGAAACAAACGACCACATACTATAAATCATGTGATGAATGGAGGAAGGACACAGGTGAAACATAACAACAGTTATGAGCATAACAATTGTTATAATCTGTTATTCAGTGAACCAAAATGTTACATCTGTCATAACTATGGACATAAAGCTGCAGATTATCGCTTAAGGAATTTTAAGCCAGATTCGAATCCTAATGCTGAAAATTTCAAGATTTGGAAGAAGAAAGAAGATGACAAGTGTGGACTAGTGTTATCAGCCCCAAAACAAAATAATCCCTGGTATATTGACAGTGGATGTTCCAAACATATGACTGGAGAAAAAAGTAAGTTTCTAACTCTAAGTGAAATCAAATCAGGGAATGTAACTTTTGGAAATGATGCACCAGGAAAAATAAAAGGCAAAGGAATGGTAAGTTTGAGTAATGGCAAAGGGAAATCTCAAGATGTGTTGTTTGTAGAAGGTCTGAAACATAATCTTCTTAGTGTCAGTCAAGTTTTTGATTGAGGATGTGAAGTCATTTTTACTTCTAAATATTGTAGAATAAAATCTGTGAATTCAGGACAACTAGTTGCAAAAGGGACAAGAACATAAAACAATGTCTATGTGTTAAAAGAAGAAAAAGAAGAATGCCACTTAAGCAAGTATGATGAAAGTTGGCTATGGCATAGGAGACTTGGACACTTAAATTTTGATCATATAATTAAGCTAAAAAATAGTGGGGCAGTAAAGGATCTTCCAAAGATATTAAAGCGATATGATTATGTTTGTAAACCATGCCAGATAGGAAAGCTTACTCGGACATAGTTCAAATCTAAAAACTTTCCTTCAATGGAAAAACCTCTCAAGTTAGTACATATGGATTTATGTGGATCATCAAGGAAAGAAGGTACAGGAAAAGAAAATTATTTTATGTTGATTATTGATGATTATTCTAGACTAACATGGGTTGCCTTTTTGAAAGAAAAATTTGAAGCATTTGAAAAATTCAAAGTGTTTAAGGCTCTAACTGAGAATCAAATAGGAAAAAGATTGAAGGTAGTAAGATCTGATAGAGGAGGAGAGTTTATCTCATGGAACTTCAAAGAGTTCTATGATAAACATGGAATCAAAAGAGAGTACACAATTCCAAGGACTCCACAACAAAATGGAGTTGTTGAGAGGCAGAATAGATCAGTACAACAAATGGCAAGATTAATGAAAAATGAAAGGAACATACCTCAGACATATTGGGTGGAAGAAATTCATACAGTTGTTCATATCCTTAACAAAGCACATCTCAGACCACACAGTGACAAGAATCCCTATGAACTATGGTTTGGAAGACCTGCTTCAATCAAACATTTTAAAGTCTTTGGGAGTAAATGTTATATTAAGAATAAAGATGAAAATATTGGCAAATATGATGACAGGGCTGATGAAGGTATCTTATTGGGTTATGCTACAAACAATAAAGGGTACAAATGTTACAATAAGAGGTTGCATAAACTGATTGATTGTATAGACATAAAATTTGATGAAGAAATCTTGGTCAGAAGTGTAAGCAGTGCTGAACCAGGCACAAAAGATATAGTTGAAGATGAAGATGAACAGGTCCAAGGATCAGAAAGAGAAGAATCTGAATCAAATGAACATACAAATACTCAGGTTGACATAAATCAGCAGAAACAAACAAACTCACCTCTTAGAACTGTTAGAAAGAATCATCCTGAAAATCAAATAATTAGAGATATAAATAAAGGAGTTCAGACAAGAAGGAAATTGATTAAAGACTCAGAACAATCTCATGTTGCCTTTTTATCTATGACTGAACCTAAAATCTTTTATGATGCCAGCCAACATGATGATTGGATTAGAGCTATGAATGAAGAGCTTGATCAGATTGAGAAGAACAATACTTGGGAGCTTGTTCCTAGACCTGAAGACAAGAATGTAATAGGTTCCAAGTGGGTGTTCAAAAATAAAATGAATGAAAAAGGACAAGTTGTTAGAAATAAAGGCAGATTGGTCTATAAAGGGTATGCACAAGTTGAAGGTCAGGGCTTTGATGAAACTTTTGCACCAGTGGCAAGATTGGAAGCCATCAGAATGTTTCTTGCATATTCATGTCATAAGAACTTTAAAGTGTATCAGATGGATGTTTAATCAACATTTCTTAATGGAGATATAGAGGAATAAGTATATATAGAGCAACCTGAAGGATTCTCATTGACAGATAACCTTGATTATGTGTGCAAGCTGAAGAAGGATTTATATGGACTGAAACAAGCACCACGAGCTTGGTATTATAGACTGGACAAATTTTTACAAGACAAAGGATTCAAGAAAGGTACTGTTGATAACAATCTCTACATAAAAACTAAAGGTAATGATTTACTAGTTGTTTTGATTTATGTAGATGACATTATGTTTGGCTGTAATAATGATTCCTATGTTCAGTGGTTTGCTAACTCTATGCAAACAGAGTTTGAGATGTCCGTGATAGGAGAATTGTCATATTTTCTTTGCTTACAACTAAAATAGAGTTCTGGAGGAATATTTATCTCACAAGAAAAATATTTGAAAGAGATGTTGAAGAAATTTCAGATGGAAGATTCTTCTCCTTTTAGTACACCTATGGTGGTTGGGTGCAAGCTCAGTAAGGATGAAATTTCACCCGATGTTGATCAAAGGACATACCGATCAATGATAGGCAGTCTTTTGTACATCACATCTTCTCATCCTGATATAATGCAAGCTATTGGAATGGTAGGTCGCTATCAGTCTGCTCCTAAACAAAGTCATCTAGTAGCGGTAACAAGGATATTCAAGTACTTGAAGGGCACAATGAATTACGGTCTGTGGTATCCCAGAAATCAGAACTTTCAGTTAATTGCTTATTCAGATGTCTATTGGGAAAATTGTGTTGATGAGAGAAAAAGCACCAGTGGAGGAGCATTCTTCCTGGGTGACTCATTAGTATCATGGCTTAGTAAGAAGCAAGGATCCATTTCATTATCAACTACATAGGCATAGTACATTGCTGCTGCTACTTGTTGCACACAAATTTTATGGATAATACAAACACTTGCAGATTTGAAGGTCACTTATATTGATCTTGTTCCACTTCACTGTGATAACAACAGTGCCATCAGTCTCTCTAAGTATCATGTACTTCATTCCAAGTCTAATCACATACCAATAAAATACCATTTTCTCAGAGAACAAGTTACAAACAGGATTGTTCAAGTAAATTATATTCCTTCCACAGAACATATTGTTGATATCTTTACTAAACCATTAGCAGCGACACCTTTTTGATATCTTCGCCATAAGTTGGGCATGACCTCACTGTCAAATTAAGAGGGTCCATCCTATCAGGGGGAGTTTGTGTTGGTTGAATCTCTAATACCTCCGAATAATATTGCAACAACATAAGGGGAGTATATGCTTGTCACATATCTGATACCTTCGAGATGTACTGCCACAACTCAGGGGGAGCTTGTTTTTTTCTTTTTTCTTTGACATTGATGTCAAAGGGGGAGATTATTAGCATGTTTTCAAACAGAGGTAGAGTATGCATGTTTTTTCATTGATGGAAAATATCAACACATTCAACAAAGCAATGATGGCATAGCAATGGCAAGATCAACAGTGAGGAGAAACAGTGATCATTGGATCACCCATCCCGAATTCCTGATGACTGTCAGATCTGAATACAGATAGGAGGAACGCGCAAAAGAGAAGAACAAATCTCAGACATTGGATCTGAGCACAAGGAATGACCATCATTGGATCCAGAAGAAGGAGCACGATCTTTAAGTACAAGATGAAGCGAGCTTACAAAGTCCCGAAAGTGGGAGGGTCGTCCATCGTCGAGGAATACACGTGGCGAGGGATTAACATTTCACTGACTGGAAAGTCAAAGGAAGGCAGTGATCTAACCTTCCAACTCGTGATATGTGAAATCACAATAAGATATGGATTGTTGATCTAAGAGAGACACGTGGCAATACATCAGAGCATGAAAAAGGTTGCGTTTCAAACATTCGGATACCAAGAGTTTGAGGAGTCAAGGAAGAAACTCACGGTAGGAACTCGTGATATGCGAGATCACGAAAAGATCTGGACCGTCGAATCATCAAGATTGTGGACCATTGATCTGACTCCATTTTGGAGTTTCAGATACCGAGAGTTGGAGGTGTCAAGGACACTCATGACAAGAATGATGAAACGTGAAATCGCAAAGCACCTTTTGGTGCAGCTTGTGGTCACTGTCCAGTGGTCAAGTGAGAGGGAGGAGCTAGCGGAGCTAAGCCCCTTTTCGGAGATCGCAACATGAAAAGTCAAGACTCTTCACCTATGGATTTCTGAAATGCGAAATGCGAAAGGCATTTTGATTAGGCCCGTGGTCACAACCAGTGGGCATATGGAGTAGGCGCGAGATCCATCATTGGTAATCCAATGGTGCAGGTTAATCAGGAATATGATCGAAGGGTCATCGTTTATTTTCATGATTAATAAGTTCAATTACAATTCAATTAGAAAATCAAATCATGGTTCTTGATCGGTTGGTGATATAGTTGCTGAGAAGTTTTTGTCTTTGCCCAAGGAGATTTGAGGTGTAACTAATGAGGCTGATGAGTATAAAAGGTTAGATGCAACGACTATGTATGGTTAGTTGTTCTAACAAAAACAATGAGATGAACTGTAAATAGGATAAAATGAAAGAATGAAGAGCATAAGATAAAACTCATAGATGAGTAACAGTCGTCGAACAGACAGAAGCAAGAGGAGAGTAGCAAAATAGCATGAAGCAAGAGCAGAATAGCAGAATAGCGTGAGGCAGAGTAGAACTGTAGAACAATTTTTGAACTAGAGAAGAATTGCAGAACAATGAAGAAGGGGTAAGAATTGAAATACCTGTATTGTTTGTTTGTCAATCATTTATTCATAATCAGGGAGGAAGGGTGTTGCTAGGGAGGACTATGGTCCTATGATGTTCAAGTTGATTCTTGAGTATTGGGAGTTGTAGCTTCCATCTAGTTGTGGCTAAAAAAAAAAAAAAAAGGGTGGCAAGGTGGTGCTTGGGAAAACACTGAGTTTTTTGTATGCAAGTTGGTGCTTGTATAAGTGGAAGTAGGTGCTTCCATCCGGTTGGTGCTGGAACACTCTGGGAGTTGGTTCTTCCTTCTAGTGGGTGCTAGAGAAACCAAAGAGTTGGTGCTCTCAAACAATTTGGAGCTTGTAAAACAGAGGTAGTAGCCTCACATTGAGTTGGTGCTCAACTATAGATGATGTACATAACTTAAAAGACTGCCTATCATTTCGAAGAAGAAGAGGTTTTCTCCCTTTATGGGTTTCCTCATGAAAATTTGTCTCTGTGTATATATTATGTGTGACTGATGCTCATTATTTATGTTGTTCATATGTTGTATAATATTGATGGTCACTTGGAGAAAAATTAAAAGTGGTTTAATTAACTTAAAATTGTTTAAGCACAGTAACAACTGATTAACCCCCCCTCTCAGTTGTCTTAGTAATTTCAACAAGGTGATCCAAACCTCTTTGGACAACAACCTTCATCAGGAGGATTACCTCCCCAAGGAAGCCAACTAATGGGTTTTTTCCAAAAAATATCCATGAGCTAGCCTTTCACTCAGGGACAACCCTTATACCCAGGACAAATTTCCATCCAACATCTTATCAGGTGGAAACCCTCAACTTCCAGATCATTTTTAATAGGGGTATTACCTACTATTGGGAGCCATCCTTTATCTGGCTGGGGGGAAACCCCCAGTTTTAGGGCCATATTCGCTCTAGGGGAACCAATCAACTAGGGGGAAGACCCTAGCTATCAGATAGTACCCATCATGGGGCTAGCCTATTCCCTTTACCACTAGCCTACTAATATGGCCATCCATACCTAGGAATAGCTAATAATATATGGAACCAACCTCCTCAACTAGGAGGACCCCCTGGAGGCCCACCTTATGGTGGAGGACATCCTGGTGGACCACCCTATGGAGTCATACCTTCTGGAGGACCACCTTATGGAATATGACCCCCTAGAGGACCCCCCTATGGAGGCAAACCTCCTATCATGGGACCACCTTATGGAGGAGGACCGCTCTATGGTGGAGGACCCCCTTGGGTACCACCTTACGGAGGAGGACCTCCAAAACAACACCCATATGGAGGAGGACCACATAATCCACCTCCACAGGTCAACAAACAACTTTCATTTTTAGCAACCTTAGATTTGCCTGATCTTTCAAGCTTGAATAATGATCCCATATGACACTTCCCTTTCTGGCCCCCCATTCCTACCAAACTCCCTTCCAATATTCAAAAGTTTGATGGAAAGCCTAGAGAATATCCAAACAATCACATGATGACTTTCCACCTATGGTGTTCTTCAAACTCCTTGATGGATGATTCCATCTGACTACGACTTTTCCAGTGAACTCTTACAGGAGTCGCAACTAAATGGTATATAGAACTGCTGCAGAACTCCTTTTACGACTTTAATTCCCTTGCTATGGAATTTTTGACACACTTCCAATTACCGATCAGATATGAAATCGATACTGATATTTTAACATGGTTACACCAATCGAACTCCACCCATATCTTTGATCACATTCATGAGTGGCGACGTTGGTGATGACTAATTATAGCCACAATCCCAGACCAACTATTAGTTGATTGGTTTACCAAGTCTCTTTTGCCACCTATTGCTCAAGATGTCTCCATGGGAGTTGTCGTTACAGAGAAACACGCCATATCTCATGCCCAATATATAGATTTAGTATATTCTCAGTCTGGCACATTATACGACTTGATTCCCCATGCTCCTCTTTTATGTCTTGCAATGGTTTATGATGAATGAATGAATCTATTAGTAGTAAAATTCAGAACGCACTAGAATAGTTATGATAGTTACTTCATAATGAATGTTAAATGAATGCACATGGCTACATAATGGTAGATCTGGATATTATGATGTGTTAGAATGATAGATATGGTGTATGTTGAAGTAAAACGCATGTCTAACATCCCCAATGCAACATCCCTTCCAAGGTTGCAGATATGTGGGTCTCGCAGTCACCCATAAATCCATCTCAGATGAGACTTCATTGTCCACTATGTGCGCAGTGTTGCCTTTTGGTCTCCAAAAGGGCCAATGGTTTGTAGGGGTTTTTTGGAAAACTAAAGTAGAACCCAGGTCATCCCAAACATCCAACAAATAGATAGGCCTAAAATATTTGATATTCTCAAGAACATATTTCTTTGAGATCATAGTAAGAAAGGTTGATTTAAATACCTTGAGAACTTTACTTGAGGTCCTAGATTCCTCCACAACCAATAGTAAATCTTTATCAATCAAGTCTATAAACCTTAAAAAAATTTAATGGAAAAAACATCAAGTCCCAGACTCTTATCCTTTTGGAAGGACTCAATAATCATTTGCAATTCCTCCAAAGAAACATCTTGCATTAATACTCTATTCTAGTCCTAAACCATAAAATCAAGGAAGGAGATAGTCATCTGAACTATATTTGCTATATTGATTTGGGGAGGATCGTTGAAAACATTGTTGAAGTGATTAATACTAACATCAGAGATACCCCTAAAGCTATGAACATGAGCCCCTTGAGCATCCTTTAGTTTCAAATAGTGTTAGTGTTTTTCCTCATTTTATCATAGTTGTGGACAAACCTTGTATTTTTATTCTCTTGTGTAATCTATGTCATTGTTCCTTTTCCCCTCGATTTAGATTCTTCCCACTCATTAAGCTCTCACTTAAAAGCTTCCTTCAATTTGATATTCTCCATCTCAGACTTATTGAAAGTGTCATTCAAATTAGATTTAAATATATAAGCTATATCCTCTTCCAAATTCCATATTTGTTTTTTATGGATCATTGAATTTTGATTTTGCCCAATCAATGGTCTTCCTTTTAATTCTCTTAAAGTTGTCACTGAACTAGAACATGGTTGAATCCTCTTCTTGACTATCACATTGTTTCCATTCATTACAACCCAAATATTTGAATTTTGGGTCTTTTAACCAAAATGAGTTAAACTTAAAAGGGCTTGGAGGTTTTGGAGCAAGATCCCCAACTTGAAGAAAGATAGGAACATGATCAAATGGACCTCCTTCTCCAACCCACGTTCTTATATTACCCAATTTTTCAACTATCTAATCAACAAAAATAAATATATTTAGCCTCTTAGAGATTGCACCACCCCCTACCTTATTATATCTTCAAGTAGAGTGCATTATCAGTGGCTCAATCTTCCTTGATGCTTTGCTTTGTCTCAAAATGAAGCTCATATCACCCCTTGTAAGGCCTTGGGAGCTTAGCTCGGGCACACGCACTTCCACCATAGACCAAATCGAGCAAGAAGGATGCTCGGTGCGAATGAAGAGATTGATGTCCTCATATAGTGGAGAGTTGGGGTTCCTTGGGTGCATGATGTACCAAGGGACGACTCCACCCAAGGTGCCTTGCAACGCAAGTTAGACAACATACGGTTTAGAGAAGAATTGAGGGAAATACTTGGGTGCTCCATTGACAAAGGGAAAAACGACTAAGGCATGGGGACGCACTTAGGAATTCGGGTTGAGTCACATAAGGGATGCGTGCACCCAAGAGGACAAGTCGGTTCAATGGATGGGGCATGATGGCATGAAGTGTGCAACAAGTTTGGGAATGTTGATGCCAAAGGGCACGACGATTGAGAGCACATGGGTTTTTTGGGTGACCAAATCTGCAAAGAGGTGCAACACCCCCAAAGGACGTGATGGTTTGTGATGGTGACCTTTGGAGAGCCTATAAGAGAAAAAGGGCGCAAAACCAAGGAAGATAATTTTGGAATACAAGAAGACAAGGAGAGGGGGTTGGGATTCTAAGGTAGACAAAGAGGAGGAGCTACCTCAAGGAGCCAAGTCACTCCACTTTGGGAGGACTTGTGTTTCCTTGAGGAGGAGGGTTCGATGGACATAACTAGGGGAATTTATCTTGGGAATATTTTGGCTAAGTCTAGAAATTCATGTTTGTGGAGGCATGTGTGAGGAAAAACCAAAGTATGTGAAGTCTATGGAAATGAAGAGGCAGAGTCTGCAGAAACGAAGAGACGACATGTCTGGGGTTGGGGGCACATGTAAGGTGTACCATAGGTGGAAGCGAAGAAGGTTGGGATGGTGAGTCTTGGTGACGATCTGTGTATGAGTGTCTTGGTGAGGTGAGTCAAGTCGTTTGACTCCATCCTGTTGTAAGTCGAGTCGGTAGTTTTCATGTTGTAATTTTTCTTCTATAACAAAGACTTAGTTAGGTGTTTGACACGGTTCATGTCGCTCACACTATATCTATGTTTCTCTTGTCGGTTTTGTTTGTTTCATTATTTTCTTGGTTTCTCTTGGATGCATGCTTAAATGTGACTAAGTGTTAAAGAAATTAATGAATTTATAAGTATACAAGAGTTTCACGAGAGTAGGAGTGTGACTTGTCGGTAACCTAGAAAAACGTATGGGTATACTCTAGGTGAGGAGGCGTAGTTCAGATGAAGTATCCTTGGTGTTTCCAAGAAGCTAAGTGAGAAACGACATAGTGACACATGCCCTCAAGAGGTGCATGATCATAAGGCACATTGTGGGGACATGACAAATGGTATCAGAGCATATTTGTTGCATATTTTGGAGAAGGGTTGGGGAGAAACACTTCACCACTATCTCGAAGATAAATGGTATTAGATCGGATTCATTGCATATTTTGGAGAAGGGTTGGGGAGAAAATATTCACCACTAAATCAACGATAGATGGTATCATAACTTGTTGTGGAGGAAGTTCAGTGAGAACATTTGCAACTTGGTCAATGGTTCAGTGCAATGAACTTTTCCATCGTAGACTTTCCATCATAATTACGACAGGGGTTCAATTGATGGTGCGATGGGAAGGTTGACCTGGGCGCACACCTTGTGCAGACCGAGAGCAAATGTTTTGGTGAAACAAAGCACTTGGACATGGTGGGTGATCACAAAATGCATCATAGAGTTCATCATACAAATTTTCACAGACTTGATCACAGAGGAAAAATTTGTTGGTTTGATTCGTGACGAAATCCAGTCTTGGACTTGTTTTGCACACCTTGTAGAGACCAAGTACAGAGTTTGTTGGGTGAACTGAGCACTTAGGAAATACATATGAATGAAATATTCGTTGCATGACTTGTCGCATATCTAACCATAGAAGTGGTCACATAAGTGAAACACAAAGGGTGATCACAAAATTAATCGTGAAGAGGGAGCAGTTATGGGTTGCAACAAGGTGAAGCACTTAGGTGCATTGCACGACCCGGGGTGACCTAGAGAAGCTCCGCAGTAGGAAGTTGGTTGGGAACATTTCCATCATGATGAATTTAAGTCATGAATTGCTAAGAAAAGTAGTTGATTTGAGATGGGTTGTTGGATGAATTGGTAGACTGCAAACTTTGGACCAGGTGACTCTTCGCAGAGTTACAACAGTCGGTTACCAACAATATGAATTAACAGTCAGGTGGGTGATGCATGGTGACTTGAAGCAGAATCAGTCAAGGTGTGGAGATGGAAAATCATTGGAGATGAGTTCAATTAGTTGTGTGCGAAGTTGGAGACTTAGATGAATTTCTAAAGTGGACAGATGGACTCAGCCTTGTAATGTAGCAGACGATGATTGAGGAGAGTTCATGCAAAGAGTTTGTTTCTTGGGAATGAATTTCTAGGACAGTAGGATTAGAACATGGTTGCAACAAATGATACTGTTGGAAATTTATGGTTGTCTTGAGTTCTTGCATTTTCCAAGTGTTGCAACAAGTTATTTGAAGGGAAGTCGGATGACTTGATGGTTCAAGTGCATTCAATTTCCATGGTGAAAACCGACAGACTTGAGGGTGACTTAAGTGGTGTATATTCAAAGAATTCATGCAAGATTTTGGAACGCTTTGGTTGGGAGAACATGCCGACAGATTAGGGCGACCTACTTGGACAAGTCCTGTGGTGGACTTAGGCATATTTGGATGCAACCGTGAAGGTGGCTTGAGGAAGTTTTCTAACTCTTTGATGAGGTTTGTTAGACACGTCATTGCAGTGTTGGGAAGTGAGGTCCAAACATGTCAAGTTTGAGAGGATGGATGAGGTGCCCTGGTTCTTGGTACCTTAGCCATATTTTTTCAGTCAGGTGGTGACTTTACAAATCACAACGATAGTGCCAAATTTTGGACGCTTGCAAGAGAGAAAGGCCGTTTCATTCCGAGAGATGGATGGACTCAGCAAAGAAGTCTACTAAGAATTATTGGTAGTCAAACTGAGTGGAAAAAATGAAAACCAAGTGACTTGGGTGGTGTTCGCTCACCTTTGGTATGGTACATTGGATGATTTAGAGCATGCCTTGGTGAATTGAAAATGATTATGTGATGACCCAGAGATCCAGTGGGGGTTGTTGGTTGATATTGGTAGAGTATTGGTGCGAACGTGCCTAAGGCATGGAAGTTATTTGAGGTGACTCATTCGACTTGGAGCACTTTGGACAGTTCGTTAGGATGTTTGAGGAGTGTAGGAATGTTGGCCACACTCATTTAAGATGTTGAGTTTCATTAAAGTGACTTGACGGAAGGAGGTGAATTGGGGGCTTCCCTTAGTTTGAAGGATTGTGCAGACAAGAAAATTGCAACATGAAGAAATCACTAGGACTCGTGCATTTCTCTTTCTTTGGGCACATGGTTGAGGGTGAAGCCTAACCATTCCAAGGAGTAGATAGGTAGACGTAACAACATTGTTAGGTGATGGAGTAGTGGGAGTCTGGACACGCAATTCTTGGAACATATTAGCTAATTGTGCCAAGAGGTGGACAATGGAGTCAAGTTGTTGCATATGACTTTTCTCTGGGGTGACTTCATAGTGCAACAAGGTGAGGATCGACCTTGCCTTTGTCTGAGATATTTGCATCGATGAACCAAATTGTGGAAGGAAATCAAAGTATGGATGCACCAATAGGTTCATAGTGCAACACTCAGACATTGCGGATGATCCTTTTAACGAAGATCGAATGATGGAAACAACGACGAGGCAAGTATGGACACTTGACTTAGTCTTTGGATTTGGAAAAAGTGATGGAGATGTGACAAAAAAGACTAAGTTCGAGCATGAGGAAGTGCATTCTCATGAGTTGGGTGTGACCGTCAGACTAGATATCCAATCAGTACACGACATGTAGGATATATGTGTGCAAAGAGATGGCAGAATTTGTTGAAGTATGGGTGTAGAGGCAAGTTCATAAGAGTTCAACACTTAGGTGAATTTTGAAGTTTTGGTTGAGGTTGCAAAAATGGTTGAATCGACAACAACAATAGTAAAACAAAGATTGATCATCGCAATGGGATAGTGGCAGCGTAGACATTGCGAACAAAGTTGGGAAGGAAATTTCTTTCCATATTTGCAGATAGTTTGGTCCCACACAACTTTGGGAAAGGGAAATGTGGATGGTTGCACATGTTGCATATGATTTTGTTGGACATATTTTCATTGATGTCAACAGTCGATGTCATTGTGATGTGATGATGAGTTGCTATGAAAAACATGCAGAGGAATCTACCTAAAGATCAGGAGAGGCAACACATTAGATTTCATGAGATCAGTGCATTGCAGAAACACTATAGGGATCGAATTCCCAACAGATCAATGATCCTGATCAGTTAGAATCCAAGTACAAAACCAAAAGTCTCAGAAGGGAAAGCGCATTGCAGAAATGTGATTGGGATTGAAATCCCCACAGTAAAACTAAAAAAGAATCGAGGAAGAATCTTGTCCATTGATGTAGGTTTCAGGACAAACAAGGACCGTTGTATCCCAGTAAGGCAAGATCAATGACGGGGAGCCATTCTGGGATGCAAGGGTTGAGTTAACGATTGAGCAAGTTTCAGTTCTGTAATCCACATAGATTGTCGATCGTCACCTGCCAATAGATCTAAGGTTCACATTGATTCCACTACAAGCAAGCAGTTTCTATTGTGAAACTCGGGAAATGATTTAAATGTCATGTTAGTTGGGACTCTGCAATCATCCCTGATCATAGATATCTACGTTGGTTTAAGCACAATCGTCGATCTGAGATATAGATCAATGAATAAATCCTAGCCATCCATCTCAACGGTTGATTAAGGCACAATCGTTGGATGAATCCAAGTGGAAGGATAGAATAAGCACTTCCATGTTAACCACTTCGGCATTGACTAAATCTGGTGAAAATTAGACCTTTGAAGCCCTGAAGTCTCGAAGTCATGAACTTCTGTCAACCGTCGAATCAGAGGAAGAGAAGGGAAATCTTGTCAACAGTTGATCTATTCAGAGCGCACCAAGGATAAAATTGGTCAACTATGGCGCTGACGAATCCAGAGGAAAAGAGACTAGAATGAGTAAGTGTACCCGAAGTCCTAAGCCCCGAAGTCACGTCAACCATTAATCTGGAGTAAAACATGGGAACCATTAGATCAAGAGACGATCAACTTCGGTGCTGACCACTTTGGTGGAAAATGGTTTAGAACATGTAAATTCACCTGAATGCCGAAGCTCCGAAGTCATGAAGTAAGACACGTGGCACACACATTGAGATCCCATGTCATCATAGTCCATGTCAACAAGACCACATCAACAAGGACACATGGCACAATCAGATGATGACAAGTGTCAAGATCTAGTTGGCATTTTAGGTATGTGTAAGTCACGAATCTAAGTGACATGTGGCAACCACTTTCTCAGTGCCACATCTTTTAGCACAAGAATTTGTAGTTAGAAGAGGCCTAACTATCTGATTTTTAGGTTTTTGCTAAGTGCTAGTTTCCCCAGTGGTAAAAGACACTATCCATTGTACATTCAAGGCACTTAATTAAAATGGTTTTGTCATCATGAAAGACTACAAATTTCTCTGCACACTTTCAAGGTTGAAGGTGTTGTTTTTTTGGCAATGATACCTAATCTGCACATAGACGCAGTGTAAGTGGCACTTGCTACAGGCGCTACATAATATTCTGGCAGAATACGAATTGTGCAGAGTTATTTTACCAGTTTTGAGTCATTAACTTGAAACTTGGATTCTAAACAATTGAAAATTTATTTTTGAAAAATGGAGGAGGTTTTTGTTCATAACATGCCGAATAACAAAAACCTCACTCAGTTTTTCAAAATGTATTTTTTTTTGAGAGATATTGGATATAGAAGTAGGTGTTGCGTACTCTGCACAATGGCGCTACGTACTAATTTCCTGTAGCGGTCACAGTTTTGATATTTTCCTTGTTGGGAGGTTGCCACATGTCAAGGAGAGTTTGAATGACTTCTCAAGGATAAGTTAGACATCAAGGGACACCTGCACCTAAGATTTATCTCCAGAAAAGGCCTCATACATGAGCTAGAAACAATTTATTAATGACTTCCAACAAATTCCTGAAAATTAGCAATTTGTTGGATTTTTGTCTCTTTGACTGTTGCCACATATCTCCAAGGCTTAGAATCCAATGGAGGAGATGGGATTCGACCTCCTAAGGTTACTTGGATTCTATTTTCTATTTAAGGAGGGAGATATC
Source organism: Picea engelmannii (assembly GCA_009831015.1). Taxonomy (NCBI): domain Eukaryota; kingdom Viridiplantae; phylum Streptophyta; class Pinopsida; order Pinales; family Pinaceae; genus Picea; species Picea engelmannii. Next base: position 93,956 of record ML787146.1, on the reverse strand, counting down.
TCTTGGAGAAGGAAGAGGGATGAGCCAAGAGAGGCTAGAGAGAGTAGGAATAGGTTGTTTTCTATGTGTGTTCATTTGTAAGCCCGAGGGCCTGTTGTAATTAGCATTTCTGCCATTAGAGATTCATGAGAGTTTCTTATCAGACTTCATGTTCTTTGTTATCAGTCTATCTTGTCATCTTGCTTGAATAATATTTATAGATTTTGAAGATCAAAAGTTGCCTTTGGTTAATGAATTCATGAGCTGCAAAGGATTTGTCGTAATTGCTTGTTAATCACAGTTTATTGTTCAATCACTCTTCAATATATATTACAGAAAGGATCTATGTTATGTGGTTATCCTTCTCTTTGTTTACCTTCTATTCTTCTATCCATCTTCACATAAGCCTTTTGTCTGGTAGGCAACTTGATTGCCTTTGATCTGTAGGATGTTATGACTCCATGCCCAATGGAATGTATTTGCAACAGTCTGATGCCCTCCTTTTTACTCTCCCCTTGTTGATCCACCTATTCAAACTATTTTAATCCATTTACATTTCTATGTTACCAAGCTTACTCTCATTTGTAGTCTGGGAGTGACTCTTGGAGTGTTAACATAATTGGCGTCGTCGCCGGGGATGGATTTGAGCAGATTGAAAAGCTCCCTAGGAAGAACGACATTGCACGGCTCTAGCTTTAGATGGTGACTAAAGTTGGACACCTTCAAGACTGCACATTCACCATGGTGACTCCATTGTTCATAATCTATTGGTGACTCCCCTGGGGACGAGAAAAATCAAATGGCTATGAAGGCTATCCTGACCAGGAGGTTTGCCCCACTCAATTTTTTAGCCATAGATGGTTATCCACATCTTGTGCCTCAAATTGATGAATGGCAAGATCTACTGCCCATATTTTATAAAGGTGATGATGACAACCCTTTTGAGCATGTGCATGAATTTCATGCTTTGATGCAACAACTTGACATCCATCATGAAGATATATTGATGAAAATGTTCATGTATTCATTGGAAGGCGATGCGAGGCAATGGTATAGAACACTCCCTACTTCTAGTATTTCCTCTTTGAAGGAATTTCATGATGTTTTTTATTCTCATTGCAAGAAAATTTATCCAACTGAAAGACTTTTTGAGAATTGTTGTGAGGGGTATGCATCATATATTCAAGATTCAACAAGTGATTCCTCTAGTAGTGATGATGAAGGGGATTATTATAGAGAGCAGGACTTAGATGATGAGTTTCATAATGCTTTTCCTAAATTTGAAGAACAAATGCATCATTCATGTCAAAATATAGGTCCCCAAGAGAAAGATCAATATGGACAATCCATCGTTTCCTTGTCTCCTCCTTTTCTCGATTCTTTAAGTCAAGAGGTCATCTTAGATTCAGATTTATTTTGTCATGAGAATAGTGTTGCAACTTGTCATGACCAAATTCATACCTTATCAGCCCCTCCTATTGTTAATGAACCAATGTGCCATGATTTTCCAAGTTTTGATGACTATGAGGATGTTTTCCCTGAGCAACCAGTTGTCCCAGCTATTGTACTAATCCCCTCAACCATTAATAGTCAAATGGTCATTGATTCACCTTTGTATGATGATTATGAAGATGATTTCCATGAACAATCTATTGAAGACCTTATATTAGAAAAGTTCCCTTCCCATCAAAGCAACAATAGCTTGTTTCAACCCTCATGTCATATTTTTGTTGCTGAAAAAGAAGAAAAAGATGATAATCTAATTTTAGAGGGTGAAAAACTAAGAAATTGGGACCATAATCCAAGCTATGATGAATATCCTTCACAATCAGAAGATAAGATAGAATAATGTAGTTTCCCAAGCACTTATAATTGTGATGAAATTCCCTATCAACCCCATATTCCTCTTGAAGACACAAGCTCAGTTTCATCAAGAAGCCAAGATCAAATGCCATGTGATCAGATGAGAAAGGTTGAAATTAAAGAAAGACAAGCATCACTAAGCCTTTTTTCTAGTACACCTCATGACCAGGAGTGGACCAAGGCCATATGCATTGAGGATTTATCAGAAAATCAGCAAGCCACACCACAACCAGGCATAGTGGAGGAAGGACCTAATGCAATACTTTTCCTTTTTACACAAAGCAATGTCTCAGGGGCAAGTATTGATGATATTTTTCAGGATCCATTTGCAGCCTATCTGCAAGCAGAAAGTGGGCCTAGAATCATTGATTTCTTCAATGGAAAGTGAATTGCCAAATGTTTCTTTGATGTGCCTTCAAGTAAGAATTATCTCTGGTGCTTAAGGAAGCAGATTTCAAAGCTTCAAATAGTTGAAAAAATGATGAAATGGCTTCATTGGTTGTTTCATGTAACTTGAATGCTTCATTTTTCCAATAATTAGAGTAGGTGTGTGCAATAATCTTGTTGAACAAGCATCATTTTTATCATTTTGTCAGTTTCAATTTTCATTTGCATTTAGTTTCAGTTGAAGGTGACAGATCAAAGCAGATTGGAGAGGTTAAAGGTTGGGAGCAGTCCTAGGATAAGGCACTGAAACTACAAGAGTTCTTAGAGCCTCATAGGGAGGAATCTATCCCCCATGGAGCCTATGTTAGCACAATAATTTTTAGCTAGAAGAGGCCTAACTATCTGAGTTTTAGGTTTTTTCTAAGTGCTAGTTTCCCCAGTGGTAAAAGGCACTATCCATTGTACAGTCAAGGCACTTAATTGAAATGGTTTTGTCATCATGAAAGACTACAAATTGCTCTGCACACTTTCAATATTGAAGGTGTTGTGGTTTTGGCAATGCTACCTAATCTTCACACAGACACTGTGTAAGTGGCACTACCTATAGGCGCTGCATAATATTCTGGCAGAATACGAATTGTGCAGAGTTATTTTACTAGTTTTGAGTCATTAACTTGAAACTTGGATTCTAAACAATTAAAAATGTATTTTTGAAAACTGGAGGAGGTTTTTGTTCATAACATGCCAAATAACAAAAACCTCACTCAGTTTTTCAAAATGTGTTTTTGTTTGAGATATATTGGATATATAAGTAGGCGTTGCCTACTCTGCATAGTGGCGCTGCGTACTCTGCATAGTGGCGCTGCGTACTAATTTCCTGTAGTGGTCACGGTTTTGATATTCGCCTTGTTGGGAGGTTGCCACATGTCAAGGAGAGTTAAAATGACTTCTCAAGGATAAGTTAGACGTAAAGGGACACCTGCACCTAATATTTAGCTCCAGCAAAGGCCTCATGCATGAGGTGGAAACAATTTATTAATGACTTCCAACAAATTCCTGAAAATCATAAAACAGTTTGTTGGATTTTTGTCTCTTTGACTATTGCCACCTATTTCCAAGGCTTAGAATCCAATGGAGGAGATGGGATTCAACGCCCTAAGTTTATTTGGATGCTATTTTCTATTTAAGGAGGGACATATCTCTTGGAGAAGGAAGAGGGATGATCCAAGAGAGGCTAGAGAGAGTAGGAATAGGTTGTTTTCTATGTGTGTTCATTTGTAAGCCTGAGGGCCTGTTGTAATTAGCATTTCTGCCATTAGAGATTCATGAGAATTTATTATCATACTTTTTGTTCTTTGTTATCATTCTATCTTTTCATCTTGCTTGAATAATATTTACAGATTTTGAAGATCAAAAACTGCCTTTGGTTAATGAATTCATGAGCCGCAAAGGATTTGTGGTAATTGCTTGTTAATCACAGTCTATTGTTCAATCACTCTTCAATCTATATTACAGAAAGGATCTCTGTTATGTGGTTATCCTTCTCTTTGTTTACCTTCTATTCTTCTATCCATCTTCACATAATCCTTTTGTCTGGTAGGCAGCTTGATTGCCTTTGATCTGTAGGATGTTATGACTCCATGCCCAATGGAATGTATTTGCAGCAGTCGGATGCCCTCCTTTTTACTCTCCTCTTGTTGATCCACCTATTCAAACTATTTTAATCCATTTACATTTCTATGTTACCAAGCTTACTCTCATTTGTAGTCTGGGAGTGACTCTTGGAGTGTTAACAACATCAACAGTGACGTCAACAAGCCATGTCACTCTGGGAGTATGCCCTTCAGGGATATTCAGTTCCTCCTACTAGAAACTAACTAAAGCACTGAAGGCCGAAGTTAATGTTGGTCGTTGATCTAAGATCCTTTGGGTTCTCATGTTGGTCATTTATTCTTCTTTGGGTTTATATCTTTATCTTGAGCATCCTAGGATTCATGTATGTTTGGGGTTCCAACAAAAGCCTCTAAAACTATCGGCCCTCCTAGTAAACCAGAAGGCAACGCAACACACATAGTGCACTGCACAGTCTCACCCGAGATAGTCTTAGTGGCTGGCTGCAATACTCATGTGTTTGCATCCCAGGATTGAGTGGGGATCTGGGAAATGTGTGTTGAGGGTTCTACTTAACTTATTAATGCAATAAGTTGTCACTCACGATCATGCATGCAATATCATCAACTCATTTGTTTAGTAAAGAAACAATTATTGAAGACAATAAATAAAAACATGCATTCAATTACATAACACGGGTTTTACCATGGTTCACCCCCCCTTGGAATACGTCCACAAAGATCTGGATCTTCTCTCTTTTATTATAATCGTTCCAAAATTACAGCACTGTGTGCTTTACAACTTTTCTCAATCGGTTCAAGATCTGTTATGAGGCGGACTAGTTCGCACCAGGCTCCTCAGCCTATGATCTAACCCTCAATATCTACCCTGCTTATTCCTCTCCAGATAAATAGCTTACAAAATTAGGTCGTATATCAAAATATTACATCTCATCAGCCTCTTCTGCTCTCCTTCTATGAGACCTAGGTATCTATATTTATACGTTTCTGGCTCGCCAACCATTACAATATATTGCAAAAAATCTAACCCTAATGTCTTAAGGTCTTCAATGCAAGCATGTGTGTTTCTCTTCTTTCCAGTTGTCACTTCCCTCGTGCATGCTTTATCACTCCAGTGTTTTCCTTTTTCGTAATGTTAGTCTCACAAGGACGAAAATTATCACTCGAAAGACGCCCTTTCAAACCGTTTAACGAGTGGGAAAGAAAGCAAGATCACTCGACAATATTTTCATGTTTAGAGAGTCTGAAAAGAGCTTAAAGGAGACTCCAGGGGGTTCCTTTTTCGTGTATCCATACAGGTCCGAAAAAGAGATAAAAGTCTACCCGGATGCATTCTCATGTATTTACGAGCATGAGAAAGAACAAAGACTAAGCTCGGTATGCCCCCATCTTGAAAGCTAGTGGCTTAACTCCAGAATGATCATCAAAGGCTGGAGACATGCCCTCCAAGCTTCAATTCATTCACCGGTGCTAAGGTCGTCACCAATTTCTCTAGTAGATGAGGAAAAGGAGAAGGGTGGATGAAAAGAAGGTTCAAGAGAGGTGACTGTTTCATTTTTTAACGATCTTGACACAGGAAAAGAACTATGCTCGGAGCCTCTATTTCATTTTTTAACGAGCTTGCCACAGAGAAGAGAAACTATGCTCGTGGTTTCGTCCGGATCATGGCTTCCAAGAGGATAATGCTCTGGAAGGGTACCATGTCAATGGATAAAACGTGGTCATGGCCTCCAAGAGATCTTCGCTGGAAGGAAGATAATCACTCGAGAAGGAACATGTGTCAAGGGCCACAATAGGAGTAAGGAGATCAGGCTCCAATAATCCTACTGAAGAAATCACCATGTGCACTACCGGATCCAAATCGTCGGAAGTTGAAAGCATGGGATATGATGAAAAATCAACACCAGGAGGGGAGATAGATGGTATATCTGCTCAAATTTCTTCACGAGGGGGAAGAAAAGAGGATCAGTGACGGTTATCATTCTGAGGTAACTTGTCAATGAGAAACATTTCTGGGAGAGATTCATCCGAAGGAAAAGTTGGGGAAATGTAGTCGATTGCAGACGACAAGGAACTCAACTGTGATTGCATCGAGGAACTGTCAAGTGCCAAAAGATATTGGGCATTCGACGAGGGAGAAGCGGATTGGGTAGAAACGTATGACGTTTTGACTGGACTAAGTGGCACGGTGTCACTTAGTGCATCGAATTCCAAAGGACAAGGTACAATCCAAGGGTCGGATGATTCCAAATATTGATAAGCCACGGTCGAAATCATATCAACGGTGGCAATGTGATGTGTAGTCGGTGGAAGTGGTGTAGGGAAGGTACCCATGAGGCTAGAATATTTCAGTAATCCAACACCAACGCTTTCATACGTGATCTTGTGGTCTCCCAAGAAAGGAGTATTGTTGGTAGCGGGAATGCGAGCATCGGTCGTGCAGAAATCCAACTGATCAATAGTGACAATTTTTCCCTAGTGAGGAAATTGTACACATCGAAAGACCGACGAGGCAATGACAGTCATGGCATAAAACCAACTTCTTCCAAGTAACAAGTTGTAATCGAGGGGAGCATCGACCACCTCGACATCAACAGTAAAATCCCATGGGGATGAAAACCTCACCCATCGAAGGCGCGTGACATCGTTGGGGATTTATTGAGTGCTGGTGATTTTAAACCTTTCCAACACGCTAAAGACATGACACAAGTTGAGGCTCCCTCATCCATGATAGTTCGATGGATTTGTTGATTGTGAAAAACAACATCAACTTGGAAAGAAAGTTAGTGGGAGAGTTGAGATGCATAATTATCCAGATTAAACATGATCTGATTGGACGACTCAGGATCAACAGCGCCAAGAGCGTTCAAGAGCATTCTACGTTGACTGGGGCAGTGTTGTAGAACTTCTAACGCAGACATAGCACATGGTGCTTGAGCCAAATCTTCAACAATGTTGTAGTTTTGGTCAGCACGTGAACTAGGATTAAAGGTAGCTTTGCGGATAGTTCTCTTAGGAGGGCATAAGATAGAGTCGAACGTGGGTTTCTCAATCTGAAGTGGTCTAGATGGAGGATTAACCGATGGAAGACTAACAGAGGATGATGATGGATCCGGTAAAGTGTCGGCACCGTTAGTGTCTTTTCCCTTGTCAGGGTTGCCTGGTGTGTCGTAGGTCTTAGAGTGAGTGGTCAAATTAATCCCATTAAACATATAAATATGTGCACTCGACGAGGCCTCATCATTAGGATCGCTAGAACTACCCCCAGGAGAGGGGGTTTGAGCAACCATGGATTGTCGCTACGGAAAATGTTGAGTAAGCACAGCGGGTTGTGACTTACCTTGGAAAATTTTGGCCACTTCATTGCGAAGTGGACAATCTCGAGTGTAGTGATCGTCACCACAAATAATACATGGAAATTTCAGTTTCTGTTGTGGTTGCTTTTCGGTAGTAGGTGGTTGATTTTTTGGTTGTTCATTATTATTTTTTGATTTATTCTTTGTCTTCTTCTTACCTCCGGATTGTTGTGAAGGGGCATATTGAACTGCATTCACCTCAAAGATCTGAGTTTGGGGGGAGGTAGAGGAGGGTGTAGTTGATTTGGAAAGAGATTGAGTTGTGACGGAACCGATAACACCATCCGCACGAGATGACGATGATGGCTTAGAAGGATCGGTATTAGCTCGAGTAGCATTCAAAAGAAAATCATACAAAGTACCAGATTGGGAATAAATCAAGTCTAAGTACTGAGCCCGAGCGATGGCTTGTTCCTCAGTGACCGCACCACCCATGGAGACATCGCAAGCGATCGGGGGTAACAGTGATTTAGTAAACCATTCCACCAAGAGCATGTCAGGAATGACTTCCTTGATCATCCTTCGTCATCGCCTCCACTCATGAATATGGTCAGAGATATGCACGGAGTTGGTTTGACGAAGGGAGGTCAAGAGTTTAGTACCTGTCTCGTAGCGAATAGGCAGTTGGAAGTGTGTGAGGAAAGACATGGCAAGGGAATTGAAGTCATGAAAAGAAGCACGTGGTAGTTCGATATACCACTTTGCTGCTGAACTGATAAGTGTCCGCTGGAAAAGACGCAAACGTATAGAATCATCCATGAGGGAGTTTGATGAACACCACAAATGGAATGTCATCACATGGTTGTTTGGGTCTTCGCCAGGGTTTCTGTAAAATTTTGAAATATCATAAGGAAGTTTAGTCAGAATGATTGGCCAAACTGGTGAATGAGAAATAAGATCATTAGTTAACCGAGACAGGTCTGGGAGATCCAAAGTCGCAAGAAAAGGTAGATGTCGGTTAATGTGTGAATGATACTGGTGTGGCATTTGAATGCCAGTAGGACCATAGACTGGGTTAGGTGGATAGTTGTAACCAGTAGGTCGTCCTATATACGGTTTTTGCCGGCCAGGATAAGTAGGATTCGATGGTGCATGCGAAACGTGGGCATAACCCGGTGGGTTTTGAACATTATAGGCCGAGTGATTTGTTTGCCCGTGAGGAAGATAAACATTTTGGCCTTGACAATGGTACATAGTGGATATCGGAGGTAGATACACACGAGGTCCATGAAGAGGATAAGACTGTGGTCCTGGAGAACTCCAGGTGGTGTTTTGGATACTGCTCGGATAAGATTGCCCATAAGATGTTCCGGGAGGAACAGGATTGGATACTCCTCCTAGTAGGTTATTATACAAGTGTCCCCCAACGTGGGGTTGAGTAAAAGTGCCTCCTGAAGATACTCCCCAGGATTGTGAAGGGTTTCCAGCAAACGAGGGTTGCCCCCCTGCCAGCAGTGGATTTACGACTATGGTGTGACTAGCAAACGGAGGTTGCCCTCCAGGAGGAGTATGAAAAGGGGGTTGTCCCCTGGAAGGGGCAGGCCCACCATGGAAAGGTAGTCCTCCAGGAGGGAAAGATATGTTGGATGGTGGTTTCCCTCTAGCCGATTGTGTTTGGCCAACAGGGGTCTGCATTCTCAGGTGAGAAGATGTCCTAGCAAGATCATGTGGAACATGCAGAGCTGTAGAGTAAAGACTTGTAGAAACATGGGTAGAGATTGAAGTGCTTTGGGGAAGAGTAGAGGTGATGAGTCCAACATTAGGATGGACTTGTGTTGGTGTAGAAGTAGAGTGAATAACCTGATCGACTAGGTGATTCATGGTTTGACTGGATAGTCATGTTTCACTAGGAGGGTCATGAGGAGGAAAGGGTTGTCGAATAGATTCGAAATGTTCATAGAGATCACATCCCAATGAAGTCCTCCATACAGAACAAGCAGGTGTGGAATTAGTTTCTACTGCAGTGCTAGGATGAACAGGAGTCCTATACTCATCACCAAAGAGTGGTTTCGTGGATCCCATATATGTTTCGGTAAAGATCCTCTCCGGTAATCGTGGGACTTCTTCATCTATGACGTTCCCAAGGGAGTCTAAACGAACCAAAAGTGGTTCGAGAGGATTTACCGACATAGATGTGGTGGGATTTTAAACCGTGTCCAAAGTGTCTTCTAATTTATCTAACGGAGGAGCAATAGCACTTCCGGCGTCATATTGATTTTCTACCTCTCTACGGTAGTTGTCTTCTGGAGGGTTAGGAGGTAAGGGTTGATATCCTTCTAGAGGCAACCCTTGCATCCTACGTGATCGACGAAGACCTTTATCGTCTACGGGCTCAATTGTGGAGAATAACAGAACACACTGAAAATCTAGGGCCAACTAAGAAAAAGAAACAACATGCGTTAATAAAATCTAGGAATCAACCAAGAAAACAAAAACTTCTCTCGATGACTGTACTAGTTGGTGATGAAATCCAATGTCGCATGATCAAGTCAAGAAGGGGCTGGGATATGGTGGAACAGTTACAATGGCAACCTTCTTAACAGACTTATGCCTTGGTGCAAGCTTCCATGCAGTAATTGTGGATTTACCCTCCAAGGAGCCCGAGTGAGTTTGACTAATGTCTGTTCCAGGTACAGTGAGACTTCCCTTCACCATCACCTTGTGTAAGTACCTAAAGATTATGGCAACTAAAGATACCAATTCGTAGTGAGTCCCTGGGCAGGTACAGTCGACAGTTCGATCTATAACGTATGGGCAACATAACAAGTCTGAAATCAAACCTAAAGGCTCCCACACATAATCGTGGGTATACCTTGAAGTGACCCCCAATATATGATCCAACCACTACAAACAATTGAACCACAGAGGGATAATCTTCGTAACTCACCTGAATGCGACCTCGTGCGTAACCCCTGTGTGAGAGGGGGATCCCAGAAAAACAATACGACAATTAGATTTGACTCTCCCTAACTCAGGATGCTAATGTTCGTTTTGAGAACTTTGGAGAGTTGTACGCACAACCTAATCCAAATTTCTAACCCTAGTCCACTGTTGGTGGAAGATCCTAAAAACAAAAATGTTCTAGATAATTTTTAATTAGCATTCATTTTAGAGCTGTTCTTTACTCAAAGGGTGCACGAAAGTGAAACTGATGAAATGATGACTCAATGCCCAAAAATATGAATAGAATATGATAATCAATCATTTCTTTTCAATGAACGCCTATTTAAGGGAAAGAGAAAGAGTCATTTTCACTTTCAAACACTAATATGCAAAATCCTCAAACAATTGGTTCTCAATCGAACCCAATGCAATGCTAAATTTTTTTCAAAAACACCTTCTAATATGAAAATCAAGCACTAAAATGTATCTTTTCGTTTTGTATGCGAATGATGGTTGATTCAATGCAAAAACTTCTCCTATCAACTACCTTTTCAGATCAAGGAGATTCAGACAAGCAGGATCATATTTTGCACACACAACACACACCCTCTTGCTATGATTGAAGCAAGAAGCAAACATAAAACAAAAATAACAAAGAAAAATCAAACAATTCACACAAAAATGAGGTGTTCAAAGAACAATGACCTTCAAAAAACCAAGTGAGAAGAGTCACAGACTTCAAATGTCCTTCACTGGAGTTCCTGCTTAGTCGGATAGGAGAGGGAAAAAACAGTGGATTGATTTCAAACTCTCAACAACAAAAACTCAAAAAGAATGAAGAAGGGCATAAAATATGAACAACAAGATGTTTACTTCTCAGGAGGAATCATGTCAAAGGTCAAAGGAAGAATCATGAATCTTAAAACAGCTCAGCAAGTGAAAAAACAGGGTTTAGATCTCCAAAAATTGCAATTTTTGAAGAGATTTTGGGAAAAAAGGGCTAGCGCTGTGGTATAAGGGCCACCAGAGAATTATAAAGCTCTGTCTAACAATTCTATGGAGTGCTGGCGCTCTGCTAACATGGGCAGGGGGGCGCCAGGCTAAAAAAACTCATAAAAATGTTAAAAAACCCAAAATTTTGATCAAATTTTGACAGGTAAGTTGAGTGTGATGGGGTAAACAGTGAACCAGCAAGTGCAATCAGATATGAAGGGATTAAAAATGCCTAAGAACACAAAGGGAAATACAAGGCCTTATGAGGAAAAATCAAAACTAAGAAAGTTCTGATTCGATCCCCAGTGGAGTCGCTAGTTTTTGTTGAAGGAAAATCTCCCTACGGACAGGTAGATCTCCTCAAAGAGATAGACTCTTAACTCTAAGACAGAAAGTGCTTATCATGGTCACTGAATTCCTTTTAGATCTAGGTGAACTAGTGTGTAAGGATGAAGGAGAAAAGAAGTACCTTTTACTGGTGTTTGTCCCTGCACGCTCCGAGTTGAACTCCAATCTTTTGCTCCTCGATAAGCCCTGTGGAAAAACAAACTACGACCACTTCCTACTCTATTAAGATTAGTCTGAAATAGGTCTATATACTAAAGAGACAAATTCATGTGAGATTGAACACGGATTAGAAAGAAACAGGCCAAGCAAATTATATTAATGAGGACAGAGCATTGCTTACAACCATAGATGACTTGCAGCAGTTTCATCAAGTCCTCCTTGTCTACCCCTTGCTCAAAAGATCCATGATCCAAATGATGATAGCTTCACTAATTTCTCCCTATGAGATCATAGGTTTCTTGCTTCCAAAATATCTCTGTTCCAACACCACTTATAAGATCATAAGTTTGGTGTGATTCTCTCTTTTCAGTCCCCCTTTCACCATGAGAAAGCTTGCTTATATAGCTTTGGAGAGGCTCAACAACTTGAGATATCCTTGGAATGAGTTAAGGATTTTCCTCCTCCAGTTGAGGATCTGCCCTAAGATCATGGCTGGACTAGGGATTTGAGCTCAACTGCCTTCTAAGAATGAAAAGATCCTTCCCCCATTCATCTCAACAACTCAACTGCTGCCTAAAATAGGTAGTGCTCTTTTAAAAGGGCCATCAGAGCGTTGTAGCGCTCCCTAGTAGTGTTTAGGGGAGTGCCAGCACTCCTAAAGACACCAGCGCTCCCTCAAAAGGGCCAAAGGAGATTTATAACTCTCCCAAACAGTGTAAGGGGGAGCGCCAACACTCCCAGAAGAGGTATAGGGGAGCGCTCTCCTTCAAAACTTAGTTTTTTGAGTGTTTTCAGATACCAAAAGGTTCATGAGCCCAGTTAACCTTTCCTCCTCTTCCAAATCAAGTGTTTGACATGTGCCAAGTGTCCTCTTGATGTCTTTTACAAACACGACATGGGCATCATGGCAGTATGCTTTCTTTAACACTTGTGACACTTGTGAGCAAAAAAGCGACACTTGCGAATCTTGTAATGATGACACTTGCGACACTATCAAAGTGAGTATTTTTTATGTGTAACAAAAGGCACAGGGAATTCAAATTTGGCAATCAATTGTAGATGGATACACAGCACCAGCAGTACCACCAACAAATGACAAAGCAGTGAAACTCGGTGAGAATAATTCCAAAGCCATAAATGAATTTTTGAATGGTATCAGTGATACGGTATTCACCAAAGTTGCACATTGTAAATCTACTAAAGAGATTTGGGACAAGCTTTGAAATATTTATGAAGGAGATTCAAAAGTCAAAGCAGCAAAGCTTCAAACTTACAGAGATCAGTTCGAACAACTAAAAATGAAGGAAGATGAATATATCGCAACCTACTTCTTACGAGTCGATGAAACAATGAATGCAATCATAGGATAGGGAGAAGAAATCAAAGAATCTGTAATTGTTCAAAAGGTACTAATATCTCTTCCTATGAGATTCAACCCTAAGATATTAGCACTAGAAGAAATATCGGATCTAAACTCAATAAGTATGGACGAACTGCATGGAATCTTCATAGCATATGAGATGGGAACTGAATAGGAAAATCTAGATGTAAAAGAAGCAACCTTCAAAGCATCCAAAAGATAAAAGCAAAAGAAAAAGGAACAAGAAGAATATAGCAACAACAGTGACGTCTCGAAAGATGATGAAGAAGTGGCAAACTTCGTCAAAAGATTGAACAAGGGAACCAACGGTAGGTACAGAGGTAAGCTTCCTTTAATTTGTTTTAATTATGATGGTATTGGTCATTTTGCTAACAAATGTCCTCATAAGAAAAAGAGAAATGATGAAGGTTACTCAAAAGACAGACAAACATATAAAGGTAAAAGAACTACAAAGAAAGTTTTCAAGAAAAACTTGTGCAACAAAGAAGACATCTCATCATCAGATGAAGATGAAGTCGGTGACAATGAAACATGGAGAGTTCTATTCATGGCAGTAGAAGACTCTGATAAAGAAGACTCCGAAGACGAATATGAAGAAGAAATTGAAGAGGCAGAAGTTGACTTCCAAGAAGAATTAATGAGTTCCATAGAAGTTATTAGAAGAGAAAAGAAGAAAAACAAGAAACTACAAGCATAACTAGATAAGAAAAAGGACACTCAAGAACTAGAACAAATGATCACAAAATTGAAGGTTCAAATAGAAGAAGATAAAAGAATTGAAGAAGCACTCAAAGAACAGCTAGAAGGAAAGGACAAGATCATTGGAAACCTAGAAGTAGAGATTGTCACACTAAGAAAGAATATTCAAAAGAAAAATATGCAGAATAGCTCAAAAGTTCTGGATGACATTATCAACAGTCAAAAATCTTGTCTTGACAAGTTTGGACTTGGATACAATCAGGCAAAAAAGGGATCAAGCTCCAAAACAACAGAGCAAGAAACAAATCCAAAAAGTTATGTAGAAACAATCAAAGGGGATAAAAAGATATACAAGGATGATTACAGGGACACTCCTCCACCGAGAAGATTCAAATTTCAGAATCAACAATAGATAGGCAGGCCTCAAGAAGAAGAAGGATTCATAAGAGCACCTCCTTTCATAAGATCTTCAACTACCAGGTATCAAACTATATATTTTGATTTATGTTACGCATGTAATAATTTTGGACATAAAGCTATAAATTGCAGAGCTAACAACAGGAACAATAACTACTTTGAGAGCCATACACAAAGGGGTTATTCAAGAAGACCTAGTGATACACATAGAAGAAGTTACAACATGTTTGAATCTTTGAGCATTGAAGTGGAATGTTACAAATGTAACAATTTGGACACATGGCCAAAAATTGCAGAATGACAGTCCCTCCTAAAGAACCTCAGTAGAGTCACAAACAAGAACCTTAGAAAATGACATGGAAAAGAAAGCAAGATCAGTATAGCAATGAAGAATGCACAATCGCTCTACAAGCTAAATAGAAGAAACACGGTTGGTATGTTGACAGTGGATGTTCAAAACACATGACAGGTGATAGAGACAAGTTTCTTACATTACGAAAGGAAAGAGATGGATCATTCTCTTTTGGAAATGATGATTCATCCAAAATCATTGGAAAAGACACAGTCCGAATTGGGAACAAGAATGAAAAGGCAGAAAATGTTCTACTAGTAGAAGATATGAAACATAATATTTTAAATGTGAGTCAAATGTGTGACCAAGGTCATAAATTTACTTTTGATTCACAAAAGTGTGAGATAAGAAAAGAAGGTTCAGGGAAATTGGTTGCTACAGCCGCAAGAACTTCAAGCAACATATATGTGTTAAGCGAAATTGGAAATGAAAAGTGTTGTCTAGGAAAGGAAGATGAAACTTGGCTATGGCATAGAAGAATGGGTCACATGCATTTTGATAACCTTGTCAAAGCCAGCAAAAGAGAAGAAGTTAGAGAAATGCCCCAGATCATGAAACTAACCAACACTTTGTGAAAGCATTGCCAACAAGGAAAGCAAACAAAGACTAGGTTCAAATCAAAGGAATATTCAACAACAAAACCACTGGAAATTGTGCATACTGATCTAGTTGGACCAACTACAAAAAAAGGCTTAAAAGGTGAGAGATACTTTATGTTATTAGTTGATGATTATACAAGAATGATTGCAGTTTGCTTTCTCAAGAACAAATCAAAAGATTTTGAAAATTTCAAGATCTACAAGGAAATGGTTGAAAATGAGATGGATTCAATAATCAAATGCTTAAGATCAGATAATGGAGGAGAATTCACCTCAAAGTAATTTATGGACTACTGCAACAATCATGGAATAAAAAGGAAATTCTCCATCACTAGGACACCTCAACAGAATGGAGTTGTTGAAAGAAAGAACATGACAATACAAGAAATGGCTCGAACAATGATAATGGATTCAAAGTTGACAGATATTTTTTGGACACAGGCAGTGGATACAACAATTCACATTCAAAACAGATTAATGCTCAGAAACAACACTGATAAGACTCCCTACGAGCTATGGAAAGGAAGACCAACAAATGTGAAGCACTTCAGAGTTTTTGGAAGCAAATGCTACATCAAAAGAGAAGATGGCAGAATGGGAAAGTTTGACTCTCGTGTGGACAAAGGAATACTTGTTGGTTACTC
>ML787146.1:55659-69236 GCA_009831015.1 Picea engelmannii | reverse complement strand
TCAAGCAGTGGAAGATCACATCGAGAATCAACAACAAGTTCTCCAAATCTTAAAGGACAACCTGACCATGGCACATAATCGTATGAAACAACAAGCAAATCAACATCGTAGTGAAAGAAGTTTTGAAGTAGGGGATTGGGTGTTTTTAAGACTACAACCATACAAACAGATGTCCCTCGGGCAAGCCAAGAAGGATAATAAATTATCACCAAAGTACAATGGCCCTTATAAGGTGTTGCAAAATATTGGTACTATGGCATACAAATTGGAGCTGCCTGCATCTTCACGAGTACACCCAATTTTCCATGTTTCATGCTTAAAGAAGGTTATAGGCGACAAGATCCCAATTCAAACTATATTTCCAGAACTTGACGAGGAAGGGAAAATCATATTGGAGCCTGAAGCCATCACTGACACAAGAATTTTCCAGCTGAGGAATAGATCCATTTTAGAGTATCTCATTAAATGGAGGAAACTACCAACTGAATATTCCACTTGGGAAGATGAGTCTTTTATACAGAAGCATCCAGAGTTACTCATGCGTTGCTGAAAACACTTGTCTCAAGGGGAGGGGCATGTTAAGCCCTAATATTGGCTGATTACCCCTTAATTGGGGCATATTATATTAATAATCTTATTTTATTTATGTCGGCTTTAGGCCATTAGTTGTAATTATCCCTCCTAGTCTCCTATATATACCAAGGAGACATTTTCATTTTGAATCATCTTGTAATTGAACATTTAAGTGGGGTAACATGAGGTTTCCCCCTCAAGGAGGCTTATTATCTGAAACTATCTCTTTTTCAAGGTGTTGAGTACTTTTTCTGAGGTTTTTCTATGCTATATTGATATTTGGTTCTTAACAACCACTTCGATCATCACTATTGGACCAACGTGCCCAATCTACATCCTCCTCTCTAAGAACCCCAAGTTGAAATCTGTGAAGGGATTGAAACCACAATCTTGAATCATCCCCTACAAAGGTGTCTTAGTGAAGTATAAGTCTGCAAAACCACTGCCAAACTCGATCTCGGGTATTGGTAAAGAAGATCTATCCTTACATATAGAGTAAGTCTCAACTTCCCCTTTCTTGTCATCCCAAAAATCAAGCAAATCAATCACTGTCACATCTCTTTCGATCATCATCATCATCATCTGAAGCAATCTATCACTCAGATAAATGCTTGGATCCCACCACCAAATTGGAAGTTTACCACTCCCTAGTCCTGCTGACTACTATTGTGCTACATTGATAACTATCGAAATCCAAACGAGCCTCATCTCTAATATTTGTATGTAATCAACTGATGGACACCCGATACTAGGAATCAACTCCATGCATGGTAATTTTTCATGCTCCTTCCAAACCACACAGGGAAACCTGCCACCCCTACTCCTGATAATATACTCTAACAACTCCTAGAGTCTAGACACCTTCCTGTAAAGTAGATCTTCCATATGTGCTACCTCATGCTCATACAAGTCCCTAGAAAGTTCTATCGAAGGTGTATCATGCATCACCCTCATTATTATCTCCTCAAATGTGGCCTCAAGGACTAAATGTTTTTCACCTATGTAGTAGATCATGCCAATCCTCAATCTATCCATGTCATCTTGTGCACTGACCACATGCCCTAAATAAGAACTCCATATCTTGTCTATAATGCCCCATGTCTCATCCAACTGTCTCATGGAATCCTTCCCTGTCCTGCTATATATATTGAGACCATCAAAGAATAGAAATAGAAACCTTTATGGCTGTAGGAAAATATGGTAAGTGGTAGGTGCATTGGTCAATCCCAAGAGAATGACCAAAAACTCATAAGGATACTCAAGAATAGTCACATGACCATCCTGCTCACTAACCCAACCTTGGTGATGTTCTTATAGAAGATAAATTGGAAAGGAATGTACCACTCCAAGGAACTCATCCCTATGCACTAAGGGACTATCTAAATAGTCACTCGGGTTCCACACTACTCCCATACCATCGCATGCCTCCAAAGGTGTCTCTTCACATAGATCATCAATCATACTCCATCCATAATCATAAACACTATTTATGCTGAGAGTACAGACTCCAGAATTCATGTATTGTTGCAGAAGAGTTGATCATCCTCCTCTGGACCAACCATGCTCCATCAAGTGAGAGTATGACTCTCCTCTGAACTCCAATGTCTCCCTATATGTACCATTGTACCCCTCTGTATAACATTGTATACCATTGCACATCACTACATATTGTTGTATACCACTGCTTATCATTTTGTATCTTGTATGTGCCAATGTATCAATCACTATACTAGTGTCAGTTAAACTTGGGTCCCAAATTGTAATATTCCTGATATAAAATAGTATGTAGAACATAAATAATTATCTAGAAATGGCAAATAAACAATAATATAACCATAACAATACCACAATAATACCATAATAATACCAAAATAACACCAGAATAACACCAGCAAGAGCACTTTGATTACTGAGAGCAATGTTCACTTGCCTCTTCGAGGGGGAAACCTCCAACAGAGTTGTAACGTCCCCGACCATCAACCCCACTGTCGGGAAACTCTACTACGCAGAATAACACTTATATAGTATGCATTTAAATGAAGTTAAATGACTTAACAAAGTAAACATATAATTACTGCTAACATACAAAATTAATGGAAGTAACAATAAATATCATTGCAACGGAATACATGATAATATTGCAAGCATCAAAAACATGCATTTTAATTGATTTTAAACACAATGTACATATACTTATCTTTAAAAATGTAGTAACTCCACCAACTACGTGCAGACCTTCCACGAACCTCCCAGCCTTAGACCTCGTTGCTCATCATGCTCAGCAGTGGGTCACCCCCGAGCTGGGACTAAGCTCCACCCAAGGCAAGGGAATCCTAGACTAGGCTCGAGTTATAGGAAAACTGCACAGAGCAACCAGAAGGATTCTCTCTAGGAGCCTTCTTATGCCCACTACTCATGGATTCTCATTCTCCACATGCATGTTCCACCCAGGAGTATACACCTTCACAAGCACAGTCCATCGGTGCTTCACCTCCCTCTCCGGGTCTCGGCAACAGGCCGGATCAAGAATTCTCAAAGCTCCGTAGCTAGTGTTGGACTCTCTTTGGAAGAAAACCACTTCCCAACAAACTCTCTCACCTAGAGAGAGTTTCTCACAGGCCTAACAACTTGCCTCTTCTACCACAGGCCTGACAACCCAGTTATTCAACCATTTTTCAACTCAATTCCCGCAAGTTCAAGATAATAGCAACAACAACAACTTCTGGTCAACTCACGGGTGACAACAACAACAGGAAAATTGTGTGTGGACGTCCAAAAAACGACAACAGGCCACTAAGACACAACACAGTTCAGGTAACACCGATTTCAGGATGCGTGACAAGCAATCCACACAGAGGTTGAACACAGACTCAACAGTTCAGACAGAGGGTGTATCAGCGTCTCAAGAAAACATCTCAGGCTTTAGGTTTTAGAGCTGCATGAGGGTATACACAGATTAGATGCATCCACCCCATAGTTCAAACAATGAACAACTGAATGGAGGATGAGCGCAGAGACCAGACGAAATTCTCGGTTTTAGACAGTCGATGGCAGAATGGAGGACGAACCCCAAACTTAGTTGACGCTTCAGCTTTTAACCGCATACGCCCAGGTCGAAACTTGTCTTCCTGGAGCTGCATGTGTTCCCTTTTGCACACTTGGAGCTGCATGCGTTGCCTTTCCTAGGACTTAAGATAAAAACATGTTTTGTCACATAGCTTTAGAATAATAATAAAATATTATTCTCAAGGACTTAAGCCCCTAAGTTTAGCCCCTCTTTCCAACCTTTCAGCCCCTTTTCCCTTACCCACCTTGTGGAAGCTTAGTCCCCCATCACTCTTTCTTCGTGGTCGATCTGCAAGCAGTGGTGTTTATATATTATATTAATGATCTGCATAATTACATATACAAAATCAAGCTCATGGCCTTTAACACTTAGGCTCTTCGGCCTAATAAACACATAAGCCCGCCATCTTATATATACTTGGCTCACTAGCATATTCATGATTTACAATAGGGTTCGTCCTTGGGGATATTACAAGAGCATAGCTCTATTACAGTGATATCCAAGACAAAACTTCTCATATCCTCTACTCCTATTTATACTGAATATGTCAATCCAAAAGAACAATCTAGAGGAAGATCTTTCTAGAAGAAGAAGCTTCTATTAGGTCTTCTTACATTTGACTTATTCTTCCTCATTGCTAGGCCTTATTAATATTGACCTTTATTACATGGAAATATATTATTCTACCTACGTGAGGGGTTAGGTCCCTAACATGTCCTCCCACTTAAAAACAATTGTCCTTAAGGCTTGAGATGAGGAAATTGTTGCAGAATGGTAGTCGGTTCCCAAGTGGCATCTGCTAGAGTTGTATCTTTCCACTAGACTAACACTTCCTTGATGGTGTGTTGGCGCAGACAACGCTCACGCTGGTCCAAACCTGCTTGTGGCTGTAGCCAAATGCAACCTTCTTCGTCCAACTCAGGAAGGTTGGTTTGAGTTTGGCACTTAGATCCAATCACCGTCTTTAAGAAGGAAACATGAAAAACATGATGGAGCTTAGAATGACTGGGCAAAGCTAATTGATAGGCCACTTGTCCCACACACTTGAGAACGGTATAAGGACCATAAAATTTGGGCGACAGTTTCTGACAACGGTCATCCTTGAAGGAATTTTTCTTATAAGGTTGCAGTCGAAGAAATACCTGATCTCCTTCTACAAATTGGCGTTCAGAGCAACCTTGATCTACATGTTTCTTCATGCGATTTTGGGCCATAACCAAATTCTCTTTGAGGGTACAGAGAATAGTCTCTCGAACTATAAGTGTTTGGTCAACCGCCTGGACCTTTGAGACACCTAGCAAGTATGAGAGAACTGAAGGTGGATTTTGTCCATATATCGCTTCAAAAAGGACTCATGCAGGTAGTTGTATGGTTAGAAGTGTTGTACCACCATTCAACTAGTGGTAACCATTGATTCCATTGATTTTTCCATTCTGATGCAAAACACCTCAAATATGTTTCCAAACATTTGTTGACAACTTCAGTTTGACCATCAGTTTGGGGATGATAAGCTGTGTTGAGATGCAATTGGGTACCTTTTAGCTTGAACAGTTCTTGCAAAAAATTGCTAGTGAAAGTGGGGTCACGATCATAAACAATAGAATGAGGCATGCCATGAAGCTTGAAGACCTGATCCATGAAAAGTTGAGCCACAATGTAGGTTGAAAATGGGTGTTGAAGAGCACAGAAATGAGCATACTTGGAAATATGATCAACTACCACCATGATGATTGATTTATTGCCCGATCTAGGTAATCCTACAATAAAATCCATAGAGATATCCCTCCAAATAGCAGGTGGAATCGGAAATGGTTGTAGTGTGCTAGGAGATTTGACTGTTTCTCCCTTGTTGCGTTGACAAACATCACATTCTTCTACAAAATTTTGAATGTCATGTTTCATACCATCCTAGAAGAACATTTGACCCAGTGATAGGTTTTGGTAAACCATGAGTGCCCAGTGGTGGGTGTAGCATGAAGCTTAGAAAGTACCATGGATTTAAGTTTTGACTGGTTACTTAAATACAAATGACCTTTGTATCAAAGCTCATCATTGTGCCAAGAGTACCCTGGGGAAACTGGAGAATTTTCCTGCAATTGTTGTATCAGATGTGAAATTTTGGGATCGTGTAGCCATTCCCGATGAACAGCTTGGAGCCAATCTGGTACAATGAAGGAGAGAGAAAAAATGGACCCTTCATCTTCATATTTTCTGGAAAGTGCATCAGCAACCAAATTGTCTTTTACTTTCTTGTAAATGATCTCATAATCATATCCAAAGAGCTTAGTCACCCATTTTTGTTGCCTTGGGGAGGAAAGACATTATTCCAGAAAATATTTGAGGCTTTGATGATCTGTCTTAATTTGGAAGCAGTGCCCCAATGGATAAGGGTGCCAAAGATCCATTGCATGCAGGATAACCAACATTTATTTTTCATATATTTATTTGCCCAAATTTCGCTCTGACAGTTGTTTGTTGGTAAAGGCCAAAGGCTGACCCTCTTGCATAAGGGTTGCTCCAATTCCTTTCCCAAAAGCATCACATTCCAGGACAAAGGTCTTTATGAAATCAGGAAGGGCTAGGACTGGAGTGGTTCACATGGCCATCTTCAAGGCTTGAAAGACCCAAGCAACTGCAGGAGTCCAAGTGAAAGAATTATTTTTAAGGAGAGTAATGAGAGGTGCCACAATCTTTCCATAATTCTTAACAAACTTGCGATAATAACATGTTAAACCTAGAAATCCATGCAAGATTTTGAGAGTCTTTGGGTGAGGCCAATCTTGCATAACTTCAATCTTTTTAGGATCCACCCTGACACTGACCTTTCCAACAAGATGACCCAAGTACTTGAATTTTGAGGCGCCAAAAGCACATTTAGATTATTTGAGGAAAAGTTGGTGCTGAGAGAGTAGATGGAGAACTCGATCCACATGAGCAAGATGGTTTGTCCAAGTTTTACTATAGATGAGGATATCATCAAAGAAAACTTAGACAAAATGACGAAGAAAAGGACAGAAGACATGATTAATGAGGCTTTGGAAAGTGGAGGGATCATTACACAAGCCAAAGGGCATGACCAAAAACTCATAGTGGCCCTCATGAGTTCAAAAATTAGTATTAGGAATGTCTGCCTCATTCATACATATATGGTGGTAGCGAGAACGAAGATCAAGTTTAGTAAAGAACTGGGCAACACTCAATTCATCCAAGAGGTCATCAATGACAGGAATGGGAAATTTTTCTTTAATGGTGAGTTTGTTGAGGGCACGGAAGTCAGGACACATGCACCAAGAACATTCTTTCTTAAGGACCATGACCACAGGAGAAGAGTAGGGCCTCGTGCTAGGACAGATAACACCTACGTTGAGCAATTCTTGAACAATTTTCTCAATTTCAGTTTTTTGGGAAAAGGGATGACGATAAGGATGAATATTGGGAGGAAGGTTTCCAGGGACAAGGGGAATGGAATAATAATGAAAACCACAAGAAGGAGGGAGTCTCTGGGGAGTGGAAAAAACCACTTGATGTTTAGAGAGGATGGATTGGAGGTCCTACGACATAGAGGGTGTCTCAGTGGATTGAATGGCATGGAGTTGTGAAATATTGCTAGAATGACCTTTTTTGAGCAACATTTCCATGTGATGGGAATTGATGATCTCCAGGGAACTGACGATGATGCCTTGTAACTTATATTGTTGGCCCTCCTGGTCGAATTGCATGGTAATTCTTTAAAATCCATAAGAATGGGACCCAAAGTCCTTATCCATTATGTAGCCAAGACAATGTCACAACCGCTCATGTCTATAGCAAACATATGAGATTTCATGTGGTACTGACCAATTTGGAGACTCACATTTTCACAACGCCCTCCACATTTCATGGACCCACCATTGGCAATCATGATTTGAAAATTATTGACGACACAGATATAACAACTAGTTTCTTGGACAATGCGGTGATTAATAAAACTATGGGTGCTTCCACTATCAACAAGAATGATGACCTTTCGATGCTTAATGTAACCAATTAGCTTGAGGTTTTGGGGAGCAGAGAAGCCAGTGAGAGCATTTAGGGAAATGCCTGGTTTGAAATCAGGAGGGTTAGAGGGAGGGGTCATGGTAGTGCGTTAAGGTGACGTGGCCACAAGGGGAGCCTCAACATCATCTTCCAAAACATCCTCCGAGATGGCCATAAAAATATTTCGTTCCTTACACTTGTGCCCAAGAAAATATGTGTCATCACAATTATAACAAAGGCCTTTGAGTTGGCGTTCAACCATTTATTCCCTGGTAAATTTCTAGATCTTTAGTGGAGTAGAAGGAGGAGTGGGAGTGATTGTTTTAGTGCGAGGAATAAAGGAGGGTTTTTGGTTTTGAGAAGAGACAACATGTTGTGATTCCTTGCCTTTTTTAGTAGCGTCCACCCAACTATGAGGCCGAGCCATGAGGACATCGACACGAATCTCATCCTTGAGGCCATTGATAAAACATTCTCGGAAAAAAAACATCAGACGTGCCCTCTGTACGGAAAGCCAATAGCTCAAAAGCGGCTATAAAGTCTTCCACTGTGCCAAATTGTTTCAACTTTGTCAAATGGCCTAAATGGTTGTTGTCAGTTTCAAAGTGTTCATCAAGCTCTGTCACAAATTGTGTCCAAGCCACATACCCTTGGCGGATATTTTCTCTCCATTGGCACCATTGCCAACATTCTTGATCTAGATGGAGAACACCATACTGGAGTTTGTCCAACTCATTTGTAATGCCATACAAAGAGAAATAATGTTCCATTTGAGTTACTCATCCACTAGGATCCGAGCCATCAAATTTGGTCACATCCACACGCGAAAGGCATAGGTCACGCTGAAAGTGATGGGGATGAAAATTGTGGGAATGAGAGGAAGTTTCACCTTTGGGTTGCAAATGTGGGTCATATGAGGGAAGATCTGCAAGGATATGCAGCTTGGTGCAGATCATCGTAGTGAAGGAGGAAAACTGGGTATTGAAGGATTCAATCTAGGTAGTGAGGTCTTGTTTGATGTCCTCCATTTTGGCGTCGATGGAGGAATGCATGTTTTTATTGATGGTGGCAACATTGGCACTGAGTTGTCTCACTTCTTGTTGGGTTTCTGTGAAATTAGAGTGCAAGGAATTGAAGCGAGCTTCCAAGTCTTGGCTACATGTGTGGGCCATGGTAAAGAGGGAAAACGACAAGGGGTGGGTGGGACCACATTGAAAATGGTTTATGGATGAAGTGTATCACAATGATCAGGGGTGATGAGGGGAATCCAATGGGGCAAATCCAAAATAAGGGTGTTGAAAGGGGGTCGGGTCCACGAGAAAAAAAAATTGCTAAAAAATGATAGGTACAACTGCGATAAGGGCGAAGAGAGGAATCCAACGGGATAGGTCTCAAATAATGGTTCCAACAGGATCCATAATTTTTTTTTTACTCCTGTGAAGTTATACTTCGATCTAAAGAATATTGCAGTGTAAAATTCCCAAATGCTTAACAAGAAGAAATGTGTAGTAATTCCACAACTCGAATGCAGGAGACACAGTTGCATGACAATAGAGCTTGTTTGTTCTATTTTTGTTTCCATCCCAACGGTAAGGGTATTCAAGGGTTCCACAGACAATGGTTTTCCATGTGCTATATCTCTCTGATATATGTTTGGGGTTCAACAATAGTACTTGGCCCTATATCTCAGAGCACCAACTAAGGAGGCTAGACTGTGCCCTTAGTCGTACTACCCGACTACCAAGGTACTAGAGAGTATCTTCTCGAGTGTTGTTCTCGGTGGAAATATAGTAGTCAGGCGGTCGATTGGTTTATTTATGGAGGGCTTAAGGAGATCTAGGTCGGTCCGTATATAGGGGTTGTTTGATGCGCTACCACTTGAAGGCGTACCAACATGGGTTACAAGGGTGGCTAACAGATGTGCGCTTAAGTACCACTTGTATTTCTTGCGTGTTTGAATCCCTGACCATGGGTTTATGTGTGTAATGACAAAGCTCTATATCTTTAAGACGTCGGAATACGTCTCTACCCTGGAAAAAAAAATTAACCCACAATTTTCAATCGAGGAAGGTGTTGTGATACCACTTGTAATATTCCTGATATAAAATAGTATGCAGAACATAAATAATTAGCTAGAAATGGAAGACAAACAATGATATAACTAGAACAATACCAGAATAATACTAGAATAATTTTGGCATGTTTACAAGCAGAGTGTGCTTGTCATTGATGGCAAGAAAAACAACAATCATGGAAAATAGGGAAAGCATAAGTTTAGGAGAAGAAGCCTAAGCTCAGGAGGAGGAGCGACCAGTATGTAGAGATCAAAGCTTAGAAGAGATCGTGCTTTGTGCTTTCCATAAGTGTAGTCAAGGTCTAGGTGAAGGACTCGCAAGAGGATAAGGCCGAGAAGATATCTAACACTCGTAAGCTCAGAAGGAGGAGCGACAGTGGTCATCGGATCAATATCCAGACAAGAGGAGCGCGCAGAAATATCAAGCCCTCGATCTGAGAACATGATCGACGAACAACGATTAGTCTGGGTCTAAATATGTGAGGAGTTTACACTCAGGAAAGTTTGAGATTTGAAATCTTCGAAATGCGAAGTTCCGCCAGTCCTCAGATCAATTTCAAGTGGAAGGACATGATAAGCTAGAAAAATTGCATCACAGAAAGATCAAGCCATTGATCCAAGATCATGATCGAATGAACTACATTCACTTTGGATATACAGATGCGAGGAGGTTACGCTCCTGAAAGTTTGAGATTTGAAATCTCTGGAATGCAAAGTTTCATCAGTCGTCAGATTTGGAGATCAGACAATGACCGTTAGATCAGGGAGATCTACATCAGCAAATCTCATCCTCAAGGACATGTGGTAGACCACGTCAGCAAGGACATGTGGTAGACCACGTCAGCAAGGACACATGGTGCAATTTGACAATGACAAGTGTCAATTTGATTCGGCATTTCAGGTACATGTAAATCAAAAATCTGAGTAACACGAGGCAGCTTGTTGGCTCGTGACACATCATCAAGTGACGCAAGAGTTACGTCACTCCGAGAGTTTTGCTTCATGAGTTTTACGACCAGTACTCATGCAAAGACCCGAAGTCCCGAATGTTAAAGACCAGAAGTGGATATGAGTCATCTGATCTGAAGACCACTTCGAGTGTATTCTCAATCGTTGATCGTGTAGCAAGATATGTGTCAATGGATTGTGAACTCCGGGTGAAACTTCTCTGGGAAAACACGAAGGAGAAAGGTTTGAGATTGTCAAAGTTTCGAAGTCTCTGTGAACTCCATTGATTTGAGGAGGACACATGGTAGGAATCTGTGAACTCCGACTAAAAGAGTTATGAGCAAGCAGAGGTTGAGAATTGAAATCTCTGAAGTCTAGAGACCCAAAGGAGATCTCAACCATTGATCTGAGAGGGACACGCGTTGCTGGATCGTGGACTTCGGGTGAAATGCTCCGAGAGCAAGCATAGTTTGAGAATCGAAACTCCCGAAGCCCGAAAGGTGAAATCAATCTCGTCCGTTGGTTTGAAGGGACACGTGTCATCTGATCGATGAGACTAAGGATTGCGCGTGGAAAAAGGAAAGAAGATAGAGTTTTCGATTGAAGAGGACAGATGTCAACAAATCTTCCATTCTAGAAGATATCTAGTCAACAACAATAGGGTTTGAGATTTGAAACTCCTGGAGCCTGGATCACGAAGAAAACCTGAGTCGTTGATGGAGGAAGGAGAGATCTGGTCCACATAATTGAGAGGAGATATATGATTCGTTCATTCAAGAGCACCATCAAGATCATAAGATTGATGGTCATTCTCCATTGTGGGGCCAGAACATGATAGGGCTTTAATTTTTCATGAGCGGGTTGCAATTGAAACCATGGTTTTGGAGAAAGGATGCCTGGAGGCTTGTAATGAATTATGGGGTGAAAA
This sequence comes from Picea engelmannii, assembly GCA_009831015.1. NCBI lineage: Eukaryota > Viridiplantae > Streptophyta > Pinopsida > Pinales > Pinaceae > Picea > Picea engelmannii. The sequence continues at coordinate 57,629 of ML787146.1, read as the reverse complement.
GTTGGTTGCCCTCAAACTGCCTATGGACGTGCCCACAATCTTGTGGTCACATGAGGCTCATATCTCAAGGTCATATCGTGAAATGGATCCTGTGCTCACTAGACAGAAATTGGGACGCACCTTTTGAATAAGCGCTTGGTCACCGACGGTGGTCACGCGAAGGAAGGGGATAGAAGACAAAGAAGCCATAGTTGACTGGTTGTAACTGACAGAGAAGATGAAGAGTCTCGACTACCAGAGAAGCTAAGGAATCTCAACATAACAACCACTGATGATGAAATCACAGGGAAAAGAACCACCAGAGAAGATGAAGAGTTTCCATGATGATCAGGAGATGACTCGACATGAGAAAAGCATGCAGAAAAGAGAAATGAAGGAATTATGATGTGGAGCTATGCATGAGTGAGGAAGAGCTGCAGTGAACAAACTATAGGGAAGAACAGTGACACGGTGACGAGTATGCAGTGGCATAGCGCATGAAGTATGCAAAAGGTGCACAGAGATTATAAAAACGCATAACAAAGAAGAGATGGGTGTTGTTGTTGAGTGTGATTCATGAAGGTAGAAGTATGCGAAATGCAGGAGCTGAAGCGCATAAGAAGCAAGAAAAGAAAATTCATATCTGAGAGAAGAACAGAAAGTGCAACAGACGTGAGGAGAGAGACACTGATGTAGGCAGAGCAGAGCAGTTTAGCAGAATAATGATGAGACTGGTAAGCCATAGATAAATGTTGTATCATTGTGATAAAGTTGTAAAAAGAAAAGATTTATATTTCAGGGTGGTAGGGAGGTGCTTGGGAGGATTGGTTTCCTCAGAGTTTCAAGTGGGTGCTTGAACATAGGGAGTTGTATCTTCCATCTGGTTGCAGCCAGAAAAACCAGGGTGGCAGGGTGGTGCAAGCGAGAACTGTATTCTCTATTATACAGGTCAGTGCATGTGTGACTGGAAGTTGGTGCTTCGATCCAGTTGGTGTTGGAACACTTAGGGAGTTGGTGCTTCCTTCTAGTGGGTGCTATAGAAACTAGGGAGTTGGTGCTTCCTTCTAGTGGGTGCTAGAGAAACTAGAGAGATGGTGCTCTCAACAAGTTGCAGCTTGCAGAACAGAGGTGGTAGCCTCACAATGAGTTGGTTCTCATAAGAATGATAATTTACAAAAAATAAATATTACTTATCATATCAAGAAGAAGAGGTTTTTCCCTTTATGGGTTTCCTCAGGAAATATCTATCTCTGTATATTTCATGTGTGTGATTTGTTAACTCTCAAAAACGCACCAGCATTTTTGAAGGAAATATTCCTAATCTTGTATGGAAATTTTGACTATATTCCCTAGCTCCAAATCCAAATCTGATTGTACCATTGGAAAGCCTACGATTTGTAGATGTCGATCGACTATTGGAACATGCGAAACGGATATTCCATGGCTGAGAAAATTGATTTTTCCCAAAGGCAGTTTTTTTCTGAAAATTCTGACTTTCGGTGGTTAACTCACCCAGAAACTGTTCCAGGCAACCACCGAAAGCCTGTGTGTGACCAGAATTGATGATTTTTTACACAGATCACAGATTTTTGATATGAAAATATTTGGAACCTTTCCCAATGCATGTCTAATGAATTATCAGATCCCGTTCAACAGTTATTTTTGACATATGATGGAAAAAAGGGGTTATTTCAAAGGTCTATGGACAATTTATGTTGAACAGAAAGGCATGATACTTTGCCACATCAGCAAAATCGAATTGGTTTCCATTTGAGAATTATCATCTAGCCTTGGAAGGCTGTTCTACACTGCATCAACAGTCAACAGAGGAAAATCAGGGATTGACCTCATTTGGAGGAAGTATCCCACTTATTTTGCAACAATTTTTGACTTACTATTTTTAGCATAGCAGATCCATGTTTTGAGGATCTGAAAACTGTTTGTAAAGGCTATAAAGCCCAGGAACTCAGTCTGAGAGGGGGTTCGATTCT
>ML787146.1:35078-47419 GCA_009831015.1 Picea engelmannii | reverse complement strand
TAATTTGTTCTCCACCCACTTTAAAGCCACTTGCTGATTAATCAATTCTTGAGAGCACTGTCTATTTGTTTATCATTTTATGTTTGAATGATTTAAGCTGCATTGAGTTGTCCCATTGATCCACCTTCATAAAATACAAAAAAAATTCATTTCTTAAGTTACCAAGCACCTTTGGTCTACAACCACAGAGGGTTTCTTGGAGTGATAACATGATTGATCTTGAATATTCTATTGCTTACCTCCCTGCATTATTGTGATTGCCATTGAGTTCTTTGTAAAGAGTTTAAAATAAGCATAATTGTTTAAGCACGATAACAATTGATTCACCCCCCCCCCCCTCTCAGTTGTCCAACAAATAACACCAAAAAGAGCACTTTGATTACTGAGAGTAATGTTCACTTGCCTCTTCGAAGGGGAAACCTCCAGCAGAGCAGAGCTCTATTACAATAATATCCAAGACAAAACTTCTTATACCCTCTACTCCTATTTATACTAAATATTTTTATCCAAAAGAACAATCTAGAGGAAGATCCTTCTAGAAGCGGAAGCTTCTATTAGTTCTTCTTACATTTGACTCATTCTTCCTTATTGCTAGGCCTTATTAATATTGACCTTTATTACATGGAAATATATTATTCTACATGCGCTAGGGGTTAGGTCCCTAACACAAATGGATGTGTCCTCATCTATATTATACATTTCCCCACAATCATTGGATGCGTATACTTCTCTGTTGGCTAATCCACAAGGTATCTGCTCAGTTGTCTCAGCAGTGGTCATGAATTGAGCCTTCAATGGGCTCTCCAAAAGAAGCGGCACCTAAAAAACATGTGCATAATCAAAATCCTCTAGGTCATATCTCTCTACAAACACCTACAACCCTTCCATGTCACCATCATCCTCCAGTGACATAGTTGAACCATATGATTGACTCACTATTGAGATGGATGTACTGGATACCCGACTAGACTCCTCAAGGAGTTTCTCTACTCTGGACTCTGATTATCGAAGGGCTATCTGTGTGCTCTTCAATAATTCCTATGCACTCACCAACTCATGAGTGAGTCAATCCACCTCATTCTCCTTCTCAAAAAATTCCCCATGGTACATATCACCAATATCCAGAAGGTAATCTCTATCCATAAGGAGATGTTGGTAGTTGGTCTTTATCATCGTCACTCTCTCTCTAAGTGTTTGAAGGTACTCAATGGAAAAATGTCCACCTGATCTATCATGTGTCACTGTGGCTCTCCAAAAATATCCCGCAACCAATGCGTGTGCATCATTAAGATGCCTCATGGCTACCATTATCATATCCTCTCTAACCTTCAGCTATCCTGGCAAGTGTTGTGACTCATGTGAATCAACACATCTATCGTGTTGAAGTGCTACCTCATAACTCCTACTACTAAGTCAACTATGGAATACTCATCAATGCATTCTCCAAGAAATGTTGTGCTACTATGTTCAGCATCCGTTATGCTACTCTAATCTTCACTCCTAGGCATATCTTGCAATGTGAGACTATGCTCTACAAGTGAGTCGTCCTATACCAATACTCCAACCCACTTAGGTGTATCAACACCCAAATCATCTTGAACCTCATCACAAGGTGTAGATGCTACCTCATCACAAGAAGGTGTCAGACATATCGTCCATTCAAAAAGTCGATTGCTAAAAAGAGACTATGTATTATTCCATTGTACCACATTGTTTTAGCTTGATCAAATGGCCCAAATGATGGGTTTCATTGTCAAAGCATTCATAAAGGTCTGCAACAAACTGGGTCCAAGCAATATACACTCAGTGTGAATTTTTGTTCCATTGCCTCCATTTCCATCGTTTAGGATCCAAATAAAGGATATTGATACGAAGTTTGGCCAAATAATCAATAATTCCATGTAAGGAGAAACAATTTTCCATTTGAGTGATCCAACCCATGGGATCTGAGCCATCAAATTTATTCACATCAACTTTGGGAAGATGGAGTTCATGATGAGGGGGGTTGGAATGAAAGGCCATCATGTGGGAGGAGCCAACGCCTTTGGGGTGTAAATTTTGGTTAGAGGAGGTAGGGTCTAGGGATGGGATCATCCATTTTTTTAGCTCTGCGAAGTTGTCAGAATAGAGGGAGTCAAATTGGGTAGTGAGGGTGTCAACTTTGGAATTGAGGGACCCAATTTCAGAATTCATGTGTTGGATGTTAGTCTTGTTTTGGGTGTTGTCAATTTTCAAGGAACTGATGGTGTTGTCAAGTACTTGGTTGCAAGTGTGGGCCATTTGGGAGCTAAAAATATAAGACGTGGGTTGGTGGGTCCATGCAAAAAAGGGTTTTGGGTGAGGTTTACCACGGTGATCAATGGGAAGAGATGAAGCCAATGGAATATTTCCCAAATAAGGGTGTCAGTGATGGTGGGTGGGACCACAGAAAAAAGGGCTTAGAAGTGATGGGTACCACTATGAATAGAGTGAAGAGAGGAATCCAGTGGGAGAGGTCCAAAATAAGGGTGTCGTGGGTGGGACCACGAAAAAATTCTTAGAAGTGATGGGTATCACAAAAATCAAGGCAAAGAGAGGAATCAACTGGGATAGGTCCTGAATAAGGGTGTCGACATGACCACTATACCTTGTTTTTTACTAAATATTTATACTCCGGTCTAAATAATATTGTAGTGACCAAATGCCCAAATTTTTAGTAGTTAAAATTGTGTATTGTAACACCCTGTTTCCCCCAACTTGTAAATATAACTATAAATGGCCAAGAGACTATGGAAAACTTTAAATGTGTGAATATTGATTCGATGGACCTTTGTTTGAAAGGTAAATGAATGTGAACCTAATTAATTACTAAGAAAATGGACAAGTGTTGCGTGACTACTGGACGAGGGGTGTACTTGGAAAGACCACGGATGCTACATGAAGAGAGGGTGAAGGGGACCAGGAATGGTTGCGTTAACCTTCACCAAACTAGTCCTTACTGGATTTAATTTCTCGGGACTAGAATCGTCCTCTGACCCATAAATGAACTATAGTCAGATTGGTGGGTGGGAAGACCTCCTCAAGAGTTAATGAGGGGATGGGGCATAAAACTCATATGTAAGGCTTCCAGACCTGACTGTAGGCTAGGAATTCGAGACACACAGGACCTTTCTGAAAGAGGCAAGAAAGGATGGTGTGGCGAGCAGAGGAAAAACACACATGCAAAGAGCACAGAGACGGGAAGTAAATCTTAGGGATTCAAGGAAGATTTGTAAAACTAAGCATTCTGGATACAAGAAATGGTAGAGAAGGTTTTGATACAAGATGATAAATGAGGCTAGTCATCCTTGCTTGGTATCGTGTAAACCATTGCCAGGATCCTGCGGGAAGAGGAGAGTAACCTATGTCCCTATTGTGGTTGAGTGAGAAGAAAAGGCTATGTTGTAGATAATCGTGGTCTATCTTGGGGGTGGCTAGTGGTAAATCCATTTGGAGTGACCGAACCTATGGTTGGGTGGAAATGGGTACCCCTTCCAGTTGTCGCTTCACATTGACTGGTTCTGATAAGTCTTTTCCCTACTTCAATTGTTGAACTAGAATGATGAATGATCATTTGGTCTTATATATATATACATGCATTTTATAATCGTCTTCTGTGTGAAATGGTTATGTTATGCATATGTTTCCATCTCCTTGTGAATTCACACTCCCCGCTGATAAACCGTATGTCCATATTAACCCCGAAGGCTTTCCTGGGCATAGAACGTTTCATGGTTGAGATAAAATATCTTGTGCCAACTTGAAACCACCCATATAAAGAAGGTTACCTCTCCTAGACCGCCTTGCCTTGTGAGTTTCCAGGGCCAAGTCCCTAACCCGTTCAACGTAAAGCCCAGGAAAACGTTGATGCAAAGGTCTCAGAAGGGAAGGTAATTTTCTGCCTGAGGGATGAATGGATGAGATCCACTCAGAGGAAAAAAAGGTTTATCCTGACTGTTGGCCATGAGAAAGTACATGGGAGTTAACCTCTGAGCTGTCAGATCTGTGAGTTCGGATTTCATGTGACGGGAGAATCGTGTGTTGGTGCGACTAAACCAATGAAACTTGAAGTTCTTAAATCTGAAGTCATGATGTGATCTGGATCATAGATCCAAGGATCTATCAGGACCCACCTTGACTGTTGGATCGGTGAGTTCAGAGTTCGTGCCTTGGGGAGATTGCGTGTAAGTGATCCCAAGTCTTCCGAAGTCGAAGTCGTGAAGCGACCTAGACCGTGGATCTATGGATCCTACGGGGCTCCCCTCAGCCGTCCGATCCATGAGATTTGAGTTCATGTTTCGGGAGGATTGTGAGTTAAAGTGGCCCTGAACCCCGAAAGTTGAAATTTCCCTTAGCCAATAGGTTAGAAAAGGATTATGCCAGATATTGGAAAGATTGATGACTGGACCCTCTCTCTCGGGGTTGGACCCTAGAGATGATTGGAGATGAGATGGTTGGAGGGAAAACAAAAACAAGAATTATTATGCCCCACCCTACTGTAAAAGAGTATTTAAGAGGGAGGATGTGTTACAAATTGGTATCAGAGCATTGTTACAACACTCGACTTGTTTGGGCTCATGGATGAGATGCGTAAAAACCACATTAAAGGGTGACATCCTACCTTACTCCCTTTCTAAAAAAATTGGTTAAGCCCTTATTATAGAAAAGAATGACAACTTACTATTGTGTGTGTATGTATTTAAAAAATATGAATTATGTGTTGGTTATGAACTAATATAATGTTAGCTAACAACAAGTGTTTTGTCTGCACTCAAGCGGTCGATCAACCTTGGGAAACTGCAATCATATAGAATGGTGATGCACCACGAAGTGGGGTATGGATCCCACAATAGAGACGAATATCATGAGTAGAGGAGGGAGGTAGAGACCCCTCCGGATCTAGATGAGACTGTGAGGAGTCTCATGGTCAAATTACAGAGCTGCAAGGCCGACAACAAGATATTGATAAAAGAGCAAGAGAAGCAAACGGAAATTAATGCAGTCTTGTTGCAGAGTTTATCTGACATACAAAGACAACTACAGTAGGGACCTGACACTAGTCATGTGGACCGACGTTAGACAAAGAGGAGTTGAATTCCACCTAAGATACAGAAACATGGTCCTTTAAGTGGCCACACTGGGAGGAGTACCTCGAGAAAGTTCCAACCTGGAGACAGGGGACAAGCGTCGGACGAATCCTCTGGAAAGGAAATTGGCGACTGAGAGGGATCTTCTAGTAGTAGAACTAGTTCACATTCTCAAAGAAAATGGAAGAAATGAAAGCATTCCAAAAGTCATAATCTCGAAGAATTCAGGAAGGCCAAACCACCCTCTTTCAACGGTGAGCTTAAGAAAGGAGAGGAGGCGGAGGCCTAGCTGCTTGGACTAAAGAAGTATTTCAGATTCCATGATTTCTCTAAAAACTTGAAGGCCTGAGTAGCCACTTTCAACCTGAATGGAAAGGCTTCTATTTGGTGGGAAGACCTTAAGAATGTGAAAGGGACTCATGAAGAGGACCTATATTGGGAACGATTTGAGAAATACTTCAGGAAGAAGTATCTGTCGGAAAAATATTTCGATGAGAAGACTAAAGAGTTCTATGAACTCAAGTTGGGACAACTCACCATAGAGGAATATGTCAACAAATTCCTTGAGTTGTTGAGGTATGTACCCTACATAAAATCAAAAAAGGAAAAGGTGCAACAATTCATCAGTGGGTTACCTAAGACCTACCAGAACAAAATTGAGTTTGACGAGCCAAAGACCCTAGAAGACACTATCTGGAAGGTGAGATATTGTTATGAACAGTTTGGGCCTCAGACAAAACCTTGTGAGGGCTAGAAGCAGAAGAATAGTTCCAGGTTCCAAAAAAATGGATTTAAATCCCAAAGATTTAAAAACTATAATAAGGATTCAAGGATGAGATTTCCTACCCGAAGTGTACACCAGCAGAATTTCCCCTCCCAGAGTGGAAATAAACCTTTTCAATCAACCTCAGGAAAGACTGACAACCCAAAGAAAGAACCCTTGAAATGTTGGGGTTGTGGAGAAGAACATCTACCAAGGGACTATCCGCACAACCACATAATAGTAGGAGATTTTACAACGTCCAAGAAGCTACTACCGTCAATGATGTGGCCAGGAGTATGCCACGAATTTATACAATCGTGGATAATAAACAAGCTGACCACCAAGCCTCAGTGGTGGAGATGGAAGGTATGATCGCCAACCATATAATGTCTATTTTAATTGACCCTAGTTCAAATTTGAGTTATGTGGCCCCTCACACCGTTGCTAAGTGTAAACTGCATCCACATAGACATACTAATCCATGGTTGGTACAGTTAGCCACTGGCACCAAAAGAAAAATATTGGAGGTCATACCAACTTGCCAATTCAATGTGGATGGATTTCCCACCAAAGATACCCTGAACATACTCCCCCCAGGATCATATGACCTGTTGATTGGTATGGACTGACTATCTACATATAAAACTAAGTTGGATTATTACCATAAAACCTTAGAATGTGTAAATGAGCAGGGGAGAAAGATAACCCTCCAAGGGATCTAGAAACATGTCTCGGTGAGACGAATATCGACCCTTCAAATGAAGAAGTGTTGCAGAAAGGGATGTCTTCTATATGCAATACAGGTGTCAGAATCTATTGAGAATGACAGGCCAAGCCTAGAAGACCACCCCATACTAAGAGACTATAGAGATGTATTTCCATAAGAGGTATAGGGTCTACCTCCGAGAAGGGACATTGACTTCTCAATAGAACTTGCACCAAGAGTAGTGCCAGTATCTAGGACCCCCTATAAGATGAGTACACCCGAGCTAGTTGAGCTCAAACTACAGCTAAAGGAAATGATGGAGAAAAGATACATCCAGCCCAGTGTGTCTCCATGGGGAACACCAGTCTTGTTTGTGAAGAAGAAAGATGCTACACTCCGACTATGCATAGATTATAGACAACTCAATAAGGTAAACATAAAGAACAAGCACCCCTTACCCAAAATTGATGACTTGTTCGATCAATTGGGGGGTGCTTCCATCTTCTCAAATATTGACTTGAGATCTGGATACCATCAAGTCTGAATCAAGGATGAAGACATCCACAAAATCGCCTTCAGGACGAGATATGGTCACTACGAATTTGTGGTAGTACCATTTGGATTAACCAATGCCCCTGCCACCTTTATGTGCTTGATGAACATTGTACTCGGAACATCTTAGACTTGTACTTCAAGTGCTAAGAGAGCATCAACTCTATGCCAAATTTAGCAAGTGTGACTTTTTCTAGAAGCAAATACATTACTTGGGCCATGTCATATCTGAAGAAGGGGCAGCAGTAGACCCTGACAAGATCAGATCCATCATGGAATGGCCTACCCCAAAGGATGTTTCGGATATCATATCCTTTATGGGTTTAGCAGGATACTATAGGAGGTTTATAAAAGGGTTTTCCAAGATTGGTTGTCCAATCACTTCCCTCTATAGTAAGGGGGTTAAATTCATTTGGACACCAGAATGTGAAGAAAGGTTTCAGTCACTAAAACACCTTCTGACCCATGCGCCCATGTTGAAGATCATCGATCCCGATAATGACTTCCTCGTGTGCACAGATGCCTGCAAGGAAGGACTCGAAGGAGTCCTTATGCAAGAAGGAAGCATAGTTTTCTATGAATCCCTAAAATTGAATGAGAATGAAGTCAACTATGTGACCCATGATCTAGAGTTGGCCGCCATAGTGCACACTTTGAAAATGTGGAGGCATTACCTCCTGGGTAGGAAATTTGTACTTATGACAGACCATTGTGGATTGTGGAACCTGTTTGACCAACCAAAACTCAATGCTAGACAAACTAGGTGGATGTCCCTCCTTAACGAGCTTGATTTCGAAAACAAACATATCAAAGGAAAGGAAAATAAGGTGGTCGATGCCCTTAGCAGAAGTATGGAAACAATTCACCTGGCAGCGGTGAGCACCTGCGAGGCGAATGTCAGGGAAAGAGTTAGGAGTGCGCAAGAAACAAACACATTCTTCTAGACCATGACCTCGTACCAGGAGCAAGAACCCGTAGGAATAAAGTATGAAGGCTATCGGATGTTATATGGAGGTCTGTTGACTTACCGAAATAGGCTATATATTCCAAGTTGTGACGACTTGAAGAGGTTCATAATGGATGAATTGTACAAGAGACCATACACCAGTCATCCGGGCTATCAGAAGATGGTCACCATCACCAGGAAACAATTCTATTGCCCTGGATTGAAGAAATACATAGTTGAGTATTTAGCTAAATGTCTAGAATGCCAACAGGTTAAAGTAGAACACCGACACCCAACAATATTATTACAACCTCTACCAATCCTGTAATGGAAATGGGAGACCATCTCCATGGATTTCATCACCGGATTACCAACATAGGCTAGGCAGAATGAAGCCATCATGGTAGTGGTGGATAAATTGAGCAAGTCCACTCATTTTATTCCTGTTAAATAGAATTTCAAGGCAATAGATATTTCCAACATATTCATGAAGGAGATATTCAGACTACATGGCATCCCTAAGGAGATCGTGTCTGACAGAGACACAAAATTTACTTCAAACTTTTGGAAATCCTTGATGGCTGGTCTGGAGACCAAATTATTATTTAGCACAACCTATCATCCTCAAACCGATGGACAGACGGAAAGAGTGAACCAAATATTAGAAGACATTCTAAAGATGCATGTAATGCATCAACCTAAAAAATGGGAAGATTACCTTCCCCTGGTGGAATTTGCCTACAACAACGACTACCAAGAATCACTAAAGATGAGCCCTTTCGAAGTCCTCTATGGTAGGTCATGCAACACTCTAGTCAGCTAGAGAAATCCCATGAACAGAATTACAATTGGACCCGACATGTTGAAATAAATGGAACAACAAGTGATTCAGATAAAGCAAAATATCAAAATCCCTCAGGATAGACATAAAAGTTAGGCGATAGAAAGAGAACCCCCAGAGAATTCAAGACAAGAGACCATGTCTATCTCAAGGTTAAGCCCAGGAAGAGTTCCCTAAGGATGAGAGCTTGTGCGAAGTTGGCACCTCGGTATTGTTGACCCTTTGAAGTTCTAGATAGAGTGGGACCTGTAGCCTATAGGCTAACACTCCCTCCCACAGTAAAAGCACATAATGTTTTCCATGTTTCATTATTAAAGAAATATGTACATGATTCTAATCCTATAATTGACTAGTTTGTGATCCAGGTGGAACCGGAGGGAGAATTCCTACCATAACCTCAAGGCATACTAGACAGGAAGGAAACCCCACTCAGGAACCGAACCATTGCATAGGTCAAGGTGCAGTGGAAACACTTTGGCCCAAATGAGGCCACATGGGAAATGGAGGATGCCATGAGACAAGCATACCCATTTTTGTTCACTTCTATACATACATGATATGTTAATAGATAGAACATCGAGGAAGATGTTCCTTTAAGGGGGAGGGAATTGTAACACCCTGTTTCCCCCAGCTTGTAAATATAACTATAAATGGCCAAGAGACTATGGAAAACTTTAAATGTGTGAATATTGATTCGATGGACCTTTGCTTGAAAGGTAAACAAATGTGAACCTAATTAATTACTAAGAAAATGGACAAGTGTTGCATGACTACTGGAGGGGGGGTGTACTTGGAAAGACCATGGATGCTACACAAAGAGAGGGTGAAGGGGACCATGAATGGTTGCGTTAACCTTCACCAAAATAGTCCTTACTGGATTTAATTGCTCAGGACTAGAACCGTCCTCTGACCCATAAATGAATTATAGTAAGGCTAGTGGGTGGGAAGACCTCCTCAAGAGTTAATGAGGGTATGGGACATAGCACTCATTTGTAATTCTTCCAGACCTGACTGCGGATTGGGAATTCGAGCCACACACGACCTTGCTGAAAGAGGTGAGAAAGGATGGTGTGGCGGGCAGAGGAAAAACATGCCTGCGAAGAGCGTAGAGATGGGAAGTAAATCTTTAGGATTCAAGGAATATTTGGAAAACTAAGTGTTCTGGATATAGGAAATGGTAGAGAAGGTTTTGATCCAAGCTGATAAACGAATCTAGTCCTCCTTGCTTGGTATCGTGTAAACCATTGCCACGATCTTGCGGGAAGAGGAGAGTAACCTATGTCCCTACTATGGTCGAGTGAGAAGAAAAGGCTATGTTGCAGAGCATCATGGTCTAGCTCAGGGGTGGCTAGTGGTAAATTCGTTTGGAGTGACCGAGCCTACGATTAGGTGGAAACAGGCACCCCTTTGAGTAGTCTCTTCACATTGATTGGTTCTAATAAGTCTTTTCCCTACTTCAATTGTTGAACTAGAATGATGAATGATGAATGATGATTTGGTCTTATATATATACACACACACACACACACACACACACACACACACAGGTGCATTTTACAATCGTCTTCTGTGTGAAATGGTTATGTTATGTGTATGTTTATGTCTCATTGTGAATTCACACTCCCCGCTGATAGACCATATGTCCAGATTAACCCCGGAGGCTTTCTCGGGCATAGAAAGTTTCACGATCTTGATAGAAGATCTCATACCGACCTGAAACCACCGATCTGAAAAAGGTTACCTCTTTGAGAACCCCTTGCCTTGTGAGTTGCCAGGACCAAGTCCCTAGCCCATTCAGCGTAAAGCCCAAGAAAACTGTGATGCGACGGTCTCAGAAGGGAAGGTATTCCCCTGCTTGAGGGATGAACAGATGAGATCTGCTCGGAGGAAACCAAGGGTTATCTTGACTGTTGCCCATTAGAAAGTATGTGGGAGTTAACCCCTGAACCATCGGATCTGTGAGTTCGGAGTTCGCGCGACAGGAGAATCGCGCATTGGTGCAACTAAACCTCTGAAACCCAAAGTTCTGAAACCCAAAGTCATGATGTGATCTGGATCGCAGATCCAAGGATCTATCGGGACCCACCTTGACCGTCGGATCAGCGAGTTCAGAGCTCGCGCCTCGGGGAGATTGCGTGTTAATGCTCCCAAGTCTTCCAAAGCCGAAGTCGCGAAGCCACCTAGACCGTGGATCTATGGATCCTACGGGACTCCCCTCGCCCATCCGATCCATGAGATTTGAGTTCGTGTTTCAGGAGGATTGTGAGTTAAAGTGGCCCCAAACGCCAAAATTTCCCTTAGCCAATAGGTTAGACGAGGATTATTCCAAATATTGGAAAGATTGATGACTGGAACCTCTCTCTCGAGGTTGGACCCTAGAGATGATTCGAGATGAGATAGTTGGAGGGAAAACAAAAACGAAAATTATTATGCCCCACCCTACTGTAAAAGATTATTTAAGGGGGTGGATGTGTTACATGTGCTAATTTTGCAACCTAGATGGAGGAGGTAGTGTAGTGTTGCAAAATTTCCCCTCTATGTCTATGTGGTGTTATTTCGGTAGCAAGGGTTAGGGTTTTGAAGGTTCCTACAGAAAATGGTTTGCCATGTGCTATAGCTCTTTGATATGTCAGTTGGCTCTAATAGTAGTTCTCAACCCAATATCTCAGGGCACCAACTAAGCAGGCTCGAACATACCCTTAGTCGTACTAATCGATTACCCAAGCACACGAGAGTAGTCTTTCTAAGTGTTGTTCGATCTCGGTGCCACTGTAGCAGTCATGCGGATGATAAGTTGATCTATAGTTGGTTTCAAGAGACCTACTGGACTCCCAATATACCTAAGGGTACATAGGAGTGAATGGTCGTGTACATGTGTTGTCTAATACAATACTACTCGAAGGGGTACCAATAGGGGTTACAAAGGTTTCCAACAAGTTGAAATGGTGTGTTTCGAGTAACCCATGAAATCGACTGTATTTCCTGCTTGTAGTCCTCCCCAATCACATTTTTACCCGTTGAACGACATATCACTGTGCTTTAAAGAGGCCAACAGTACACATCTCTAGCCTAAAAAAAATGGTCTAAAATTCTATAGAGGAAAGTGTTATGATACCACTTGTCAGGTACCATATGTATTATGCAGAGCAGAAATAGAATTGTTATAACAATTACTAGCAGAAAGGGAAAAATATAGATCACAATGGAACAATTGATTCCATAAATGATACCATTATTATAATGATAGCCAAGTTCACTTGCCTCTTTGAGGGGTCAAACTCGAGCAGAGCAGAGCTCAATTACAAAATGATTCTGAAGACAAAACTCTTCCATTCCTTCACTCCTATTTATACTATTTTCATCTTCTAGAGAACATTCTAGGGGAACATCTTTCTAGAAGTGGAACCTTCTATTAAGTCTTCTTACAT
>ML787146.1:10443-24874 GCA_009831015.1 Picea engelmannii | reverse complement strand
ATAAAATTTTGTCGATTTTTAAGGTAAAATAATTTTATCCTATAGAATTTGGGCGAATCATTTTTAAAATAGCGAATCTCGTTTTTGGAAAAACCATGGAAAATTAGCCCATGAGCGAAATTTAGCCCCTAAAATCATCCATGCATGCATCCTCTTCCATGGACGACTGAGGTCTACTCTAGCTCCCATCTCTTTGGGAGTTTTGCGTCTCCACTCTGTTTCTTTCTTCCCTAGTACTATTGCTCTGTACTTCTCAATATGTTGACACACATCCTCTAGAAATCGACGACCCAGATTTACTCCGCTGCTTCGGGCCTCGGGAGTTTTGAATATATGGATCTTTCAATCCTCTGGAGTGTCGTACTTTCAGAGTGAGGGATCTGGTGCCACGTGTCTTCTTGTTTTGGACGACCGATATGAACTACAGGCTTCGGAGCTACGGGAGTTTCGCACACTCCTCGACTGGAAAATGCAGGAGTGACTTTTCTTTGGAGTTTCATATCCTTCTCCATGAGGTCTCCGTGATGTCTTCCCATCGTCGATCTCTATCCAGTGAGATCCAACGACTGAGAATGAATCTTTAGTTAAATCCGACGGCTAAAAATTGAACCCGTACTACTTGCATTTCCCGCTCGAAATGGGTGGCTTTTGAATGTTGCGCTTGATGCTTCCTGTGCAGACCGATAACTTGGATGACTTGCTGCCCTTGACAACTATATGTGATAACATTGGCTCCATGGGAGATTTTTATTGGATAAATCGGTGAATGCAGACATAAACTAATCTCCCTAGATCCACCTGGATCTAGAACAAAACAAGACAGGACATGACGCTTTCCCTAAGTTACAATCATTGAATTTACTACCAAAGAAGGAATGGATGACATACCTTTAGATATCACTTCCTTATATCTTTGTTGTCCCTGCTTTGCTTCGGTGCTCTTGTGAGATTAGATCTGCAATGACACAAACCAACCAAAGTGAAAACAATAATAATGGATTCAATGAAAAGCTAAACATGTGATCAAGGAGTCATGTAATAAAATGCTAATGATTTTATGGGAAAGAAACATGTCACTGTATCATATTAAGTAAAAGTGGAAAATACAACCAAATTGCCTTAATGCCACAAGTTCCCTTTCAGTGGTCCTTTGTTCCAACACACGCATACACTTGCTCTGAATTTGTATGAAGATGGTCCACAAAATCTTGATGGACAAATGGAGGCCCCAAACATCAGTTGTAGCAGGATCCTTCACATAGTCTTCAACATATTCTTTCAGCAATTCTTTACTCAATCTTGCTTCCCACACACTTCTTGCTCCAAGGATTTTGAGACCATGGATCTGATAGCTACTCTCAATCTATCTTGACAAAGAAAATCTCAAAGCCAACATACAAGCTCCAAAAACTCCAAGCTACAAAACTCAATAACAAGCCAATCTAACTTTCTCCATGAGAGCTCCTCTCCTTTTATAAGATGAAGAGGATATGGTGAGGAGGTTAGGATGATCCCACTAAATCATTAAAGAGAGTAAGATCCAAACCATTTGGAGGCCACCTCACCATAGAATCTTCTCCTTCTAGAAGCATCAAGAAGATGCTCATTCTCCCCACATATAGGAATTTCCACACCCTAGCTATAGTGCAACCTGTGGAAAATCCGTAGTCTAGCTTTAGAGAAAGGTGCAGAAATCAGGCATCACCACACCCTACATATAGTGCAGCCCGTGGAAATCCTCCTTAATAGGGTTTTACAAAGGAAAAATACAATTTATTCTCTCAAACAAAGTTCTTTTCCCTTCTTTCTTCAAGAATGCACACCATTGACCCCTCTGAAGGCAACATATAGGTTTGCATCATTAACGATCATATGGATGAAGAAAATAATGTGTAACAGAGATCCCCCCAAAGTATGAAGTTAGAACAAAGTGGTAGCTGGAATACTTTTTCGAGTGTGTTTAGGGAACAAGGAATAGTCAGTTGGAAACCTGCCAACAAACAAGGAAATACAGTACAATAATATATCATCACTGAGGTAGGCATTTCCATACTCATAATACAAATGACTCAAAGCACAAATGTCGACATGCAAAGATCCAAGTCAAGTAAGACATGTCATGGCCACCAAACATACACTATGGATCCATACCATTATGACTCAAATCTGATCATAGCCACCAAAAATACACTATGGATCTATGTGTTAAAGACTCAAATTTGAATATAGCCACCAGACATACATTGTGGATCTATGCAACAGTATAATATGAATATACTCCAACGCAACTTGAATTTGTTAGAAAAGATTCAGGGTCTTCATCTCCACCACTCTATAGTACAAATCTAGCCATGTGATTACAAGTGTTGAAGTCGAACATGGTAGAAACCACTTGATTACCGATCATTAATGAATATCGTTAACAAGTGCGAGGGAAATAACCATTAATGTCAATGACTCCCAAGGTACACTAGTACAATCCAACAAATGTGAATTAATGAGTTGAAGTCAAACACTCAGTGGAATCTCTCGATTAGGGGTTGATAATGAAAACCCGCTGTCGAAAGCGAGGAAACCTGCCATTGAGGCATGCAAGTTCCAAGGTACCAATTAGTTTCTAAGTCTAATTCCTGGATAATGAGTTGAAGTCGACAGGAAAAGACTCGTCACAGGAGGACCTTAATGTATCCCCCATAAATGACACGAAACATGTAACAATATTTGAAGTAGATCAGAGTAACAAGTGATTTAGGACTGACTCAGGGTTGTCGATGCAATAGAAGGCTTAAGGACTACAGAAATGGCCGACGCAATAGAAGGCTTTCTAGGTTGAACTTCTCTTTGAACATATTGACGACATGACAATTGTATTGGAAACATTGACTCAACAACATGGATCACAGACCAATTTGTAATATTATAAAGGAGTATGATCAAGAGACAAGTGGATTTTCCAACCTAGACACAAAGCGAGTGAAAGGGTGTCATGTTCAAAAGTGACTCTTCCATAAAATACAGGTTTAGATACATTTATTTCCCAAATTTTTCCCTAACCATTTCTGGCGAGTACCTCTTTATTTTTACGCAAGCTTGAGGAGGATAACATATTCTTGAAATGTAATCTCATCCTTTGGATGAGTCCCTTGGAGTATGTTTAACGAACCCTAGGAAGGAGTGGTTCGGTCCCATATGGGTCATTCAATGCTTGTTTAACGAGTCCAAAGAGAGAAAACTCAGGGGTTTTTCATGTTTAGAGAGTTTGAAAAACACTTAAAGATAACTCTCTCAATTGCTTTTTCATAAATTAATTTGATGAGATCGAAAAAGTGATAATCTATCGCCCATCAAATGTTTTCTTCAAATACTTTTACGAGCGTGAAAAGAACAAGGTCGCTCGACAATCTTTTCATGTTTAGAGAGCCTAGAAAGAGCTTAAAGGGAACTCCATGGGGTTTCCTTTTTCGTATAACCTTTACGAGTCCAAAAAAGTGATAAAAGTATACTCTGTTACATTCTCATTGATTTACGAGCATGAGAAAGAAAAAAACTAAGCTCGGGATTGTTTTCATTTTTACGCAAGATTAAAACAAAACAAAACTATGCTTGGGATAGGTTTTATTTTTACACAAGCTTAAAAACTAAACAAACTATGCTTGGACCTGGTTTCATTTTTACACAAGCTCGAACCAGAGGAAAGTATGATTGAGGTAAGTGGTTTCATTTTTACACAAGCTTGAACCATAGAAAACTATGCTTGAACTTCCCAACGCATTATTCAGGGATGGTTGGTACTTAGCCCCCAGCTTAAGAAGCTAGCGGCTTAACTTCAGCATGAAGTCCAGAGGCTATAAGCAATGCCCCCCAAGCTTCGTTTCATCCAATGGCACAAGCGGATGATATGAATCTTCAAATACTATACATAGGACTTGACTCAAATGGAGAGGGGGAAGTTGTTTCATTTTTTAACGAGATTGACACATGAGAAGAACTATGCTCGTGACTCGAGGTATAACCTCCAGACCACTGTTTCATTTTTTAATGAGCTTGACACAAAAACGAGAACTATGCTCGTAAGCTCTATTTCATTTTTTAACGAGGTTTCTACAGAGACGTGGAAACTATCTCAGATGGTTTCATTTTTTAATGAGCCTAAAATAAAAAAAACCATCCTCAAAGTTGGTTTCATTTTTAAATGAGATTGAAATAAAAAAACCATGCTCAAAGCTACTCTTCTTGATCATGGCTTCCAAGAGGAAAACGCTCTGGGAGGACACCAGGTCAAGGGACAAAACTCGATCATGGCTTCCAAGAGATCTTCACTGGATGGAAGAGACACACTCTGGAAGGACACCATGTCGAGGGTCGCGACAGGGGTAAAGAGATCAAGCTCTAAAAACCCTATCAAAGAGATCACCATGTCAACTATCGGATCTAAGTCATAAGAGACTAAGCTTATTGTAATAGACTCATCTTCATCAGTAGTTGAAGGCATGGGAAACAACGCTACATAATTAACTTGCGGAGGGGACAATACCATTTGCATATAAGAACCATTTAGGGAGGTCATCTAGTCAGGAATGATGAATGAAAGTTGATCAATAGTGACAAGTCTTCCATCGTGAGGGAAATATATCACACAAAAAAGAGTGGACACAATAGCTTTAATGGCATAGACATAATCTTTCCCAAGGAGTAAAGCAAAATCCAAGGGGTCTTGGACTACCATAACATCAATAAAGACAGTTTTCCCGCCCAAAGTTACAGGAAACTGAGGAAGGGCCCCTAAATTTTGATTGGTTCTTCTGTTAAAAGATAACAAATTCTGCATAATCGGTGCAAGCTGAGGACAACCCAAATCTTGCCAAGCAATAGAGGACAAAATACTAACGGATGCACCTTCATCTATCAACGTCTGAGGAACATCCCGACCACAAACATGTACTGTAATCTGGAAAGGAATGTGAGAGGGAAGACGAGGTCTAATTAGCACACCCCAATTAAAAAGGATGGCCTCATTACTTGGAGGAGGTTCCACGGGAGAAGGAGGAATTCCCCCTGGCACGATAGATTCTGTATCAACGAGAAAAACATGGGAAGTATCAGGTTTACTTTCTAGCGAGAGAGAAGGATCGATTGATAATGACATCAAATCGACTACTTGGGTTTCATTCTCCAAGGGGAGAATGGGGTTGACGGGTGGAAAGGGATCGACCGATTGGGTTTCAATCTCTAACAGGAGAGTGAGATCGACCGAGGATGGGATCATATCAACCACTTGGGTTGCAATCTCTTACGAGAGAGTGGGATCGACCGAGGATGGGATTGGATCGACCATTTTTTCAACTGGTCTGACTAAGGACATGACCAGATTGAGTACATGATCAACCTGATTGACCGACGAAGGGGTCGGACTAATCATTCCATCAACTACAGGTGGGTTGAGAGAAAGATTATGATAAGAAGTTAGAATTTGAGGTTGGGAAATAGTCATGTCTTAAAATAATTTCGAGTCTTCGTCCATATGAGAGCAAAGGTGAGTTAGATGACTCCCTTTGCATAACATGCATGGGAACTTGACTCTACTTTTCTTCTTCCCAACGGTAACTTGACTAGTTGACAGGAAGTCATCAACATGTTGTTCAGAGGATGATGACATGGACTGGCTAGAGTGTGTAGACCATGCTTCTATAACCTTGGATAGACCAGGACAATCCTTAAGAAGATGGATACCCTTACAAAACCTGCAAGGGTACTTGGGCTTACAGGTTGTTTGGGTGATCTTGGCATCATCAACACTCCTAGAACAATTAACCATAACTGATTGTTCTCCAACATGTCTGGCAGTGGTTGGAAGTGTGGATCCTTGCTTATTTTTCTTCTTCTTAATCTTTTGTTTCTTCTTCTTGTTATCCACCGAGTTACTATCTTTAGAGCTTTCACTTGGCGAAGAAGATGAAATGGAAGAAAACCTTGAAAGTGGAGAAGGTGAAGAATATCTTATTGGTGAAGAAGGTGAAATATCAACATGAGGTTGATGTTCTTGGGGGAAGTCCTTACAATTGAAGCACTAACTGCATTCGGGATTACCTGAGTGGAAAACAACCATACCGGTAATCCAATTGTGAGACATGAAAGGCTCAAAGTAGCGATATGAGGAGGACCAATGTTTCTGTAAGAAGTAAAAACAAAAGGTTCCCCTGGAAAAGGGGTTCCTTCATTGGTCATTCCGAGAATTGGTGCCATTTAACACAAATCCAACCTAGAGTCTGCCAGAGAAAACAAACAACACACGCTAAAAATCTAGTAAGCAAGCAAGCAAACAAAACCTTCTCACAATGAACATACTAGTTGGTGATGAAATCCAACGTCGTGGCATCAAAGTAAGAAAGGGTTGAGATAGAGCGGGTGGAAAAGTTACGTTGATGACATGCTTAACGGACTTCCACCCTGGTGCAATCTCCCACACATAATTGTGGGTATACCCTCCAAGGAGCCCGAGTGAGTTTGGCCAACGTCGATTCCAGGTACCATGAAGACTTCCCCCTCCATGGTCACCTTGTGTAAAGAACCTAAAGAGATAGGCCACTAAGGTTACCAACTACAACAGTGATGTCTAGGGAAATAGTCGACAGTCCGATCCACGCGCAAGGGTAGGGTATCTAGCCCAAAATCAACTTGAAAGTCTTCCGCTCATCATTGTGGGTATACCTTCAAGCAACCCCCATACTTCATGCAATATATACATCAAGACCAACAAAGCAGGGTGAGTAACTCTGTTAGTCTTAATGCGACCTCAGGTTTGACCCTTGTGTGAGAAGGGCTTCCCAGGAAAAAATGCAATAAGTGGATTTTACCGCTCCCTAACTCAAGATTCCATGTTTGTTTGTAGCTTTGGAAAGTTATCTTTCACACCTAATCCAAAGCCCTACAACTAATCTATTGTAGGTTTGCTACCATAAAGTATAAAAATGTCTAATCAATTTTTATAAGCACTTTGTTTTTAAGGTTTTTGTTACTCAAAAGGAAGATGCCATGGACAATATGGTATTTTGACCGACTTGAAAGTTATGCAAAGAGATGAAGATGCAATCTTTCATTTCGATGAAAGCTATTCTACAAGAAAAAGAAAAAAATTATCATTCCCAGATGCACAATGTCCCAAAATTTATTAAACTCATCAATATCAAGATTCTCAATAAATGAGCAAAATAGACTGTACACCAATACACGATCCACGAGGGGGAATATTTTTAAGTATTTAAGACCAAAAATCATGTAATTTCGCTACTTCAAATGCAAGGATGTCCCCAATCTAATGCAAATAAATTAAAACTTTATGTTTCAAAGATAGCTAAAAGCAATAGCAAATCGATATGAAACTAAGCAACCCAAACAAGTTTCACTTTTAACACGAACTATTCAATAAAAGAAAAAGAAGTTATTTCACAAAATAATTCTAAAGAAAAAACAAGGCTTTGTAACTGAAAGACACTCAAAGAAAGAGACCAAATATTTCAAAAGAAAACAAAACAAAGATGGCTAAAAGTGGGTTCAAAGCTGTCAAGAAGACTGTAAACAGATCATAATCAAACCCAAAAATTTACCCCAAAACCAAATCCAAGATCTAGGTAAGGAAAAACCATCAAAAATCAAAATTTTCATAATCGTCGTAGGCTGTAGACTAACACAATGTATCAATATTAGGTTTCTGCAAGATATATATGGGTAGGATGTGGAAATTCTACACTGGTCTAAACAGGCAGGGTATGGCACGCTCCCTGTGAGCTGCCAAGAACAAGAAGTTCCAGTGCCTTAGCTGTTGGGTTATGGAGTCGAGCTCAAATACATTTCGTTGAAGACAATGGGCTGATATGTACACTGCTCAACTTAAAAAGAAAACAAACACCCATGCTCCAGAAGGATCTTATTTATGTACAATCCTACACTAATTGATTTTTACAATGTGCTAGGTGAAAGCAAACTTCCACCATAGCCACCCAGACTATTTGGTAATATAATTATTCTTTTCACTGCAAATGATCCAAAAAGGTAAGGGAAGTATGAAATCAAAATGAAAACATGTTTTGGAACACTGACAATACCCCTAAATGATGATAAGATGAATAATTTTGCAGGCTCCAATGCTCTTGGAGAACTCAAATCCATATATAACCCTACAGGGTCATAAAATCTATAATAAGGCACGCTAAACTGGTAAGAAAGTATCTCCTTCATTGTATCATTGTTTACCTGTTGTTTGATGTTCTCAACATGTACAGGTGGGTAAAATATTGGTGCAGGTTGGCTAGTCCCAGGCGATATTTTCTCATTCACCAGTGATGGACATGAGATGATTTGCACATTTAGCCCTTCCTTTTCTCCTTCATGGCCCTCCCAATGATCAGGGTCATAAAATAGGTGATAAAACCTACTAGATTGATAACAGAAAGCTTGATCTGCTTTACAATTTCTCACATATGGTTGAATGTTTGTGGCAAGCACAGGTGAGTTAAAGGTTGATGTAGGTTGTTGATCCACTTCTCTCTTGTCTGCTCTGATAACATTTGCTAGCTGATGGAAAGAAATATCCTCATGTATATGAATGGATGGCTCTTTATATTTATCATGTTTCTCTTGGTAAAAGCTTTCACTTTCATTATAAGGCTAGATGCTAATGCCTTTTTCTTCAAAAAACACCTCAGCATCTTCATCACTGTCTCTATAATGATCAAATAAAGGAGGAGCCTCGAATGAACTACCAAGAGGTATCTTCTGCCCAACATGAGAAAACTTTTCTTCATTATTAAACACATGTTGCCCAGAAAGCAATATCATATCATCATCATATAAGTCAAAAATAGGTTGCTCATATCTAGGCTTTTTAGAGACCGGACTACAAAGAATATCAACTTCCAGAACAGACTCAATTTCTACACTTTCCTTACTGAGACAACAAATACATTTTTCATCAGATGTAGATGAACAGGGAAGAGAAAAAATTGATTCCTCATCCACGACATCTTCTTTATCCTCACAGCCTTAATAAGAAACAGTTATATCCTGAACATAGTCTTTATACTCCTTACAACAGTTATGAAAAATTAACTCGGAGGAATAAAACTATAGATAACGGATATTGAAAGTTGCATGAAACTGTTCCAGGGAGGAGATGCTAGCAGGGGGCAAGGATCGATACCACTCACGAGCATCTCCCTCTAATGAGTACATGAAAATCTTCATTAATATATCCTCATGATGTATTCCCCATTGATGCATGAGTTCATGAAACTCAAGCATATGCTCTGCGGGGTTGTCATCTCTATGTTCTCTAAATCTGGGCAAAAAATCACCCCACTCATTCATAGTAGGAACAACATTTGGAAAATCGGGAACAAAGGAGAAATTAAAAGGAGCAAACCTCTGAGCCAAAATGGCTTCCATATGAAAATATGACTTCTTAAAACTGTGGAGTCGCCACTAGATTCTCTAATAATGAAGTCGCCAGGTGAATGATATGCAATCTGAATGTGTCTGGTCTTTGTTCACCATCAAAGATCAGATCTGGTCATTGTCATTCTCTCAGGGAAGATATATTCACTTACTTCCCCAACAACAACGTCATTAATGTTAGCACTGAGAGTCACCCTCTGACTACAAAAGGATAAGCCTAGTACCCATCAAAACAAAGGGTAAAATGGATTAAAATGGTTTGAGTAGGTGGATCAGTAAGAATTTAGAGAGAGGAAAAGATAACAAAAGTAACTACAGATCAGTCCTCAACCATTGGGATATGGATTCATAAGTATCATGAATATTGAAGGCATTTAAACTCCCTATCAGACAAAAGGATTTACGTGGTGATGAGGAGAAATAAGACAAAAAATGTCCGAGTCCAGAACCATGAAAGATGGGCAATATGACAGTAGATCCTCTACCGCCTTAGGAATCCATAGATCAGAGAGATGCTACACCCAAACAAGGAGAAAAACAGAAAGTTCTGATGAACCATGAAAGATGGGCATGATGGAAACAGATCCTCCATCACCTCAAGAATCCATAAATCAGAGAGATTACATCCAGACAGGAAGAAACACAAAAATTATCCGATGAACCTTGAAAGATGGTCATGATGGAAATAGATCCTCCATCGCCTCAGGAATCCATAAATCAGAAAGATTACATCCAGACAGGAAGAAAAACATAAATTATCTGATGAACCATGAAATATGGGCATGATGACAACAGATCCTCCATCATCTCAGGAATCCATAAATCAGAGAGATTGCATTCAAATAGGAAGGAAAACATGAAGGGTCTGAGTGATAAATGATGAACATGGGCAAGATAACAGCACCGCCTCAGGAGTCCTTGAATCACAGATATTACAACTAGACAAGAAGAAACAGAACAACATGTAAACTAAGAAGGCAGTTTGATAAAAATAAATTCAAAGGAATCTTCAATAACATGATATTTACATTCCAAGCCATCGGGCTTACAAACTGAAATATAGAGCCCTGCTCCTAAAAACTCTCTCAACTCTCTAGCCTCTGAAAAAACACCCCTACTTTTACAAAAATTAAACTGATCTATTTATATCATATCAGTCCACCCTTGCCAGGAGTGTGATCTGGCCATCTCATTTAAAGATTTCGTCTATGCATCTTTCTGCCAGACTATGCGTGTTTCCGCCTATCAGACACAAACTAAGATCAGTATGGGCCTGCAAGATGAAACTGTCCCTTGTGGTACCTCGGGCTCACAGTTCTATCTCCTCATCCAAAGATTCCACACCTACTTATGGACTGAGCTAAGGCTTCAGCTACTAGTCCTTTTTCATTAACTGAATCCTCCTCAAGATCAGAGTGCGGCTTAACGCCTAGGGGGCGGCCACATGCTTCTCTTGAATTTGTCGTTATATAAGCATGTGATTGTGGGGTCATCATAAGCGGTTTGGATGCACACTGCTTTTGAGCCTACAATTCACCACCTTCTGCCACGTAGCTCTTTCGTTATACCATGGTTTTAATTGCGGGACCACTCAAGAATTTTAACATTCGAGCATGTTGCATCCCCACAATGAAATGTGGTCATTGATTTGGTCGCGATCTGTGATTTGGGTGCACCTGCTAAATTTAGCGCCACCGCTAAAGTTTATCCCCCCACTAATTCTAGGATCCATTAAAACTGCGCATGGATATGGTGCTAACCTTGGTGCTTGAACAAGAACACTTCTCGAAGGATGATCTCCTGCAGTTGACGTGGCAGCCTAACGCCACTATGTTGACATGTTGTGGATGGAGGGGTGTAATGTGTCACTCGAAAATAGGTTGAAGACATGTCCCAAAATGTTGGAGATGAGTTCCATGTGTCTTCGGTGCTTCAGAGCTCGTGGGAGAATGTATGTAGATCTTGTATAATTCCCAGAGTAATACGGGCTCGGAGTGACGTGGTGACCTGACGCTAATATGTAGTCACATCTTTTGACAGATGAGAACCATGTGTCCTTGGCCTCTCTCTCCAACGTGACCTCAGGCTGTGATCCCACACCTATTCAAAAGGCACTCTGGAACTCCATTCTCTGGCTTCTTCCAAACTTCCACAAACAAAAACCTCCGGAATGAAGTTATTCTGGAGTGTCGAATCTCCTGACACCTGCCCTCCCCGATCCAACAGCTCGAATGAACTCCGACGCTCCAACCTCCAGAATTTAAGGCCACATTACTTCAACATTCTTCCGAAGTAATTTTCCCCCAGACTGATAGATATTTTTCCATGCGTCCTCTTCCATAGACAGATGAGGTCTACTTTGGCTCCCGACTCTTCAGGAGTTTTGCGTCTCCACTATGTTGCTTTCTTTTGGAGTACTACTGCTCTGAACTTATCAATATGTTGACACGCATCCTCTGGCGATCGACAGCCTAGATTTGCTCCATTGTTTCGAGCCTCGAGATTTTTTAATGTATGGTTATTTCGATCCTCCAGAGCGTCACACTTCTGAAGTGAGGGATCTAGCGTCGCGTGTCTTCTTGTTTTGGATAGCCGAGATGAACTTCGGGCTTCGGAGCTATGGGAATTTCGCACACTCCTCAACTGGAAACTCTCATAGTGAATTTTCTCCAAAGTTTCATATCCTTCTCCACGAGGCCTCCACGATGTCTTCCCACCATCGATCTCTCTCCAGTGAGATCCGACGATCGATACTGAATCTTTAGTTAGATCCGATGGCTGAAAATTGAACTCGTACTACTTGCATTTCCCACTCGAAATGGGTGGCTTTTGAATGTTGCACTTGATGCTTCCTATGCAGACCAAGAAATTGGATGACCTGTTTCCCTTGAAACTATATTTGATAAGATATCTCACCACACAAGAGCACACATGTCTCAACCTAATTGTTTGAAGATTGACCAAGATGCCAAGCATAAGTAGCAACCATTTTTCCTCTAGGGTGGTAAATAATCTCGCCCACCACACCTACCACCCCTATAACCATGTTCACAATATACTTAGAGGACCTTCACAATAACCAAAAAAAGGAAAGTAATGTTGGATTACTGAGAGGGGGGGTGAATCAGTAATAGAGCAATTTAATCCTTTTTAACCATATAATCCAAGTGTTATATCAATGTATCATTATCATCCAATAAATTCAGAATAAATAAGCAATGAACAAATGAACAATCATACACATACATAGTACACCAATGTTTTATGTGGAAACCCAAAGCAGGAGAAAACCACAGAATGATTTTTCTTATATGTATTGAAGAATTACATTCATTGGAAGCACCAACTTCCTTTGTTTTCTAGCTGCAACACGAAGGAGGCTCCAACCCCCTAGTTTCTCAGGCTACAACCTGATGGAAGCTCCAACTCCCCAATTCTCTAGCTACAACTAGAAGGAGGCTACAACCCCCTATGTTCTCCAGCTACAACCGGAAGGTGGCTACAACCACCTGTCCTTGCCCCATCCAACCGCCCTGAAGTATAAGTAAAATGATGGAACCACTGTCACACTATCACTATGATATATATTGTTGTAAAACTGTACCAAACAACCTGAACCATGCATCAACCATGCATCAACCTACAATCAACCTATGCCATAAACAAGTGCATCAACCATGCACCAACATGTACCTCAACCTGTACCATGAACAAGTGCATCAACCATGCACCAAACCTGTACAAATAACATGTCACAACAACCTGTGCAAACAACCTATCACAAAAACCTATCTCATCAATCTTATCAACCAAATCATATCTACTCACTAAGATCAATATTCACCAAAACAACTCTCAAAGATGTGCATCAGCCAAGCATAATACAACAACTCATAATCATCACTAAGATAAATATGTGCTTCTAATAATATACCGATACAAGTATGCTACATCATCCATAAACCATGTGTCAACAAACTACTAACAAGTACCTCCAACCATGTACCGAGTATGTACCAATCATGTATCAACTACTCATCAACTATGACTCATCAAGATGTACCAACATCATCAACTATACACCTCATGTATGTGCCAACTCGTCAACTACTTGTATCAACCATGTACCCAACATGTACCTCAACCAAAATCCCTCATCAATTTCATCATCCAAATATGATTTGTAACTCTGTAATAGACCTGGTGTATATGATCACATACCTTGTTGAATTTTGGCTTATTCTAGAGAGCGATCGTGTAGAGCGTGCCCCGCATGGAATATTTGTTGAATCGATCTGAAAATGATTCACAGAATACTGCAAACTGTACTCTAACCAACACATTTGGTCTTACTGAATTTGGATCTATTATGAAGAAGTTATGAAGTTTTTACCCAAAACACCTGTTTTAGACTAGTTTCAAGACTAGCCACAAACCCTATTTTCCACGGAGAGTAACTCCAAAAATGTAATGACCCACAAGCTGAATTTTTTACCACAGATACTTGGATATGTTTCCTCAATTGAATAGAAATTTCACAGTTTGAAGCATTCTAGAAAAAAAATTATTGTGAATATGGTGAGATGACCTGTAAATAACATACCTTAGAAAGCATCATCAAAAGAATTTATCCTTCCTTGAATTTCAGCGTTCTTTTCTTCACCTTCCCTCAGAAATTCGACTTAGATATCCTTTGGTTACCTCAGACACCTATATATATTCAATATGCTCAAGTGTGATCTAAAATGAGAGAGCCTTGCCTCTTATTTATACTCTCCAAGTAGCTTCCTTAAAAACATCTTCTAGGTCACTTTGCCCACTTTCCTTATTTTAGGGTAAACCCACTTCTAATTTCTCCATTAAATTTATTATTTAAATAATTTATTTTGTATTCACTTTGAATTATAGTACACTCATCATTTCACTTTATTATTTACCTTCTAAAATCTCTTAAACCACTTTGACTACTTTGACCTTTTGG
>ML787145.1:257987-321432 GCA_009831015.1 Picea engelmannii | reverse complement strand
ACATCAATCCTTTTGATATTCCATGTCGTCCTTTTTTTATTATTATAATTCATATCAACTTATTACCTCATTCCTTTTGATATTCCATGCCGTTGTCTTTTTGGTTTATCAAGATTGTCATGAAGGAACTACCAATTGGGAAGAGATTTTCCAGTACCAAGTAAGTGATGTAGTCCTAAATTGAATTTCAACCACACAAAGATAGCAACCAACGGGGCGGCAGGAACAAAGTCACAGCACACTTTAAATAACAGGAAGCATACTGAAAGTTAAAAGAGGACAAGTGCATAGAGCGAAAAAACAAATTCTTCACAATTAGCACTTTATGTTAATTTTCACATCTACGTAATCACAATTAAAATCCCTCCATGGTTTTCACTAACTTCTATAATTAATTATAATTATAACTGAATATAGAACTCTTCGTTCAAATGATGAGATGGAGAAATGTCTGTTGATCTCTGTCTCAACCAGGTCTACACTTTTATTTTTAAAAACAATATATGGTTTGAATCTAAGTTTTTTAATTGTTAGTAGTTGCCATGCTTCTTTCTCACATCTCTTCTTCTCTTCTCCCCTATCTCTTTCTATGTTATCTTCTTCTCCCCTATCTCTTTCTATGTTATCTTCTTCTTTATCGTTTTTTTTTGTTTCTATTGAAACAACTACAAACTGTTCTACCCAACAATCATGTCCTCTAAAACTTACACCAAGCAATTTTGCTGGAATTATCTCCTTTTTCCCTTCTATTATTTTTTTTATTTTTCCAACTATTCTATCCAACTACCTGTTGGAACTTCCTTCTATCATCTCCTCTTCTTCCTTCTCTTCCTCTCCATTTTATTTTCCTCCAACTCTCCTTCAACCTCTCTTCTTATCCGTTCTGTTCACTTCCTCTCCGGTTTGTTCTCTTCCTCTCCAACTTCCTTCTCTTCTTCTCCTTTTTGTTCGTCTCCCTCCTCTTCGTTTTCGTTACTATCCCGAATCATAATTCTGCCTTCAAACTTGTTTCATAAATTAACCTAAGTTCAAGATATGTGGTTATCAATTTTTTTTTTAAATTCTTAAATATTTTAAAAAGTGATTTATTAAAAAAATGAATACACTAAGTAAGTAAAATAAATAAAAAATATACACCCATCAAAAATGAGTACACTAAGTAAATAGAGATACTGAATAATTTATACATATCAAAAATGTATAACCAAACAAACAGAGATGATAAGAATAAAAACATAGACCACTCAATGGAGGAATCAAAAAATGCAAATAGAGATAATAGAGAAAAAAAACATAGACCAGTAAATGGTAATGGAATTTACACATCAACGGCAATAAATTTATTAAAAACTATTACTTAAATAAAAATAAAAATAAACAAAACAATAATAAATTGTCTATCAAACACAGAATAATTTATACACTTTTTAAAAAAAATGTACACACTAAGCAAATTAAAAACTATTACTAAATCAAACCTATAACAATAAATTTGCCATCAAATACAATAAAAATAATTTATACACCCATTAAAAAAATAAAAAATGAAAAGTAAAGATAAAAAAATAATTTATACACCCATCAAAAATACATACACCAAGCAAATAGAGCTGATAAGAATAAAAACATAACCACTCAATGGAAGAATAAAAAAAATGCATACATCAAGCAAATAAGCTCGTGCAAAGCTTTCAATTATACCTGATTCGCACCTGGAATAAGCTGGTGCAAAGCTTTCAAATTTTGTGTAATCTTCTGCATGCGTTCCTGCAACATATTTAGCGAAAAAAAAAAGTTGAAACCTTTTTACTAACAGAAAGACAAGTTCAGTCCTTTCATGTCTTCCAAAATTCCTTGTATTTAAGAAAACCACTGCAAAAGAAACCATGTAAATAAACATACCGAGAGGATTCTGTAACAATACTTTAAATGGGAACATTTTCTCACCCGTTCAGTTAAGCTGCGTGGATTAGTAGATTGACCTCGACGAGCCCTCACACGATACCCTGGAGCAGCATCTCCAGCAGTTGCTCTGTCAGCATCACCCATGTCTTGCAAAAGATTTCCCAAAATGTTGTTCTGTTGCTTCTTGTCCAGCAATAAACTACAGAGCTTCTGAATCACAAGTAGTTTTCGCGTGAACACAAAATCACTCAATTTATTGATGAAGGAAAATTTTGGTAAAGACAAAGTCAATTTTCTTTCCGGTGCAACATAATTACCAGTCGTTTCATATTCATATTCTTCCTTCGTATTCATGAAATCCTGGCGAGCTTAAGAATTCATTCGATTAATGATTGACGTAATTTTTATTTTTGCAATCCGTTTGTATTCCAGAATTTTGTTGCCCCAGCCTAACAGTCGTTTCATATTCATACTCTTCCTTCGTATTCATGAAATCGTGGCTAGCTTAGAGTTTTTCCATATCATAAAGTTTATTAATAAAATACACTAACTTTGTAAATTAATATATTACGACAACCGTGGTTGCCTATGGATAACAACTTTCAAACATGGTTAACAATTGTAAAGTATGGTCAACCACAGTCAACCATGGTCATGGTCAACCATAGTGAAGTTCATCCATAGTGAACGTCGTCTATAATGAAGGTCTACAAAAGTTAACCATGGTGAAGGTCCATGGAAGTTAACCATGGTCGTGGTCAACCATAATTAACCATGTCAACCATAGTGAACTGTTTCCTTCCCAAAGTCAACAAATTTCTATGAAAGTTAACCATGATCATGGCCAACCATAGTCAAGCATGGTCATTGTAAATTAATGTATTATTTTCATGACATTGTCCTTCGACATACGATGAACATATGACATTTATGTTCAACGCATTGTTACTTTTTACTTAAATGGCATGTCATTGCAATGTGATGAAGATAAACCCCTTGTCCTAATATCCCTTTCATCGTCGATATGTGACAAACAATATATTGCCATCGCAATGTGATGAACATAGCCCTGTCATTGCAATGTGATGCAAATATCCTATCATCATATTGTGATGCAAATATCTTGTTGTCACAACCTCACGAACTTAGTCCCTCCCTTGCAATGTCACAAAAATAACCATGTTGTCACGATATGAAGAACATAGCCTCGTCGTCACAATGTCATCAAGATAGCTTCATTGTCGCAATGTTAAATGAATATTGCGTCATTATAATGTGACAAACACTTCCAAATTTCACTATTTGAATGTCATCCGTAGTCTTGGTCAACTATGGTAATGGCCATCCATGATCATATATGGACAACAACTGTCAAACATGGTTAATCATTGTCAATCATGGTCAACCATAGTCAACCACGGTCATGGTCAACCATAGTTAACCATGTCAACCATACTAAACCTTTCCTTACCAAAGTCAACAAATTTCTACCAAAGTTAACCATTCTCATGGCCAACCATAGTCAATCATGGTCATTGTAAATTAATGTATTAACGTATAAATACCTTATGACTCCTCCTTCCCCACTCCTATCACCATATTTTGTAGTTGCTCCATTGAACCAGGCAAGAGTTGTATTCAGACTTTGATGTATCCAAATAGTTTTTAGAATTTGTGACCTTACCTGACTGTTGGGACATGTAAGACGAGCCAAGGTCTTATAGATAATCGAGTGCACTGAGGGTGTAGTATCCTCAAATATTGCCTTATTGCATTCGAGCCAAGTAAACCAAATAACAGATGTTGCAATCATTGTAGGAACCATCTTGTTCATATACCAGTTTTTCAAACATTCGAGAAGAGAATTTCCTATCCATTCTCCATCAAGGATTAAAATCTGTTTTAAAATTTTCCATATTGTTAATGTGAAGGGACATAGTTTGAAAATATGGAATGGAGTTTCCAAATCCTTTTTACAAAGTGGACAACGACCCGGGCCCTCCCATCCTTTCCTCTGCAACAGATTCCAAGTTAGTATTTTTTCTTCAATTACTAACCAAATGAACAACTTTATTTTTAACTGAATTTTCCAATTCCAAATCAATAATCTCCACTTCTCCACTTTGGTTAAGCATTTTGATGATACAATGCTTAAATAAAAGTTCCTTGTCGATGGGTTTCCTCGGTTGTCCCCACCCATCCACATAAATTGATCTAAACCTTCTTGTACTATCACCCCGACATTGATGAGAATTTTTCCAAATAATTCCCATTCTATATCTAGATCATCCTCCAGTCCCAACTCATTAATCTTCACCCATTAATCTATAAGATTTGTTGTATTTATTGGGCTCTGTGCCTGTGCCAAAGTCTCTAAAGTTTTTTCTTTTAATGATGCCCATAATGGAGTGGATAAATAAGAACTGTCCCCGATCCCCAAAATACGGTCCTTCCCCAGGGCCACTAGATCTCCTGATCTTGGACTCCATCTTATTCCATGTAATATAATATAAGTCACCTTCAATAATCCACTCCATATTTTTGAAACTCCATTTTGTATAAAGGAACTAGATCTTAGCCAAGAAGTAACATTTATTTTTCCAAGATATTTATCCATCATTATCTTATGCCAAATACCTTTCCCCATAAGAACTCTTCAGAGGGTGATTGCTGCTAATGCTTTGCTGAAATCAAAGATATTGAGAATGCCCCATCCCCCCATCGATTTTGGAATAGATATCTTCTCCCAGTTGCACAAATGTAAGTGACGGGATACACTATCTCTTTTCCACATGAAGTTGTACATCATCCTTCTCAGCAAATTCATAATCCAAATGGGAACAACTGCCATGGAGAGCCAGTAGACCGAATGACTGGTTAAGACTACTTTGAGTAGAGTTAGATGACCTCCCAATGACAACCAGTGATAACACCAGTTATTGATTCTCTTTTCAAATTTTTTTAGTAACCAACTCCATTCCTGCAAGCATTGTGCCCTCGCTTTGAGATAAAAACCCAGATATTTGAATCCCACGTCCATTGATATAGATTTAAATGGGAAAACAACTTTGAAAACATTTAGATCCAGATCAGTTAATCCAGCATGATGAAAAGTAGATTTTAACAAATTTATTTGTAAGCTTGAAGTTAAGCAAAAAAAATTCAGAATTTTGTCAATCTCCCACCACTCCTGCGTAGTAGATTTTGTTAAAATGACCACATCATCTATAAAATGTATGTGTAATTTTTTTAAAGATCTAGTAATTGAAATACCTGTCAAAATACCAGCACTCTGAGTAGCTCATGGTAGTAGGCTCAATCCTTCCATTACTAGTATGAAAAGTAAGGGGGATAAAGAACAACCTTGTCATAATCCCCTGTCACTCTTAAATAAATCCGTAGCTTCACCATTTACCAGAATTGAATATGAAGTGGAAACTACACAACTCATAATCGAGTGAGTTATATTGATTCCCATACCAATTTGTAGAAAAATTAATCTCAGCATATCCCAATTAACACAATCATATTCTTTCTGTAAATCAAGCTCTAGAACCAGATCTTTAATTTTCTTCATCTTTATGCT
Organism: Picea engelmannii; assembly: GCA_009831015.1. Taxonomy (NCBI): domain Eukaryota; kingdom Viridiplantae; phylum Streptophyta; class Pinopsida; order Pinales; family Pinaceae; genus Picea; species Picea engelmannii. Next base: position 315,941 of record ML787145.1, on the reverse strand, counting down.
ATGGATACATTCATGTACTATACCTATAGAATCATGTATCCGTCTGCCCTAGAGGAATCCTAATTGTTCTTCAAAAAGTGATCCAGAGAGGAAAGGTTTTATGTGATCTGCAATAACCTTTGAGATAATCTTATAGCATAGATTACAAAGAGAAATGAGAAAAAAATCTCCAAAGAGATTAGGTTTATTAAATTTAAGAATAAGGGTGATAAAAGTAGAGTTTAATGCTCCTTCTATAACCCCAAGTAGGTCTTCCCCTACAATATCAAAAAAATCCTTTAAAAACTCGACAAATCAGCCATCTGGGCCCGGACTTTTGTCAATTTTGAACTTGTATAAAACTTTCTGAAGTTCCTACAAATCAATCGGTTTGAATAAAGCCTGGGCTTCCAAATTATTTATCATCTCTTTAAATAAGGCAACCATCGGAACTTTCTTTCTTGTTCATTTAGGTTTTTGTGGTGAGAGATTGGTTCAGAATTTGTCGAAAGAACCACAGTGTTATTGACAGCTTGTCGTCGACGTTTCGGATCCACAACAGGATCCATCTTCAGGACAAAAAAGCCTGAGGAAAAATAAGAGAGGATACTTTAATAAATAGTGATGAGGCGGGTGAAAAAACTACGTTCGGTTAAGTGAAACCCTAGTTTTTAGGAGATTTTTTCAAAGATAATAAAAAGTGGTTTAATTAATGAGTTAAGTGGTTTAAATATTAAGTTTTTTAAGTTAAAAGTAGGCTAAATTTAGGGTTGACCAAATTATAAATATTAATTTTATGTTGATTATAGGTTAAATTAAGGTTAAATTAATGAGGTAAACCCTAGGTTTGAGGAAGTTAATATAATCTAAGTTAATTTGACTAAGCTTTGTTAGTATTATAAATATTAATTTTAGTTAATTATAGGTTAAGTTGAGGTTAATTTAATGAGGTAAACCCTAGGTTTGAGGAAGTTAATATTATTAATTTTAATCTTAAGTTAGTTTGACTAATTATAGGCTAAATTTAGGTTCATATTATTAATATTAAATTTTATGTACAATATAGGCTAAAATTAGGGTTAACTATATGGTGTTAATAATATTAATAATAATTTTAAGTTAATTATAGGTTAAATTAAGGTTAATAAAAGAGGTGGCATTAATACTATTATTAATATTAATCTTATATTAATCTTACCGAAGGACTCATCTTATTTTTATAAAAATATTTAAAGTGGTGATAAGGATCTTTTTTGAAATTTTCCTGACCACTGTGTGTCTGTCCCTCCTCATCCTTTAATTCCCAAAGATATTTTCTATTCCTCCTAAAACTCGCGTAACTATGAAAGAATTTAGTATTAATATCTCCACTTTGTAACCAAATGGCCCTACTGCGTTGATGCCATTGTTCCTCTGTTTCAAGAAGTATTTTTGATCTTTCTTGTTCCAGTCACTTGAGAGACTGTTCGCCAGAATAATTATAGATACCAACAGTTTGATTCTGTAATCTAAATGATATCTCCTTTTCCAACTTCATTAGTCTTGAGCTTTTAAGATACCTCACCTCCTTTTTCGAGGCTCTTGTTAATATTTTCAACTCCTTAAGTTTCCAAAAAAGTCTTCTTTGTCTTCCATCCTCCACTAGAAACTTAGGATCTCTCCAAAGTTTATGTACAAACTCAATAAAGAGACTTTCTGTCGACCAAAATGGATTAAATTTTAAAGGAAAATATTTAAAAGTCAGAGTCGAATGAAGTTGTAATACAATCGATGCGTGATAAAAAATGTAGGGGAACTCAACCCATGCTCTATACACTCCCACCGATGCCAAAATATCTTCTAATATGAGCGCCCGATCAATTCACTTAAAATAGCCTCATTACTAGCACGGTCGTTCCTCCATGTTGACACCAAAGTACCAGGAACAATATCTATCAGTTTATTCTTGTGGAAGTAATTAATAAAAAGGCTTGCGAGAGTACCCAATGTATGTATTCCTCCCCAAATCTCCCCAGATAACAGAGTCAAGTTGATATCACCAGCAAGTACTAAATTATTTTTTTCTAAAAGTCCAGACATCTCAAGACTTTCCCAAAATGATTTATGCTCTGAACACGGACCATAGATATTTAGAAAGGATATTTGCCTATTACTTTGTATATCCAAACCTATCAATAACATTCCACCACAAGTGAGATAGGGCGTCAGTTAAAAGTATTTTGGGTCCCATGAGACTAATAAACCCCCATATTTCCCCACAGAATTTACCTCACATCAATGCCAACGAGGTCTAAGTAAATTAAAAAAGGCACGGGCTTTCTCGGCATGGAATAACGTCTCCTGAAGAAAAACAATATTTGGCCTCACTTTATCAAGAAGTTCCTGAACAGAGGCTAGTTTTAGGACGCCTCTTGTTCCCCTTATATTGAAAGATAGTAATAACATTATTTGGAGTGAGAAAGGGACTTCATTTCTCTAAGTGGCCCACCATCTGTGGAAGGTCGAAAAAAGGTTCAACAACCTTTTCAATTGTTGTTTTTTTTCTAGCACTCTGAGTTTTCACCGGCGAGTGCTCAATACCTAAACCATGTGACCAAGAAAACTCTTTCCCATTCACCCCCCTTAAGTACTTTTCCCACTGGTATCCCCAAGGGAAGTCTCTAGGATCGTTTCAAGTTTACCAAGAAAGACTGGTAGTTTAACAGTGGAATCATTTCCACGAATAAAAGGGATAAGTGAATCAAGTACCGTCGTCAGATTTGATTCTTCTTCTTCTGATTCATGGAATCTAGGAAGAAAAATGGGTGAAACCGAATCAGGTTGACTAGTGCCCGGGGATAATGATGACACATCAGGAGATAAGGGTTCTAAAGTAGGGGAACCATTAGTGGGTAAATCAACAGACACATCCTGATGGTTCACATGGGCCACAGGTTCCAAAACCTTAAAAATGACCTAAGAAATAGAAGGAGAGTCAGATTCTTCAACGGCGTCATCAGTGTTGCCCGAGTGTCCATTAGTAGATAATGGTGGTGAGACAACATCAACTATAACTTTTTAAATCCAAATAAATGATAATACCAGATCTCTTTCCCTCGAAGTCAGTGTATGGTAGAAAGACGGGCAAAATGATTGAATCTTACCTAAAATTGTCAAGGAGGGCTCTCGAAAGCTCGAAACGCTCCCAGCAAGACCTTCAAAACCAGTATCCATCGATGTATCAGGCTATGTGTAGTATCGTCTAATATGTTCCATCGAATATTTATGTATTATCTTCTCTTGGAACTCACGTCGAAGATGAGTATTTCTTCTGCAGAAGCTATAGCGAAATGGAATCCCTAAGTAATCAAGCTTTTGCAGTATAATATTTCCTCGCCACTCTATTTCTAAAGTAGGAGGAATTCCTTGTTGGATATCAATTTCCACCATCACCTTTCCAAACTATCTATAATACCTCAAAAGAGTTCTTTCGTCTATCATGATGAACTTACCAAGATAATTATCAATAGCCTTTAATGCTCCAACATTCCATAAAAACCAAGGTAACCCTGGAAGTAAGACCCAAATGTGTCTATAAGGGAAAAAATCAGTATCTGGGTTGAAAGCTAATCTCCATCTCTTTAGCATTAAGCTACTTGTTCCATCCACCTAGTAAGAGTTCAACAATAATGTTGCATCTTCCAGAATCCTACATAGAAATCCAATCCATTCTTTAGATAAAATGTACATGTCTCGGACGTAACCAATGACTGGACACCAAATATTCTCTAACCAGGCAGTGAGTTTTTCAACATTCATACTCTGATATTCAAATATTCCTACAAGTCCGTATAAAGTGATCCTATAGGTATCTTCTAAACCTATGTCAGCGATGAAAACCATCCTCTTAACCTCCTTCGAGGCTTTCCACTATTTCCTATATTCCCTGTAACCAATAGAAACCGGTGTGGAGTCCACCTAGTTCTGGGCTAAGCCAACACTACCATCTACAATTTTATAACATCTCTGGACCAATGAAATGTCCCCTACAACTTCAACAGAATGAACTGGTAAAAAGGTATCAAAGGATGGGGTATGTGCAGAGTATGAGGAACAGGGTGCCTGTGTAACCGAAAGGATACCAGGTGCGATGGAAGGAAAATACTTAGGGTTCGAAGTGATTTTTGGAGTAATAAGTTGTGTATTAACTGCATCTAACTGCCAAATCTCATCTGCAGGCTCACTCAACAAAGTCTGTACCTCCGCATTAATAGTGTCTAGCCTGGAAGAGGCCATCTGGATTCCACTTAGTTAAGTCCCTTGGGAAAAATGAGAAGTTTAATGTAGGAAATGACCCCACCTTCTCGATAAAAACCAAAATGATGTGCTCTGACAGAAGAAATAACAGATTTAAGTCACTAAAAACAAGCTTTAGGTATAGTTACTAGGTGCAAGTAAAAACCAAAGTCCGGTTCAGTTTCTGAAATGGGATAAAACTAATATTGGAATCTAAAAACCTCTAAACATCACGTAAAGGAAATGAACAGAAGACCGAAACATATTTACACTGTTATAGGCTATGGAAAAGAGTAACCATGTTTGTTCTTCACCCATGGAAGCTCTGGTTTGTCTCCCGTGCTCTGAAAATTTGAAAAACAACGCTCCAAACGATCCTTCATCCTCGCATACACCTTCCCAATCCCATAAATTAAAGACTTAATACAATAATGTATAATGTAACATATTAAATTATTACATTAAAATTAAAGTGATAATAAAGTATTCTTAAAATAAAAATACATTAAAAATTACATTATTAAAGTAGTAAAACCTTAATAAATACATTAACGATATATTATTAAAGTGTTAATACATTTATTGAAGATGATTATGGTTGACCATGATCATGGTTTCTTATGATCATGATTATAAATTACATTGATACATTAAAGTATACTAAAATGTATTGATTTAATTAATTAATACATTAATACATTTTTAATTAATACTATACTAAAATATTAATACATTAAGACATTAATAAAGTAATAAAACCCAAATAAAATAATAGGACACTAGGTGATGGAGTGTGTTGTTAAGGCACTCTGTGATGTTATGTTCGAAACCTGAAGGGACAAAAAATCCAGCCATGTTAAGGGTTGGTGTGGCTTAGTGACAAACTAGCAAACAAAAAAAATATATATATTAATATAGTAAGACATTAATAAAACATTATTACATTAATATAATGTATAAATTTATATTAATGTATAATGTAACATATTGAATAATTAGTTCATACATTAATAATATATTAATTAATTAATACATTAATGTATAATGATGACGATGACGATGATGATGATTAACGTCCACTAAGAACGATTGATCTATCATATCTTAAGAGGGTAAGTGATTACTTGTGATTCTTTAGGATTTTACTTGAGATTCTTTATGTATAGAGATCACCCCAAACTTTAAAGTTTTATCAAAATTCTAAATAATTCAAAATGAATTTCAAAATATATTAATAAACTTTAATTACAATAAAAAGAAATTGAAATATATTAATCAACTTTAATTACAATAAAAAGAAATTGAAACACCTTTTCTTTATGTATAGCCATAGAACTCTAGATCACCCAAAAAATTGAAATAAATTATACAATATTAATATTTAAACTTTAAAGTTTTATCAAAATTCAAAATAATTCAAAATGGATTTCAAAATATATTAATCATAGGACCTTTGTCCCATGGAAAGCCACGACAATTCCTATTTATTATTATTCTCGTCTTCATTTATAAATATTCTTGAACCTTTTGGATTTGAACCTATGACCTCTTAAGAGGAAACACACGTTCTTAACCATTAGGCCCACTCAAGCTGTATACCTATAGTCTATAATGAAATCTATTAAAGAAAAACACCTCTTAAAATTAATGGCATCCATCAAAGAAAAACATTTAAATTGATGAGATCCTCTTATACCTAGTTTAAATGTTTTTAAACATTTAAAATGTTTGTCTAAAATTAATTTGATTTTTGATACAAATAACTTCCCAAAAACATTATAGGTAAGTAGAGTTGTAAGAAGAAAGAAGGAACTAATGAAAGTAAGAAAGACAATAGAGTGGACATGGTTTTGACCAACATCAATCTATCCTTCATCTCTATTTTTCATTATGATCATTATTTAGTGTTACACCATCCTTCATCATAATCTTTCATTATACTCTTAATTCAGTGTTACACTTTATTTAAACAAAGTATTAATCATGAAGTTTAACTCACAATAAAGTTATATGCTTGACTTCTTTAGAGGTCACATGTTCAAGTCCAGAGGGGGGTAGAGTATGTATAACTTTGTATCCCTTGTCCCACACCAATTACGTATCTCGCTTGGTAGTGACCTTAAAAATAAATTATTATTATTATTTATTATTATTGTAATTTATGAGTGTAATTTATAAGATATTAGAAGTTATTTTTTTCTAGACTATATATCTAAAGAATCCTAGTTTCTCTTTCATAAAAAACAAAGGAGGTTACATTGTGTTAATGTTATGAGAGAATTCATAAACAATTATACAATGGTTATCATTACACACTCAATATATAGAGAAATTAAGTGGAATAAATATTGCAAGAATCGTCTAGGAAAATAGCCCTCAATCCTTCTTCTTTTTTTTCTCTTTGACCTCAATCCACCCCCTAGGAAAGTTTCAACAAGAACTAACTGTAGATTAGAATTTGAATTTCAAAAATTATGAGTGGGAGCCCACTCTTTATTAGAATCAAAGTTGTCAAATTTATGAGATATGTTCATTTTTCACAATGTGTCTTCATTGACAAATACCTCCAACAAGGGGGAATCCAAAAATATATTGGAGTCTTCAATCTACACTTCTATACCAACAGTCACATCCTTCAATTTTGGTTGTGCACAAATATTTTGCATTTTGATATTCTTCATCGACTGAGGTCCACACTTCATATGATTTCCATCAATTTGGTTTGGTGTGGGGATCTCTTTTCTTCTTTGGATAAGCCCTCACTTGGGGACATGAATTATGAAAATGTCCTATTTGTTAGTATACTTAACATAAAAAAAACTATATTCTCATGATCCAAAATGTAAATTCAATCAAAATTTCTTTTTTGCAAAATCATCTTGTCAAGTGGACTTTATTGAGATTAATATCAACACACAATTTCAAACATATGTGAAAAGACCCAACTTAAGACTGTTTCCATATGTTTTTAAATATTCTTAATTTATTCTCAATATCATTAAACATTGGTAAATGCCATAAATGTAGTGGCAAATCTAAGGGGTGGACCAAAACTAAAAACCCTCCTAAAAAAAATATCTCATAATATTAAAATATGTAATTTGAACAAGGAAGAGACCTTTGAAGTAGAGATACACCTCACAATTTTTTGTCCAATTTGAATGAATCCACTATTACTTTATAGCATTTGGAAAGTGTCCAAAATGTCCCATCAATGTTGAGTGATAAAAACCAAATTATTTTAAAGTTTATTAAAATGAACAAAACAATTCTCTTCTATATCTATTATAAGAATAACACAGAATAACACACTAAATCATTCTAATCCATATCACTTATTAATACACCATACTAACCACCTCTATCTATTATTAAGTATTTATAAAATATCATTTATTAATACACCATACTAACCACCTCTACTCTATCTATTATTAAGTATTATAAGAATAACACAGAATAACACACTAAATCATTCTAATCCATATCACTTATTAATACACCATACTAACCACCTCTATCTATTATTAAGTATTTATAAAATATCATTTATTAATACACCATACTAACCACCTCTACTCTATCTATTATTAAGTATTTATGAAATGAAAGTAACTTCCACATAACAATACCAGCCATTTTTTTGTAAAAAATTAGCCACCCTATTAGAACGTGAAGCATGTTGGAGGAGCGGAGCCTATGTGACTGGTTGGAAAAATCCCACACAAAGCCTGCGTTGAAGAGGGTGCCCCTTCACTAACTATCTATATTGTTTTTTATTTATAAAAAATAATTACTTAATTCTTATAAAATTTTACTACCAAAATATTTTTAATTAAAAAATATTAAAATTTTAATTCGTATATTTTAGAGAGTGGAAGACCCCATTATAAAAGTAGTCAAAGTTTAGGAGAGTGGAAAGACCATGTGGATACAAGTAGTTAAGATTTTGAATTAGATTTAGTTATTATTAACACAGCTCTTAAAAGGTATCAGTGAGAACGGATGCTTTGATAAATGTAAGAAAGTTATGAACAATAAATTTTACTCATTGATTTTGGAGAACAACTAAGAATATGCCAGCATCTTCAATGCATAATCATCAAATTAAGATTTAAGATTAAATAAGGCTAAAAAATCATTAATTATACCCATTATCAATAAGTGTAATTATTTTTTTAGATTTATTTATTGTAATATTAAAATTTTATCAGTATTTTACCATTACTTTTTTATATATATATAAAATGGCAGTACGATGTAGGTATCGGTATCGTGAAAGCTGTTTTTACCATTCTGTTTCTCATCGGCATACCCTTGTTCTCTTATTCCTCATTGCTCAGGATTTATATTGAAAACAATTTAAGATTTTCGAAAATGTGGAAATCCGGGTTAGCTGTATACACTGTTTGCTTTCTTCACTGTTTTTTGTGGGCATCTGCCACAGCTAAAGATGGTAAGCTTATTCTTCGGCGAGCCTTATGCACTTAGCTATAAAGTATTTACCGTTCTGTCTGCATATACCGATCGTATATAGCTCGATCGCTCTGTAAGGCTCGGAAATGGGGCTGATATCCCAGCTGATCCACGGCCTGAAGAAGGGGTCATATTCAGCGTGGCCAAGACCTGCCGGAAGTCAGAAAATTTGAATGTGACCGTGACAACATATTCTCAAGTTTTGTCCATGAAGACGGTTTATGACAGCAGTGGCTGGGATGCATATGCTTGAGGATTCGAAGCTCTTGCTGAGGCCCACGAGGTTGTGCTCCAGAATGCGGACGAGGATTATGATAATCCCAATTGCGGGCCGCTAATTGGTGTTGTGGCAATCAAAGAGATAGTCCCATCCCAATCGAAAGCCGTGAAAGGCTCACGATGGTTTTTAAGATTTCATCACATTCGTTTTTGCATTTGAAATATCCGTGAAAGTAAGTAGTAAAAGGACCTTTCTCCTCTCAACAAATTCGACATTCCGAATTCTCGTAAGAATTTTAGGAATGTCTTTGGATGTTTTACCTAATTCTGAATCCACCTAAATCAATCACAATCTTTAGAACATCTTTCGATGTTTTAAGAATGATCAAAGTTCAATCACAATCTATGTTGTATGTTGGAACGATGCCTCAGAGTAATGCCTAATTCAAACCAGATATTTAAAAGTGCAAAATTATTTAATACTTGAATTGCCCAAACATTTCAAAATTCTGAATCAATGGAAACCGGTCACCTACATCTCATCTTATTTTTGCATTTTATTTTTTGATTGTGTGCGCAGTTGATCTGGTAACCAATGGAAACTTTGAAGATGGGCCACATGACTTTCTCAACGGTACCAACGGCATCTTTCTTCCCCGTTCCGTTCTTGACTATTCTCCTCTGCCCGGCTGGACCATCGAATCGTACAAGCCCTCCAAGTACATAGACTCTGCCCACTTCAGCATTCCGGAAGGCCGCAGGGCCGTTGAGCTACTCTCCGGCGTGGAAAGCATCCTCTCACAGATCGTGGACACAGACCCCGTGAAGTCCTACCGTTTCAGCTTTGCTGTGGGAGATGGGAAGAATGCATGCAAAGAACCCATGACGGTGCAAGCTGACGACAAGACCTTTAGGGTACCCTACGAATCCAAGGGCACCGGCGGCTTCAAGAATGCCGAGTTCACGTTCACAGGGCGTTACCCAACTAGTCGCATAGCCTTCATGAGTTTGTCCCACATCGTGAAGAGTGATAACTCCGGTTCGCTGTGTGGTCCAGTGTTGGACCAGGTTCAAGTAGTCTGTTGGAATAATTCGAAATTAGATTTTACAGTTAGAAGGTTGGTTTGTACTCTCTTAAATTAGTAAGAGGATTAGTTTACATCCATAGTTGTAGGTATTGATTGAGGATTTCAAGGATCTGTTCAATTCTATGAATGTAATGGGTTTTGTGATTAATTTAATGAATTAGTGTGAGTTCTATCTCACTTCTGAAGAATTGTTTATTTTGGTATTAGAGAAAAGGGGGAGCTGTTCGCTGGTCTGCATTGTGGAGATCATTGTGGAGACCGTTGTGAAGGACGACGTGGTAAGGACCTCTGCATTGTTGAGGAAGCCCGAGGTGAGGGTGTACTTGCCAACGGAGTTGTGAACTGTCTGATTGCTGAGAGACCCGTGAGCTATCCGCGCTATGAGCTCTCCGTTGGTTTGTGCTGTGAAGGAGTCACCCAGGAGAGTGTTAAATATAATGTAACCTCAACAGGCTGACTGTACACTGCCATCTGTCCTGGCCAGCTGTACTTTCTATTCTTGTTTTGCTTGAGCCTATTTAGCTCAACTATTTCCCTTTGCATAGTACTTACTACTTCATAACTTCTTCATGTACTCGTTTTGTACTCTTCTTCTTATATTCTAATATACTGTTTTTTGTTCTATTATTTCTCTCTGCATTTCTTGCTTCACAATTTATCATGGTATCAGAGCTACAGTAGTAAGCCACTTCACACAGGCTGGAGATCAACACGATCCTCAAATAGCGCAGAGCTTCACGGATCTTGAGAGCATTCGACACAGACTTTTCACAAGGCTTGGAGAGCTGTCCGTCATACTCTCGAAAGATCCTCGCAGGAAACTTCCACGAGGAAGAAGACCGTCATACACTCAAAATATCAGCGTAAGAAGCTCACGCGAGGCCGCAGAGCGTACTATGCTCGAAAGTTTCAAGGAGCAGAAACACGAGAAGGAAGCAGAGACTGAGAAGGAAGAAATAGTAAAGATTCTTGTTCAATTTTCAAAGAATCATCAAAGATTCGTGAAGAAGAGCTACAGGAGGCAGGAACTCTTGAAGAATTCAAAGCGTTTGGTCAGATTCGTGAAAGATAGTTGCAGAAAGAAGAAGTGTTTAAAACATCTCGAAAATCGCTCAAATCTGTCAAAGATTGCTACAGAGAACAAAGAACTCGTGAAATTCTTTCAAATCTTTGAAAGATTCACGGATTTTTCTTCCGTAGAAGAAAATACTTGCAAAGGCAGTAAAGAACGTGTCTCAGGTTCAAAGAACAACCGTCGCAGCCGTAAGATTTGTCCTATGAACAGATCCGAGGCGGAAATCCAGTTCAAAAGGGATGAGGAGAGCGCGGAAAAGGCGAAAGAATTTCAGCCGTTAGATCTTGTGCAAAGGACCGACAGCCGTTGGATCCGCGAGAAAGTGCACGAGGTTTAGTCCTCTAGAGTGCCAAGGAGAAATTCGACTTGCGAAGTCACAAAATCGTCTGGAGTGTCCATCAAGAGACACATGGCGAGATCTCATCATTTCGTTGACTCGCAAGGTGTAAAGGTCAGAAGACAGCCATGAGAATTCACGAATTGCGAAATCACAAGTCACTCTGGACCATAGGATCGTGAAAGATCATGAGTTGTCGATCTAATCTGATCACAAAATCAGGGATCGAGAGTTGGACGAGCGAAGAAGACTGCTCTCCAAAACCCCAATATGTGAAATCCCGACATCGCAAATCGTGAAATCCCGAAAGGATTGTGAGTCGTCCATCTCAGAGGACAGGTGGCAGCAAATCCAAGTGCCATCATTTCGGCATTTTGGAGTTTGGGATACCGGAGTGCTTGTTGACGAAAGGTCGTGACACTCCACGGTGAAAGTCCCGAAATCCTGAAAAGATCACAACCGTCCATTCGTTCGGACACATGGCGAAGATCGAGGAAACCGTCGGCATCTCAGCTACCAGGGTTTCAAGTTGACAGAGGATTTGGAGTCGCAAGTCGCGAAATCACAAAACGATGAGGACCGTCCATATTTCGGGGATGTGTGGCATCAATCTAGGATCTCAGGAAATTTTCCGAAAAAGTGATTTCGGCAAATCGACAATTCGGACTTCGCATTTTGGAAGCGTAGCGTGACGAGAAATCACGAGTCGCGAAATACTGATTTGTGAAATCCCGATAGGATCTAGACCACAGTGTAGTCAATAGATTGTCGACGTTTCGGATCTAGATCAGGATCCATCTTCAGGACAAAGAGCCTGGGTTTTAAGAGAAAGAGAAGAGTTGGTATAAATACTGGAAGTGGGGAAGTTCCTTAGTATTTATACCAACTCTTCCAGTATTTATACCAACTCTTCTCTTTCTCTTAAAACCCAGGCTCTTTGTCCTGAAGATGGATCTTGATCTGGATCCGAAACGTCGACAATCTATTGACTACACTGTGGCTTTTCCGATCAAAACCAAAAATCCCACCCACATCAATCTCACTCATCAGGATCTAGACTGTCAGATCATCAACGGATCTGGACCGTTGATTGTCCAACAGGAACATTTTGGCATTTCGGCAATTTGAAAGACAAAGACCCAGAAAAACCCGTAGCGCTTTAATATCAAGGCGCGTGGTCACATTGATCGAAAACTAAAGGCCAATTCAAGGCCAATAAGCTCTCATCGGCAATCGATGTTTCGGCAATCGAAAGTTAGGGAGTTCAAAGGTCTCGTCTAACAGAGTTCCGAAATCATTGCAAGAAAGCAGCAGACCTGGTTTCAGCAAAAGAGACAGGTAAATATGAATTTTTCTTTTTGTTTTGTTCATTTAAAAAAAAAAAATATGTCGTCGTCTAGCAATTTAGGACCAACTCAGGGTCTGATTCTTCTTAGAAAGAACTATGAGTTCTGGTCTCTACGGATGAGATCATTCTTGCAAGCACAAGAGTGCTGGGATCCAGTGGATCTTGGATATGTGGAACCAGACCCGACAGACCTGTATGCCATGACTAATCAGCAGAAAATTGCTCAGACCACTCAGCGAAACAGAGAAAACAAAGCTAAATTTTGGATTCAAAATTCTGTGGATGACTCGATTTTTTCAAAAATCATAGGCGTTGGTACTTCAAAACAGGCCTGGGACATCCTTAAATCTTCCTACCAAGGAAATGACAGGGTCAAAACAATTAAACTGCAGACCTTGAGGACTCAATTCGAGACTCTAAGGATGACAAAGTCCGAAAATGTGGATCAGTTCATGACCAGAGTCATGGGCATCATGAACCAGATCAGATTGACTAGTGAAACCATCACTGATCAACGCATTGTTGAGAAAGTCCTCAGAAGTTTACCCAAGAAATTTGAAATGGTTGTAACAACAATCCTTGAATCCAAGGATCTGTCAAGTTTTTCAACAGATGAATTAATTAGTTCTCTGGTGACACATGAGACCAGACTGCATCTCACAAATGAGTCAATCTCCAATGCTTTCAAAACTCAATTATCCTTCTGCAGAGGGAGAGGCAGAGGAAGAAGCAGAGGTCGCCAAGGAAGAGAGAGCAATCAAAGTAACCCTCACTCCAGTGGAGGTAACACAAAACAATATCCTAATCAAAATTTCCAAGGTCAAAGACAACAACAACAAAATCAACATCATAATTTCCAGCCTCAAAGAGGAAGAGGGAGAAGATCAAATGAGAAATCAAGAATACAATGCTATTAATGCAAAAAGTATGGGCACTATGAATCTGAATGTAGGAAGAAGCAAGCATATCAGCTCTCAGGCAGAGCACATGTGTCAAATCACACGAGATAAACTTCAGGAGGTATGTTTCTCTCATTGCACAAGATTGAACATCAACCTAAAGATCCCTGGTTGCTGGACAGTGGATGCAGTAATCACATGACAGGTAATAAAGAATTACTTTCATGCATTGATTCTTCAATCTCATCTGATATTACACTTGGAAATGATTACTTAGATAAAGTTCAAGGAAATGGAACTATTCCTATTCTTACTAAATAGAATGTAAAGAAAGACATAAACAATGTCTATCATGTTCCAGATCTGAAACATAATTTGCTAAGTGTAGGACAGCGCATTGAACATGGCTATAAGGTACTTTTTGAGGGAGCATCTTGCAAGATATATGACAAAATACCAAGCAGAAAATTGATTTCTGAAATCCACATGACTCAAAATAGGATGTTTCCCCTTACCCTCAGAACTGCAAATCTGAGTCAACCATATGCACAATGTGCATCAACCTTGAATGAAACAATGGTTTGGAATACAAGATTTGGAAATCTACCATTTCAGAGTCTAAGTCTTCTTCAGAAGAACTCCATGGTCAAAGGTCTTCCTATCTTTAAAGAGCAAATTCCCCCATGTGAGTCTTGCATACTTGGAAAACATAAGAGAACTAGTTTTCCACAGTCTTCCAATCAAGTCAAACAACATCTTGAACTTGTTCACACTGGCCTATGTGGACCAATGAAAACAGAGTCCATAGGTGGTATCTTTTATTTTCTAACGTTTATTGATGATTTTAGTAGAAAAATATGGATCTATTTTCTCAGACACAAGTCTGAAACTTTTGCAAAATTCAAAGAATTCAAAGCAGAAGCTGAAAAACAAAGTGGCAAATATATCAAAGCACTCAGGTCAGATGGAGGAGGAGAATACAACTCCAGAGAATTTGCAAATTTCTACAAATCACAAGGCATTATCATGCAAACAACAGCCAGGTATACTCCACAACAGAATGGAGTGGATGAAAGGAAAAATCAGACAATAATGAATATGGCAAGAACACTTCTTAAAGATAAAAGTTTGCCAAATATTTTTTGGGTTGAAGCAGTAGCATGCTCATTTTATCTCTTGAATAGATCTCCAACCACAAGTCTAAAGATGAAAGTCCCTCAAGAAGAATGGAGTGGGACAAAGCTCAATGTTGCGCATCTAAGGACATTCGGATGCATAACATACGCTCACATACCTTCCGAATTAAGGAAGAAACTTGATGACAAAAGTGAGAAATTTATTTTCACTGGATATAGTGAAACATCAAAAGCTTACAGGCTTTACAATCCAATCACCAAGAAACTAATTCTCAGTAGAGATGTAAAATTTATGGAAAATCAATTCTAGAATGATTCAGAAAATCAGCAAATGCACAGTCAAAATCCAATGCTGCCAAGTTCTGAAAATGCAGAAAATTCAGGACAGCAAGTACCTCAAACTATTCTTCCAAGATTGCAAGTACAAAGACAACCTGAAAATTCTCAGGATAACTCAACTTCCAGCAGAGAATCATTCTCTGAACCACAAAATCAGAGAACTCGAAGTTTGAGAGAAATCCATCAGCAATTGGATGACTTTGAACAACACAACCTTTTTGCTTTAATGTCATGTCAACCTACATCTTTTAAGGAAGCAACTAAGGAGCCACATTTGGTTCAAGCCATGAACTAAGAAATTGACTCCATTGAGAAGAACAAGACATGGGATCTTATTAATTTGCCAAGTCACAAGAAGAGTATATATGTCAAGTGGGTTTACAAAACCAAACTCAATGAAAAAGGGAAGATCGAAAAACATAAGGCAAGACTTGTTGCCAAAGGATTCTCACAACAACCAGGTATTGATTATGGTGAAACTTTTGCTCCAGTAGCAAGATTAGACACTGTAAGGACTCTATTGGCCATAGCAGCCCAACACAAATGGCAAGTATACTAGATGGATGTCATGTCAGCATTCCTAAATGGTCTTTTAGAAGAAGAACTTTATGTCGATCAAGCACCTGAATTTGAAGTCCAAGAGCAGCCAGCCAAAGTATATCGGTTGAAGAAAGCTTTGTACGGCTTAAAGCAAGCTCCAAGAGCTTGGTACAGTAGAATTGACACTTATCTGATCAAAAGTGGTTTCAGTAGAAGCCAAAATGAGCCAACTCTTTAAACCAAAACAGATCAACACGGTATAATTTTGATTGTATGTTTATATGTTGATGACATGATCTATACGGGAAATCTTGAGTTAACAAATTTTAAACATGCAATGCAATCTGAGTTTGAGATGACAGATCTTGGAATAATGAAATATTTTTTAGGGATTGAGGTTGATCAATCAACCAAAGACATTTTTGTCTGTCATCAAAAGTATGTAGCAGACATCCTCAAAAGATTTTGCATGGAAGAATGCAATCCAGCAGAAATCCCCATACCACTAGGCACAAAATTGAGCAAGAAAGATGAAGGCCCTACAGTGTACTCTACCCTATACAAAATTTTAGTAGACAGTTTGTTGTATCTTACGGCAACTAGGCTTGACATTATGTATGCAGCCAACCTTGTTTCCACATTCATGGAATGCCCCAAAGATTCTCATTGGAAAATGGCAAAACGAATTCTGAGATATGTTGCAGGAACTCTCAGTTTCGGCTCATGGTACACTAAATATGATAGTAATCAACTTTCTGGTTACAAAGACTATGATTTTGCAGGTAGCCTAGATGACAGGAAAAGCACATCTGGACATGTTTTTCAACTGGGCACGAACCTAATCTCATGGGCATCAAAGAAGCAGCCAATTGTTTTGATATCTTCTACAGAGGCAGAGTATGTCGCTGCCACCTCAGCTTCTTGTCAAGCTGTGTGGCTGAGAAGAATATTGAAAGATATGTCACATACAGAAAAGGATCCAACTCCTATATTCTGTGATAATACTTCAGCGATTGCTTTATCTAAAAATCATGTAATTCACAAGAAAAGAAAACACATTGACACTCGTTTTCATTTCATACGCGAGCTAGTCAATAATGGTGATATTGCACTACAATTCTGTGGTTCTCAAGATTAGCTTGTTGATATCTTTACAAAGCCACTAGGAAAATCTGTTTTTGATTTTTCAGAGACAACACTTAGGCATAATCAGTTCTGATGTTTGTAACTATTGAGTTTAAGAGGGAGTGTTAAATATAATGTAACCTCAATAGGATGACTGTACACTGCCATCTGTCCTGGCCAGCTGTACTTTCTATTCTTGTTTTTCTTGAGCCTATTTAGCTCAGTTATTTCCCTTTGCATAGTAATTACTACTTCAAAACTTCTTCATGTACTTGTTTTGTACTCTTCTTCCTATATTCTAATATACTGTTTTCTGTTCTATTCTTTTTCTCTGCATTTCTTACTTCACAATTTATCATAGAGGTCCTGAGCCATTGTCATGCTGGAGACTATTGTATTTGGTAGGCGCTGCGTGATATCCACGTCAATTGCTCATTTAAAGTCTCCCAAATTTGGTATCAAATAATCGCCCAATTTGATAGAGATCTGTGAGATATGGTCTCGACAGAGAAGAAGAAGAAAGAGCATCCTGTGCAGTTGAGTCGTTGCCTCGATCGAATCGTCTACCATTGCACTGTTGTGGAAGATGCCTATGTGAATGATCATTGATCATTGTGGTAAAGACACATGTGTGAATGATTTGTTGTTGAGTGTAGCCGTCTGTGCAATCAAGGAAGGAAGCTGTCATTTTCTTGTTCTGGAATATACGCTGGAGTGAGATCGTAGATTCCTACATGTGGCTTCCAAAACTATTAATCACTGTTGAAGTCAGATTTTCCAGGGATTTTTGAGTGGTTTAAAGATTGTTTTGTGACAGCAATCACACCCCTCGGAGCACGATTTCCCTCCTCAGGACCTTCTTTCCTTTCGGCCCAAAGATCTCCAAGGCTCTTCTATTTCCCTATCGGGAAATCTGCACCCCACAGGTTCTTCTTCGCGCGATCCTTCCTTCTTTCTTTCAGAGGATCGGCACTCGCGACTTCGCGAGTTCAGCAATCGAGCGCTACACCCTCGGATCCCCGAGCCCCGAGACTTGATGCCTTAGTCGACACTGACTTCCCACTATTTGGACTCCCACTCTATCGCGACCTCGCGCTATTGCGACTTCGCTATTCGCGATACCAAGCGCTTGGGTTTCCAACTCCTGAGTTCCGATGCGACGAAACTCCAAGGTGATCTTGTCACACTTTCACTACTTCGCGCCCTCGCTTCTTTGTGACTCGGAGTACCCCAGGCTTGGGTCCTCACCTTGCGAACCCTAAGTTTGCGAGATCTCCTGATCTCCGCCACCTGTCTTCCACTCACTCTTGTGGTCCCACACGACTTACGTCGTTGTCGGGATATCGCACATCGCTACTTCATGACTCCCGTGTCAACTCTTTCGACACTCTTCTCACGAGGCTCCGATAGGCGGTCTCACGAATAATACAATGGTCCTGGCCGACGTGTATCAATGCTCTACCCTCCTGAGCTTAGAACCTTCAGACGCTCCTGTCGTGACCTCCTTGCACCTCTGCAAGATCCAACGGCCTACGGAACTTCACGAAATCTTCCCAGATGATTCCGTCCGTCCGTTCGTCCTAGTGAAAGTCCACGAATTGGAGAAGGGTCTCTCTACAAGACTTGTTCGCTCGCTCTCCAACCTGCGACGCTCCTCCGAACCTTCAACAACAACTTCTCCTGTGCTTATCCTTCAATGAGTTTGAAGGCCTACTCCTCCTGAGCTTCCTTGCGATTCTCAATTACTTAGAAGGAAATTTGCACGCACTCCTTGCGGCAAATCTTCAACTTTGTCTAAGTGTCGAAGTCTTTCGACCCTGCGCACTCTTGCAGCAACAGTCTTCAATACTTTTTTCAGAATCGCAACTCTGAGACTTCACTTGGCCTACACACTCCTTGCATGGCACCGTGCCTATCTGCACTCTCGAGGAAATGAGAACAAAATCTATCTCTAAGTGAACCCTTCTGTCAACGCACTCCTTGCGGATAATTCAACTGCACTCCTTGCAGGAATCTTCTGGCTCACTTAGAGAAACAATTTGAAACTCATTCGTTCACCCTCTCAGACTTCAATTCAGCCATGAAATCGCATACACAGCATATAAAAGAACATGTATGATAGGAAGCAAATATTCATGACCATAACATCAATACACAGAGAATAGGCACATAACCATGGATTTGAATCAAAGCTTTCTTCTATTAATTCAATACCTGTACATGGATGTTCTTCACACAATTCTTTGTTTGCTCTTCTCTTCCTTCTCCTGCTTTCAATATGTTACAATGATACAATGAGGGTGTCTATATCTCGTTTCCCTCTTGAATTCTAAAGCTATCAAATCTACAATTAAATTCCTATCTACCAGCATTAACTATCTTAAATGCCTCATCTACCTAAGGACGAGAGCTATCTGCTCAAGGTCCATTACAATATACAAAGTGCGCCTTCATAATGGCTTCATTAAAGACTTGCGGAATATTTCCAAAGTATTTTCAAAATTTTGGTGTTGGCTTATCTAGTTGTCTTCCGCTCCACGCTGGCTCGCTTGATGTGTAGTCGATGCTCCTACATCATACTCCTCGGCTTGAAAACATTCATGGGCTCTTGTCCATGAGCTCCTGCATGGTCTGTCCATGCTTCTATATCATTGATTCAGTCTCCGAGCTGGCATCTTCCACTGGATGATTCTTCCATTTGACCAGATACTCATAGTATTCTTTCCTCCTGGTCTTCTTTCCCACTCTCTTGTCCAGTATGTATTCCATTTGTGGATTTTCTGCTATTGGCATCTACTTCTGCCACTGTATCCCTGGCTCCTCGATTGCAGTCTCTGCCTCTCCAGCCCTGTATGGGTATAAATCTGCAATATTAAATATTAGAGATATTCCGATGCCATCTGGCAACTCAATCTCATAAGCATTTTCTCTGAATTTTATCAAGACCTTGCATGGCCCAATTTTCTTCATCTTCATCTTATTGTATGTTCCCCTTGGGAACCTTTCCTTCCTCAAGTGTTCTAGAACCAGATCACCAACTTCAAACTGAAGTTGTCTACGATGATGATCTGCTCTGTGCTTGTACTCCTGATTTGAGTCTATCAATCGCTGCTTCACCTTGCCGTGAAGTTTCTTCATCGCCTCCACGAATTCCTCTGCACTAGCACTGCTAGTCGCAGTCTGTTCTGAATCCCTCAGTTCAAAAACTCCTCTCAGCTGCATCCCATATATAACCTGAAATGGACTCCTTCCTATGCTCTGATTCACAGAATCATTGTATGCAAACTCTGCTTGTGGTAATATGTTATCCTAGCTGTTATGATGCTCTATCACCAAGCTTCTCAGCAAGCCTCCTAGACTTCTGTTGACCACCTCTGTCTGCCCATCCATCTGAGGATGATAAGCCAAACTAAACGCCAAGTTAGTTCCTAGATTTTTCCATAAGGTCCTCCAAAAATGCCCTATGAATTTTGTGTCCCTGTCCAAAACTATGCTTTTCAGCAATCCATGAAGTCGAATGACCTCCTTGAAAAACAAATTCGTGATGTGAGTCGCATTGTTGGTCTTCTGACATGGAATAAAATGTGCCATCTTTGAAAACCTATCCACCACCACAAAGATGGAATCAACACCTCTCTGTGTCCTTGGCAAACCCAATACAAAATCCATGTTGATCGCCTCCCATGGTCTCTCTGGTATGGGTAACGGCTGATAAAAACCTGCATTCTTCTTTCTTCCCTTCGAATGTTGGCAAATTCAACACCTGTCAACGAATATTTTGACCTCTTCATGCATCCCTGGCCAAAAATATGATTCTCTCAACTTCGCGAATGTTTTTTCATGGCCAAAATGTCCTGCCAATCCACCATTGTGTTTCTCTTTCAACAGATTCTCCCTCATGGAGCAATTCGGAATACACAGTTGATTGCCTCTGAACAGTAATCCCTCTTGGATCATGTAGTCTACCCATGGGCTTCTGTCTCTGAGAACTGGATTCTCAGCTGCTTCATACGCCTCTCTGAAATCTGCATCTCCTGCGTACATGTCCCTGATATTTTCAAAACCCAATGTTTTGACTTGGAATTCTTGCAGCAACAAGCACTTCCTGTTCAAAGCATCAGCCACTTTATTAGCAGTACCCGAAATATGCTTAATCACAAACATGAAATTCTGCATATACTCTACCCATTTTGCATGCTTCTGATTCAACTTCTCCTGTTGACTCACAAACTACAATGCATGATTATCGTTGTATAATACAAATTCTTTTGGGATCAAGTAATGCCTCCACTTCTTCAATGCCTGTATGATAGCATAAAATTCCTTATCATATGTGGAGTACTTCAGCTTTGCTTCATCCAACTTCTCACTGAAATATGCAACTGGTCTGTCTTCCTGACTCAAGACCGCTCCTATGGCATATCTGCTTGCATCACACTTCACCTGAAATGTCTTCTGGAAATCTAGTAACACCAAAACTGGTTGTTCCGTGATCTTCCGCTTCAACAGATTGAAGCTCTTCTCAGCCTCTACTGTCCAATGAAAATACTTATGTCACTTCTTCACTATGTCCATCATTGCTACGCTAATTCCACTGAAATTCCTGATAAACTTTCGATAGAAACTAGCCAAACCATGGAAACTTCTCACCTCAAAAATATTTCTTGGTGATGGCCAATTCTTAATCACTTCCACCTTATCTGGATCCATCTTCAACTCATTCACTGAAATAACAAAACCCAAGTAAATGAGCTCTTTCTTCATAAATGAGGACTTCTTCAGGTTGATCAACAACTTCTCCTATTGTAGCTTTCTCATCACAATGGCCAAATGCCTCATATGTTCAGCCTTTGTCTTACTGAAGATCAGTATATCATCCAGATATACGACGACAAATTTTCTGATGAATTCCCTCAAGACTTCATTCATCAGCCTCATGAATGTGCTGGGTGCATTTGTCAAACCAAACGGCATGACCAACCATTCATACAAACCTTCGTTTGTCTTGAATGTTGTTTTCCATTCATCACCTTCTCTCATGCGAATCTGATGATACCCACTCTTCAAATCTATCTTTGAAAAAAATCTTGCCCCACTCAGGCAATCCATCAGATCATCCATTCTCGGTAGTGGAAACCTGTATCTGATGGTTATCTTGTTAATCACCCTTGAGTCAGTACACATTCTCCAACCTCCATCTTTCTTTGGACTGAGCATTGTCGGAACAGCACACGGACTCAAACTTTCTCTGACCAATCCTTTGTCCAACAACTCCTGGACCTGCCTTTTGACCTCCTCATTTTCTTGCGGCATCAATATATACGTGGCTTTGTTCGGTAAACTAGCCCCTGGTATGAGGTCTATGTGGTGACTCACACTCCTCATCGGTGGCAACAAACGAGGTAATTCATCCACGATGATGTCAGCGAACTCTCCCAGCAATTCCTGAATCTCATCTGGTAAGTCATCCACTCTGGTGCTAGTTAGGACAATCCTTGGCTTTCTAACCACAAAGAATTGTGGATCTTCCTTCTTCTCCATTTCTGTAAGAAGCTCCTTCCCACTCATGAGAAGTATTGTGTTGCTTACTTCCGGCTTCACCTCCTTATCCTTTATCGGAAGCAACCTGTGTGTCCTCCCATCCTTCTCTAAAGTATATGTGTTCATCCTCCCATCATGAACCACATTTTTGTCATATTGCCATGGTCTACCCAGCAATAAATGACATACATCCATGGGAATAACATCACATAAGACCTTATCATTATATCCACCTATCTTGAATTCAACTAAACACTATTTAGTGACACTCACCTAATGTCCCTTCTGTAGCCATGAAACTTTGTATGGACTTGGGTTATCATTTGTCTCCAGTTCCAACTTCTCTACCATCTCGGTTGAAACGAGATTATATGTGCTACCACTGTCAACAATAACCTTGCATACCCAATCCTTGGTTTTGCAAGCTGTCCTAAATAGTATGATCCTTTGAGTTGAGTCCTCCACCTCCTTTCCAGGTGTCAAAAGAACTTTACGCATCATCAGCGACCTTCCACCTTCTGTGTCTTCATTCTCAACATCACACCTTTGCGCTTCAGCGATGTGATCTTCTCCACTATCCTTCTTTTTCTGTGGACACTCGAATGACTTGTGCCCATTCTTTCCACATGTGAAGCATGTGATTACTCCACCTCTTCCTCTTCCTCTACCTCTGGTATGAGGAAAAGTGTTTGCGTCAGCATAATCTCCCTTCTGCTCAGTATGTTGTCCTCTCTGTTCAACATATGGTTGTCCTCGCTGTGAGGTTCCACCTCTCTCAATCTTAACCTAAGGTTCCTTCCATTCCTCCTTGGGCTTCTAGTATTTCTCCTAGGCAATTGCCTTGCCTTTGGGCTGACTTCTGCCTCGCCCTCTCTAACTTTGCTTACGACTCAGCTTCTCCTTGGCTTTCAGAGCCATTTGATAAGCATCCTCCACCGTCCTGATGGTAACCATGCTTAATTCATCATGAATTTCGTATCTCAGACCATTCATATATCTGGCAACCTTCTCATCATCGCTATCCCGATGACCTGCTCTGATGTTCAGTCGATAGAATTCCTCACTGTATTCTTTCACTGTCATCAGTTTCTGTCTCAGGTTTTGCATCCTCCTGAACAGAGAAATTTGATAGTCCCTTGGGATGAACTTTGCCTTAATCTTCGCAATCATTCGATCCCAGCTTTTAATCTTTTGCTTGCCTTTGCAGCATCTGTCAGCTTGTAGCTCGTCCCACCACAATGCTGCATGTCCTTTCAAGTGTGTGACAGCATGTCTGACCTTCTTATCCTCTTCGATATCCTCATAATCGAAGTAGGTGTCAAGATCTCTAATCCAGTCCAGTAGCTCCTCTGCATCCAGATTTCCCTCATAGACCGGAATGTCCATCTTCGCCTTCACACCCATTCTAGCAATAGCTTTAATCAGTCGTTCATTTCCTGCATCCTCGGCTACAACTTTTTCGTGTTGTTCAGCTTCAACTTCGCCTTCGGAGTCACTTAAGTCTCCAGCACTGGCTGTGCGTCTCTGCGCTGCCTCCATATCTTCTAGTCTTGCTCAAAGATCTCGCATTTGCCTTTCCATTTCTAGATTTCCTACCAGCCTGCCTCTTCTTCTCACCTCCCTATCTTCTGGGTTAGGTGACTGTCTCTCTCTTTTGGGTGGCATGGTGAAATCTTCTCTTCTTCTCTCCTCTTGCCTGAAATATACAGACAAGAACTCGCTCTGATACCAACTAACAGCAACCGCACCCCTCGGAGCATGATCGCCCTCCTCAGGACCTTCTTTCCTTTCGGCCCAAAGAGATCCAAGGCTCTTCTATTTCCCTATTGGGAAATCTGCACCCCACAGGTTCTTCTTCGCGCGATCCTTCCTTCTTTCTTTCGGAGGATCGGCACTCGTGACTTCGCGAGTTTACCAGTCAAGAACTACACCCTTAGATCCCCGAGACCCGAGACCTGATGCCTTAGTCGACGCTGACTTCCCACTATTTGGAGTCCCTCTCTATCGTGACCTCGTGCTATCGTGACTTCGCTATTCGCGATACCAAGCGCTCGGGTTTCCAACTCCCGATTGCCGATGCGACAAAACTCCGAGGTGATCTTGTCACATTTTTGCTACTTCGCACCCTCTCTTCTTCGTGACTCGAAGTACCCCAGGCTTGGGTCCTCACCTTGCGAACCCCGAGTTCGCGAGATCTCCCGATATCCGCCACCTGTCTTCCACTCACTCTTGTGGTCCCACACGACTTACGTCGCCGTCGGGATATCGCACATCATGACTTCGCGACTATCGTGTCAACTCTTTCGACACTCTTCTCACGAGGCTCTGATAGGTGGTCTCGTGAATAATACAATGGTCCTAGCTAACGTGTATCAATGCTCTACCCTCCTGAGCTTAGAACCTTCAGACGCTCCTGCCGTGACCTCCTTGCACCTCCGCAAGATCCAATGGCCTATGGAACTTCTCGAAATCTTCCCGGATGATTCCGTTCGTCCGTTCGTCCTAGTGAAAGTCCACGAATTGGAGAAGGGTCTCTCTACGAGACTCGTTCGCTCGCTCGCCAACCTGCGATGCTCCTCCGAACCTTCAACGGAAACTTCTCCTGTGCTTATCCTTCAATGAGTTTGAAGGCCTACTCCTCCTGAGCTCCCTTGCAATTCTCAATTACTTAGAAGGAACTTTGCATGCACTCCTTGCGGAAAATCTTCAACTTTGTCTAAGTGTCAAAGTCTTTCGACCCTGCGCACTCCTGTAGCAGCAATCTTCAATACTTTGCTCAGAATCGCAACTCTGAGACTTCACTTGGCCTGCGCACTCCTTGCACAGCACTGTGCCTATCTGCACTCTCGAGGAAATGACAACAAAAGCTATCTCTAAGTGAACCCTTCTGTCAACGCACTCCTTGCAGACAATTCGAATGCACTCCTTGCAGGAATCTTCTGGCTCACTTAGAGAAACAATTTGAAACTCATTCGTTCACCCTCTCAGACTTCAATTCAGCCATGAAATCACATACACAGCATATAAAAGCACATGTATGACAGGAAGCAAATATTCATGAGCATAACATCAATACACAGAGAATAGGCAGATAACCATGGATTTGAATCAAATCTTTCTTCTATTAATTCAATATCTGTACATGGATGTTCTTCACACAGTTATCTGTTTGCTCTTCTCTTCCTGCTCCTGCTTTCGATATGTTACAATGATACAATGAGGGTGTCTATATCCTGTTTCCCTCTTGAATTCTAAAGCTATCAAATCTACAATTAAATTCCTATCTACCAGCATTAACTATCTTAAATGCCTCATCTACCTAAGGACAAGAGCTATCCACTCAAGGTCCATTACAATATACAAAGTGCGCCTTCATAATGGCTTCATTAAAGACTTGCGCAACATTCCCAAAGTATTTTCAAAATTTTGGTGCTGGCTTATCCAGTTGTCTTCTGCTCCACGATGGCTTGCTTGATGTGTAGTCGATGCTCCTACATCATTTTGTGCAGATATGTCAAATTCACTTGTAGAAAACTATCTGTATGAAGGATCCAAGATTGATGGTGATAATTACATTGACTAGGAATTTAAGATATTGATGATTTTTGAATCATGGAATGTATGGACTGTTGTAAATGGAGATGAAGCCAAACACACACATTGGGAGAAACAAGAAACAAAGGACAAAGTGTTGTTGCGGATGTCTATCAAGGACAACATAATTCCACACATCACAGATTCTAAAACTTCCAAGGAGACCTCACACATATTGAAAGGTTTGTATGAAACTACAAATTTAAATAGGATTCTATTTTTAAAGACTAAGTTACTGTCCATAAAAATGGAAGCAAATGAGAATATTGTCACCTATGTTTCCAGAATTAAAGATCTATTTGATCAGTTAAGTGCAATTGGTGAAAAAGTTTCAAAATATGACATGGTAGCTAGTACATTAAAAGGTTTACTTAAAGATTATCATGTCCTTATTTCAAGTCTAAGAGGTAGAGCACAACATAATGGGGATTCTTCTACAAGAATAAGAAAGAGTGAAGGTGTTTGAGATGGATTCTCATACTTCAGAATTGGCATTAGTATCCAAAGGGAAACAACCATACAGGAGCAAGCCATGGGGAAAAAATAGAGAGGGCAAGTTTCAACCAAGGCATAGAGGTATCACTCAATCAAATTTTGATGTACACGATAAGAAAAATGATGATTGTTTTTATTGTGGGAAACCTGGTCATCCTGCTAAAGATTGTTATAAAAGGAAAGATAATTAATCCAATCAGAAGTTCAGAAAACAGAATGGAAATTATGTGAAAAGTGACACCTCTATCAATGATGGTTTTAGGAATCTAAAGTTTTTTATTGTTGAAGCTACATTGTCTACAGAAACTGATGATGAAAGCACATGGTTCATAGACTCGGGAGCCTCAACTCATATGTCTTGTAGCAAAGAATGGTTTGATGAATATCATGAGAGCACAGATGAAACACACATATATTTAGGAGATAATAGATCTCATAAGTTTTAGGGTTATGGAGTAATATGTGTGAATTTACCTAATGGACAAATGAAACAAATTCACAATCTATTGTATGTTCCAGGCATAAAAAAAAAATGGATATATGTCTCAATGTTTTGTGAAGGATACTTAGAACCATTATAAAGTCATAGCTACAGGTACAAGAATTGGAGGATTGTATAAGCTTGATGTAACAAGGGGAAATCATCAAGCATTGACATCTACAACAATGTCAACAGAGTAGTTATGGTATCAAATGTATGGACATCTTAATCAAAATTACTCAGTGCTACTTCAGAAGAAATTGATGGTTGAAGGGCTTCCTGTTTTGAAAAATGAGCATATAGAATGTGAAGCTTGTGCACTAGGTAAGCAACATAGGGAAGAATTTCGAGTACATAAAGAGAAGAAATAGAGAGAGATAACTTAATTAATACATATTGATGATTGTGGTCCCATGAAAACAATGTCAATTGGTGGTGTGAGGTATTTTGTTATATTTATTGATGACAGATCGAGGTTTACTTGGGTTTGTTTTATAAGGAAAAAGAGTGATGTATTTGAATATTTTAAAGAGTTTAAAACTATGGTGGAAAAGAAGACAGGCAAATGCATTAAGATTCTCACATATGATCAAGGTGGAGAATATACCTCAGGAGATTTTGATAGCTACTGCAAAAAAAATGGGATCATTCAACAATTCACAGTGCCTTATGCACCACAACAAAATGGTGTATCTAAAAGGAAGAACACGACATTAGTGGAATGTGCTCACAGGATGTTGAAAGGTAAAAACATTTATAATGGTTTTTAGGCAGAAGCCATTAATACTGTTGTTTATTTAAAAAATAGAAGTCCAACAAAGATTCTAGATCTGAAAACGTCTTTTGAAGTTCTTTATGTCTATAAACTTGAAGTTGCTCATTTAAGCATATTTGGTTCCAAGGCATTTGCTCATATTCCAAAAGATGAGAGAAGAAAACTTGATGCAAAAGATGTTAAGTGTCTATTCATTGGTTATTGTGATGATCATAAGGCATACAAAATGTTTGATTTTTGTTCACATAAGTTGATTGCAAGCAGAGATGTGATTTTTCATGAGAATACAGATGATGAGATAAGTAAATATGATGTTTGGTATACTCCTTATGACAATATTGATCATGTAAAAATTTATATAGATGGTAAACAGTAATGAGAACAAGAACAGGTATAGGTACATGAATGAAGTGGAAGCAGCATGGACACTACAAACACTCTCGAGTCACCCAGAAGGGATCCTTCGCCACAGAGAAAAATAAATGAAAGCGGTGGAGCACAAAGAAATTCATGACGAACAATTCAGGTACCTTTTAGGTATAAAGATTATGTATTGATGACACAAGTAATGAATGTTGTAGAACCTGTTACTTATGAACAAGACAAGTATCATAAGGAATGGAAAAATGCAATGAATGAAGAATATGAATCAATAATGAAGAATGAAACATGGGAATTAACACAATTGTGTGAAAACAAAGTTCCCATAGGATGTAAATGTTTGTATAAAACCAAATTTAATGCAGATGGATGTGTTGACAAATACAAGGCCAAATTAGTTGCAAAAGGGTATTCACAAAAAGAAGGAATTGATTATGAGGACACTTTTGGACGTGTAGCTAAGTTAAATACAATTAGAGTCATGATTGCATTAGATACACAATACAACTAGAAAATACATCAGTTATATGTTAAATATTCATTTCTGAATGGTCATTTAAAAGAAGAAATTTGTTTGGTTCAACCTGAAGGATTTAAAAAGAAAGGACAAGAGGATCTTGTTTGTAAGCTAAAGAAAGATTTATATGGTTTGAAACAAGCACCTAGATCTTGGTATATTAAGATTGATTCATTCTTTGCTCAGAAAGGTTTTGTGAAAAGAAAAAATTATCCTAATTTGTATATCAAAAAAGATGAAAATGGGGATGTAGCTTTGGTATCCTTATATGTTGATGATTTGATTATCACGGGTAGTGCTTCTCACTTGATTAAGGATATTAAAATTCATTTAGCATAGATGTCTGATATGAAGGATCTTGGTGAAATACATTATTGTTTAGGTTTGGAAATATGGAGAGAAGTCGGTAAAACAATGGTCACTCAAAGTAAATACACAAGGGAGATTATGGAAAGATTCAATATGAGTGGAAGAAAGGCAATGTCAACACCTTTAGAACAGAATATATAGTTATCTAGTGTTGATGAAACTAAAGAGGAAAATGGTACTCTGTATCGCTAGTTGGTGGGAAGCTTGAACTATCTCACTACTACCAAACCAGACATAAAATATTCATTTATCATCCTTATTCAGTTCATGGCTAAACCACTTCAAATTCACTCGATAGTTGCGAAGAAAGTTCTTCGATATCTGAAAGGAATTGTGATTTTTGGTATTATGTATACTGATGATTGTGATGTTGATTTCACAGGTTACTCTGATTCATATTGGGTTGAAAATCCTAATGATAGGAAATCAACTTCAGGATATGCATTCAACATAGGTACAGGGGTCGTGTCATGGAGCAGTAAAAAACAACCAATTGTTTCTTTATCGTCAACAGAAGCCGAGTACAAAGCTTTATGCAATGCTACTTGTGAAGTTGTTTGGTTAAGGAGAATTCTTGAAGATATTGGAAATGAACAAATGAGGCCAACTATTCTCAATTGTGACAATCAAAGTTCTATTAAATTGGCACACAACCCAATTTATCATGCCAGAACAAATCATATTCAAATTCAACATCATTTTGTAAGAGAAAAGATACAGTCAAAGGAAATTGACTTGATCTATTTTAATACCACTGATAATGTGGCTGACATATTTCCCAAGCCTCTTGGAAAGATGAACTTTGATTAATGTAGGAAACAGTTACGAATGATAGAAAATCCATTTCTTCATTAAGGGGAAGTGTTGGAATAATTTGAAATTAGATTTTACAGTTAGAAGGTTGTTTTGTACTCTCTTAAATTTGTAAGAGGATTAGTTTAGATCCATAGTTGCATGGATTGATTAAGGATTTCATAGATCTGTTCAATTCTATAAATGTAATGGGTTTTCTGATTAATTTAATGAATTAGTGTGAGTTCTATCTCACTTCTGAAGAATTGTTTATTTTAGTCGCTATGTAAATTTTAGATATATCACAAACTATTCAAGGAAACAGAGTCACGAGCCTTATAGAAACAGAGTCGTTGTTTAAAGTGAAGGAAGTCTCCCATCTCAGCTATCACCTACAAGAAATAGGGAATTCAGTAAAAAGAAGTTGTTATGCATTGAATAGAAACATATTTTTTTTCTTGTTTCAACGTTTTTCAATATTTGTAGATTGATTCAACACAACTACTTCATAAAATTGGACAAGTATACATGGAGGTTTCTCTCAAAAGTACTGTGTATTTGGTTTCTCAGAAATTTACCTATAAAATTTCTTTTAAACATGGATTTAACACTTCTATGAAAAAATTTAAAGCATCAATTTACACACGTCTCACGGG
Organism: Picea engelmannii; assembly: GCA_009831015.1. NCBI lineage: Eukaryota > Viridiplantae > Streptophyta > Pinopsida > Pinales > Pinaceae > Picea > Picea engelmannii. The sequence goes on along the minus strand of ML787145.1, from coordinate 285,504 downwards.
TGGGAAGTAGGTGCGTGACGCGAGAGGAAAGGTGGGTGTGCTGGGTACATGGAAGGTAAAAATTCAAATATACTTAATGAATAAAAATTTATGGGATATAGCTAAAAGCATTGTAGTAATGCCTAAAGATGTCAAACAACTAACTGAGTGGCAAAGAATGGATGATAGATCTTGTGATTATTATTGGTGTTTCTCTTTTGGAGTTGCAATTAAATCACGTTGATCTTGCAAAGTCTATGAGATAAATTAAGTCAATTGTTAGGTGAAAAAGGTATAAATGCAAATTTTTATTAAAATTTCAATTGTTAAGACTTTAAATGCTTTATGAGACTTCTATGTTTAATCATATAAATAATTTAAAGTACAATTTTTTATTAAAATTTCAATTGTTCAAACTATAAATGCTTTATGAGACTATGTTTAATCATATAAATAATTTGAAGTCACTTATAAGGTAGTTGATACTTCAAATACTTTTTGAGACTCCTATGTTTAATCATATAAATATAAATAATTTGAAGTAACTTATAAGATAGTTGATGGGATTGGTGCAAATTTTATGAGACTATGTTTAATCATATAAATAATTAGACTCCTATATTTAATCATATAAATATAAATAATTTGAAGTAACTTATAAGGTAGTTGATGGATATAGTTGTTAAAGTATAAGAAGATGATGAAAGAGCACTTTTATTAAATAGTGTATCTTTAAATTTTAATTATATTGGTTTTACAGTAATTCAAATGTTTTTTCAAATTTTCGATAAGATTATAGAAGAACTTTTGGAAAAAAATATAGGCAAAGGTGATTCTCATACAAAAGTTGCACTACATAATCAAATAAATAGATGGGAAATAGTTTATTTTTAAATTTTTAAATGTTTTTTCAAATTTTCGATAAGATTATAGAAGAACTTTTGGAAAAAAAATATAGGCAAAGGTGATTCTCATACAAAAGTTGCACTACATAATCAAATAAAAAGATGGGAAATAGTTTATTTTTAAATTTTGATTATATTAGTTTTACATTAATTCAAATGTTTTTTCAAAATTTGGATGAGATTATAAAAATACTCTTGGCACAAGAAAATAGGCTAAATACATGAGATATATAAGGTGATTCTCATGCCAAAGTTGCACTACATAATCAAATAAAAGGATGGGAAAGAGAAAATAGGCTAAACACAAGAGATATAAAAGGTGATTTTCATGCAAAAATTTACTACATAATAAAATAAAAGGATGGGAAAGAGAATGATAGGTAAGAGTGAATGCTTCTACCATGAAAAAATAGTTCATATAGTTATTAAGTGAAATATGTGTGTCAATGATCTTCTCAAAGGAAATTTTAAGGAAGCAACAAATATAACCATCCTTGAAGATCCATCTGATTATGATGATGGTAATGATTTCTTTGAAGGAATAGAAAATCTCACTTTTTAAAGATGCATACAAAAATAGATAGTTTTTCAAATAGTTGGGGATGCTTGTGTATCTAAGAATCTATACCCCATTAGAGTTATAAATAGAAGATATATATGTTTTTCATCATACCTTTACAAGGTTTAAGAGACATTGCAATTGCTAATGGTGTCTAATGATGTTGGGAAAGTTGAAATACAATAGGGAGTCTTACTAAACTTCTAATATGTCTCGTTCTATTTTTTAGCCTAGGGTTTTTTTATTTTCTTTTCCATTAATGTAAGTCTTAAGAGGGAGTGTTGATTTTGGTGCATTAAAGTCACATTTTATAAGTGTTTGATTAATTAAAGTTGATAGGATGATCGAGATATTATTTTTTTCAACCTCTTTTCTAAATTTAGAATAAGTCAGATTTAATAACAACTCATAGTCTCTATATAATGGAGTCACAACCTATTGAAATTGCATCAAATATACAAAATATCATATGAAGTTTACCTTTTAATAAGTGATCCATAAGTCTTAAATAAATCCATGCTTAATTGAAAATAAATCTATTGGATTGTGGTTCATTTGAGGGGAATTAATAGCAAATGAACAACCCTATTAGAACATCGTTTTTTCAAACCTGGTATTGCTTAAACAAATTAAAAATCCAATATGTATATCCTTTTAAAGATGCTAATATAAAAGAAATAGAAAAATAGTGATTATATTATTTTCTTCTTGATAAATGTTTTTTTTTATTTAATTTTAGTTTATTAAATAGTTAGCACATGTGATATAATCTACTCACTCATCCATGTAATAGATCATCTCTGACATCTTTCATTTTTAATAAAAGGGATAAAAATCTTGACATGTAAAAGTAAACTTTTTTATTATTATTAAAATATTTCTATTTGCATTATGATAATATTTTTATGTAAATTTAATATATGTGTTTCTTGTGTGTATTGTTACTTTTCTTAGTTTTATATGTTATATTTGGTATGTAGATTACCAACTTTGAAATTATTTGAGTAAAAAAAAATCTCAAAATTTGGATATTACATATTAGGTGATAAAAAACTCTAAACATAAATCTTTCCAAAGCCTATGATTGAGTAGCATGGCTTTATCTTAATTTTTTTTGTTTTACATATCGATTTTGACTTATCCTTGGTTAAATGGATAATGTCCTCTGTGACATTGGTTTCATTTGTTGTCTTAATTAATGGATCAGGTTTACTCTTCTTTAAATCTACTTGGGGTTTATAGAAGGGATGTCATTAATTGCCTTATTTATTTTCACTAGTTTCATATGTAAGTGAAACTAGTGAAAAAAAGGGTGAAAATTTTTTAGGGGGTAAGATTGGGTGGACATGAATGATTAACTCATTTGTTGGTCATGGATGATGTATTGATATTTTTTTTTTCACAACAAAAAAAGGAATACTATTAAAGGATACACTAGAGCTCTTTAGTGATGCTACACGTATGGTCATAAATGTCAATAAATATGCTATCTTTTTTTCTAGAAATAGAGGAGGGAAACATGCATCATTTCAAATATTTTCAATTTCACTTCTCATTATTTGGGGGATGATATTAAGTATCTTATTTATAACCTCAAACCAAATAACTAGATCATATGAGATTGAAAGTGGTTTCTATCATGGATAAAAGGAGAATATGTTTCTAGTGGAATAGGTGGATCTCTTGAGGGGGAAGATTAATTTTCATAAAATCATTGATTGAAGTCATTGATGCATATTGGCATCTCTTGGATTTAATTCTAAAATTACTCCTACTGTATTTGGAAGTTATGTTTCAACTATTTTGGAAGGGAAACATTGAATAACTGGGTTTCCATTTGGATATCTGGAAAATCCTTTTCAATCCAAAGAGTCTTGTAGGGTGGGGTTTTAAATGTATCTTTTTTTTGGAAGGGAATTGTCTAAAAAAAACCTATGGGTGTTTTTATAGGTGACATCCTATGGATGCACATTTTGGTTAATAAATACATAACACATTATTCAATCTTGGACTAGATTCGAAGGAAACATAACCCTTCCCATACTGCCTGAAACTAGTGGCATACCATCACACTTGTGGTTCCTATAATAGGCCAATTTTTAGTCGGGAAGGTTCGCTCACATTCAAAAGTGTGGATCGGGATTGGTGGAATCAGTGGCTACGATGACATAATTTTTCTTCTTGAGGGTGTTCTAACTCATCTCTAGGAGATTGGATATTGCATGCTTAATAGAATTGGTGAGTCTGTTAGATTGAAATTGATGTCAATTGGCATCATTACCAGACCAAATGCATGATAGAACTAAGTAAGGCTCATGTTCTCTTATCAGATTCAAAGGATGATTTGGTTTGGTACTATAATAAGTTTTGGGGTCTCTATTAATTTATTTTTGGATATCAAGCCTTGTAGAATTTGGACAAAAATGCAACAAAATGGTGGTATAAGAAATTATAGAAACTAAAGGGACCCATGAAAGGTATTTTATTTTTTTGGCTAGTTCTTCAAAGACATGTGATAAATTGGGATAGGATGCAGCTTTAGAATAAACAAGGGTGTTATAACCCTAAATTGATCTACACATGCATACCTGGCCTTTGGCCCTCTTACTTGCATTTTTTTGGCAAGCCATCACTGAGTTGGTCTTCTAAAAGCCCATTTTTTGAAGATGTGTGTGCCCTGCATCAATACTACCCGAGTACATATGCTTGTTTCACCACTACATCTTGCGTATGTGTGCATGATGCACCATTACAGATCACTTATACTTGCAAAAGTTGAAAAAAATAAAAACTTGCAAGGAATTCGTTAAGATTACGAGCTATTGGGTAGTTTCCCAACTAATCCACCACCTATAGCCTATCACCCAATCAAATAACCATCCTCTTGTCGTATAAAAGGATGTGTTGGGGTCTCATTCCACATATAGACATAAGAACAGTGAAACTCTGCCCATTTCACATCCCCTCCTTGCCCCAAGTAATTGCATCCCTTTTGTGAGAATTGCCTCAACATTCCCCAATTAGTCGTTCTTCCTCTATCAAAACCCATTCACTTCCCAAGAAGAGATCAAAAGGTTGAGAGGAAAATCCATACAAAGGTGCACTTGCAACTTTGTGAAGAGGAGATCAGACCAAGTTCGTGGAGCAGTAGTCGACTTTGGTTGTAAAGGTATAATCATTGAGTTATTAAAAAAAGTACTTTTCCTGTCCCAAATTATGGTGTATTGAATTATTTTAATGGTTTATGTTTTGACATTCTAACATCTAATCCTAATTTGTATATGAATTGCATGCTTGTAGCTTTATGTTTGTCTATATTTGAATGCAAGCCAACATTGGGAGGAGGCATGCAGTGAACAAAGCTTTCAAGTGTGAGGGTATCATCACCAGACACGGAGTAGAGGTATAGTTACTCGATCCCTCTCATCTTTTATTTTATGGTATGAGTCTTGGGTATGTTTGGGGTATTTCGAGAATTAGTTGACTTTTAGACGGTTAATTGATCTACCTACATTGTAAACCCTAGTGTAGTCATAGGGGGGTTTTCCCACTAGTAGAACTGGCGACCATACTGGGAAGCCTTTAGGGTTTTAGGGGATTTTTGGGTGTCTGATTGGTTTTTATGCCTTTCGAGTTTATGTTGAGTCTAGTGAGTCTTTTAAGGGATTCTGGTCACCTTCAAGTTCCATACCAGTTCTCCCTTCCCTATCATTCTATCTATTTTATTTCATTTTTTTGAGGAAATACAGAGGTGTACACGCCCTACTTTTGGTCAGCCCACGTACATACGCACCCTATATAGTAAATGGCCCACATACATATGCAGGATGTTGAAACAACAGTAGTGTACCTGGTTCAAGAAACTATTTTTGAAAAAGAGGCAGCCACCCTCTTTCCTGATCGAGGTTTATACTTCTCAGGGTTTCTTGACAGTGTTCAGAGTCTCTATTTTTACAGTCATAGCTTGGGTTAGATTTCAGTTTGCTTGTCTTTTTGAAGTTTCTTGTGTTTAATTTTGAAAGGGTTTTAGGCGAGTCTTCGAATTTTTGATCGGCCTGTTTGGTGTCATTTGTGATTCCCTGCGATCCGTAGTGGCCCAAAGGTTTGTTTCAGACTTGTCTTGTATTTATTTCCCCCCCTTTCATTTACTTTGAAAAAAGAGAAAAAAAGATTTATTTCAAGTTTTTCCTATTTGAAGCGTTTTAAAAAAAAAGAAAAGATTTGTCATTCTTAGTTTGGTAAAATAGTTGGAGTTAGTTATTTTACTTGATAGGAAAAATAGTACATTTTTTAAGTAAAATAACTAACTCCAATGAACGCTAAATCTAAAAGTCTAAAAGATTTATGTTTGATTTTAGATTTTTCATTCTCAGTTTGGTAAAATAGTTCGTTAGTTGGATTACATTTTATATTTAGTTATTTTATTTTACTTGAAACTTAAGTAACTTGTAGTCGAGTGAAATTTTGTTTTAGGTATTCTTTTTAAAGATCTTGAAAAAGTTAGTTATGAAAAAGTTGGTTACAAAGAGTTAGTTGTAAATCTTTACTTTTGACTAGAAGTAATTTTGGTTTCATATTTTTGTCTTTTTCTCCTCTTTTCATCTCTCATAAACATCACTAGTTTCACTTACATATCCTTTTAGTTAAACAAGCTATTAAAATGAACGCTAAATCTAAAATCAATTAGACTTTTATGTTTGTAGGGTCAACCAACTAGTTTAGGGTTAGAGCCTTGAATTAGGTTGGAGAGGAAACTCTTCAAGGCTTTTAAACAAACATTGGAGTCATAACTAGGGAGTGTTAAAATCCAGTGATGTGAATGTTATCTGGGACCCCCCTCTAATACAGGGGCTAAACATGAGGCCGCATGAGGAAAGGAAGTGGAGATAACCCCTCCAAAGTTAGACTAAACGTAGTGGGGAATGCATATTAAGGATCTGTCGTGGGACTACTATCACTCACATTTTCCTACAGAGCTTCGTGGACCTCGAATCCATTCAAGATCCTATGTTGTCTTCCGGACCACTTTATTTTGATACCCTCTGTAGGTTTTAGACTTGTTATCCTACTCATTGCGGTCCACCCGATTGTCGACTGTACCCGCATGGTGACTGTTTGCGAGCTGACAACTTGGTTTCCTTTATTCTAGGGACTTACATAGGTGACTGCGGGGGTATGCCGCAGTACCTAGGGTAGACGTTGGGTCATACTTTGTAGAGTATACCTGGAGGATGCTTCTGTGCTCGATTTGCACTTGCACCGTAAGTTTCTCTAGTGTTGGCTAGTGTAACTGTTCTTCCAACTAGATAGTGGTTTTCTTGGTTTATCTTATAGGATTTTTTCTAGTGTGTTCTTGATTTTAAACATTAGTTAAATCCTTACTGTTTCATTGATATTATCACAAAGTGGAAGATCAAGAGATTCATCGGTCATGAAGTCTTCAGGGCCTGTCGTCGATTACATTAGAGCCATCGCCACCACTGTTACAACAACAACTTGGCAAACAAGGATCATTTGAAGCAACTAGACTGCAAGAAACTATGCTCGAGACAGCTTTGAGAGGAGATTACTTGAATCCGGAGGAACCTACTATTTATGAATTTGGATAAAAATCTCTCGATCCGTCCAACCCTCTAATCAGTAACTTGTTGGTGCCAATCTTGGTATAGGTTGTCCCTTTGAGGGTAATGCCTTACGAGTGTAAAATAGTCTTCCAAGCAACTATGGAAGAAAATACCACTACCTCGTTTGGGAGTCCTCATACTCTCATTTTGACTACAACCACAGGGGGTATGTTGCCTCCTAACCCACCTTTGTCAGTCCGGACCATAGTGGTCTCGACTCCCTCTACCTCGGCCAGTGATATGATACCTTCATCGGCAGTGACCACTACTCCGTTCACATAGAGTGCGACGGGCCCTCCATTTTCATATGGGATGCTTGAATTTGATTCAAACTTCATCCTTACCTACTCCACTTTACAGACCATGGGTCTTGAGGTAGGGAGCTCAAACACTCCCATGCAAGGGTATACCAGGGGCACTTCGGTCCCCTTTAATGCTATCCCTTACGGTGGGGGTCATATACCTCCTCTGTCCCCTTCGCTCAGTGGTGCTTTCTAGCAACCCATCGGGCCCAATACTAACTATAGTTTGTTTGGAGCAGGAAGTTTAGGACCTTCCTCTTACACTATGCCGGTGCGATCCATGTCATTCTCTTTGTTCAACACATTTGGTAATAACACTTTTTCTTCGGCTCCCTTCTCGACCGGGGGAAACCCTAGTTTTGGACAAAAGAATCTTGTGCATGGTACTATTCCTACATAGTGGGCAAGTACAAGTGTTTTCTCCTCAAAAGGAATTTGGAATCCTTGGTAGGGATTAGTTCCTTTGCAAGGGATGTCAGTCAGGGGAAACCCCTTCCATGGTCAATGGAACCCCAAGCAAGGCTTAGTACCTATGCTCGTCAGATCGGTTGGGGGCACCCCCTTCCAAAACCTTTGGAATACAACACAGGGAGTAATCCAAGCCCAACCCACATCGTCTAATTATGGGAATCAACCGATGATATCCTAGAAAACGCAGTTTCTATATGCTAGTCAAGGCCATAGTGTCTACTAGAACCTTGTCTAGAAACACAACTTTTACTAGCAACCTCGTGCTAGTCAAAATCTAGGCCCCCTTTTTAATGTACATAGTACCAAACCCAAACTATTGTTTATGGCAACGATACACTTACCAGACTTGTCAAGGTTGCTTAATGACTTGATTTTTCATGATAAGTGTTGGCCCTCCATGCCGACTAAGTTTTCTTCAGATATTCAAAAATTCGAAGGCAAGCCTGGCGAATATTTGGGTGATCATGTGACAACTTTCCACCTATGGTTCTTGTCAAATTCATTATGAGAAGACTTCGTACAGTTGTTCCTGTTTCAACACACTCTTATCGGGGGTGCCACGAAATGGTACATTGAGCTCGATTTCTCAAGGTATTCTTAGTTTAGGGACTTGGCGATGATCTTCCTAAACCATTTCCAACTACCCGTGAGATACAATGTTGGCACCAAGTTGTTGGCCAACTTTGAGCAAACTACGGCCGATCATATCTCCAATCACATCCAGGAATGGCAGTGTAGGAAGAGCTTGATTAAGGTACAGGTCCCACCGGATTTCTTGTTAGAGTGGTTCCTAAAGTCTTTGGTACTATTTTTGTCCAAGGGTGTTGCAACTTTAGGAGTGTTTTCAGAGGAGGAGGCAATAATGAGAGGGAAATGACTCAAATTGATTTACTCTCAGTTTGGCTTACTCTATGAGATCTTGCCAGATGCTCCATTGTCTATCCTCAACAAGGCCAGACAAAAGTATGGACCACATGTCAATGGTATAGTTGGTTCAGCACAAGGAAAGTCCACCGATATGTTGTCAAATCAATTGCAACAATTGTCGATACAACATACAGTGGCCAACCAGATCTCCGGTTCGACTATTCCCCTTGCCCAAATGTCGAACATACACAATGTGAAGTTGACGAAACCAAAGGCCAAATAGCATCCTGAAGGAAATAAAAACCAACGGAATAAGAAGGCAAAGGGGGAGAAGAAGCCTAATAACAATGCTGGTGGGGCCAACAGAGAGAAGAGAAATTCAAAGTATCTGTGTAACCTTTACACAGAAGACCACCTGACTCACCTCTTCCCTCGACTTACGGAGGCCCAGAACCTGTTGTGCTGACGAACCCATTTCCACATGGGAAAAACATGGCTCAAGCCTCAACTTCTTAGAGCACAGATGGGGGAAGTCAGGGACCCCCCGCGTTTTTTGGTAATACCTCGGACATGAATGTTTATATGGTAAAAGGTAATGCTCATATAGCAACCAGGACCCAATATTACAGAATGTTGGAATCTGTCGAGAAGGTTAAAGAAGCCACAAACCCACTAGTTCCTCTTCAGATCGATAATATGATGGGAGAAACAATCACACACATCCTGAAAGGGGCATTCAAGAAAGATTCTCATAATCCGAACGAGAGGGATTCCTAGAACTACTCTGTGGTGGAAGATTTGGCATAAACCCCTTGTGTTATGTATTCTTTGGAGGTCCTCCAGAGCTTCCCTTCGCAAAGAAAGGCTTTGTTGTCAGCCTTGAGATCTGCAGAGACTTGTAATTCGAGTCTGGTCGTTCTCGATCCAACCAAATTGAAACATCGTCTTCCTTACCATGTTGTGTTTCATATAATAGTGGCTTACACCATGAAATATTTTACTCGGAATATCTTCCGCATAATCGTTGATGAGGGCACCTCAACTTGCGTGATTTCGTTAGTGTGTTGGAAGGCCATTGGCCAACCTATTTTGTCTATGTCTCTTACTTTGCTTACTTCTTTCAATGGTCGTTCTCTCAGACCACACAGAATCATCCATTATTTACCTGTGCAGTTAGGAGGGAAGACTGTGTGTGTCAAATTTGAAGTGGTCGATGCACCTCTCGACTACAACCTTTTGTTAGGAAGGAGTTGGACCTATGAAATGCATGTAGTGGTTTCCATATTTTTTCGGGTCTTGTTGTTTCCACACGATGTCTAAATCGTGACCATTGACCAGTTGTCCTTCTCCTATCTTGACCCTTCATCAGGGGCATCCATAGTCTCAATGATTAATAACCCTCAGCTTGGAACCATCAACGTAGGGGTTGGTTTGTGTCCATCATTGATGGGTACTTTCAATTACCTACCACCATCCAGCAATGTCAAGTTTATATCGGCTACCCTCAACCAGCTTAGGGCTGAAATCTTTCAAATTTCATCATTCCGAACGACTTACTTTCACGATCTGTGGAATCTTCCTTCCCCATCGGCCTCGATGGAAGGGACATGGAATTTTGGCATGGCCATTCCCTTATCCATAGTAGAAATTACATACAACATTGTCTAGTAAGCTTCCACCGACCCTGATCTGACTCCCACACAGGAGTTAGATATAGTTCTCGAGCCTATTTGGGCTCAAGGTTCCCTTGCCACTACAGATTATTTAGACTTGATATTTCCCTCAGATGAGGTGATCCTTGAGGCATTGACTTATCTGGATAGACCTTGGGATGATCTCCATCATAGATCATACTTCCTCCCAGATTTAAGAAGAATAGAGGCAGGTGAATTTGTGTTGACTATGATTGGAGATAGGTCTTGTCCTATTAATCCACTGGATACGAACGCAGTTTATGCTGAGGTTAATATGGTGAGTATCGTTGAAATGATCCCTATAGATAGCTCCAGAACCCCTGGCATCATGGAGAATTTTTTCGTCCAAGAAGACTGCTCCCCCGAAGAGATTCAAATTTATACAGAGTTATTTAAGGAATTCCACAACTTTTTTTCCTGGTCTTATGAGGAAATTCCAGGCATTGATCCTAGAATCATCGAACATAAGATAATGAATTATCTTGACACCAAACTGGTCCAATAGAATATTCATCCAGTGAATCCTCAGAAAGCGGAAACAATAAAGGCTAAAGTAGATAAATTGCTTAAAGTCGGGTTTATATACCCTGTACATTTGACGCAATGGGTTTCAAATCCCATTTCAGTTAACAAAAAATAGGGTAAGATTCACGTGTGCATGGACTTCCATGACTTGAATAATTCTTTTCCGAAAGATAATTTTCCCACCCCATTCATCGATCAGATTGTTGATGAATGTGCTGGTTGTGAGGTCTTTTCATTCATGAATGGTTTTTTGGGATATAACCAGATTCATATCAAACCCGAAGACCAACATAAAACAACTTTTATCTATCCTTAGGGCAAATTTGCTTATCGTAAGATGCCTTTTTTCTTGAAAAATGTTGGAGCCACTTTTCAACGGGACATGTATTTTTATTTTCACGACCTTAGACATATAGTCGAGGATTATCTAGATGATATAGAATCACTCTCTCACAAGATATATAATCATTCCACACACCTTCAACTAATATTCGAATGATATCACTACTATTGGATTCACTTGAATCCTAACAAGTGTTGGTTTTGTGTGACGTCGGGTCGTCTCTTAGGTTTCATAGTTTCAAAAACAAGGATCATGGTCGATCCTATTAAGGTTGAGGTGATAGTCCATTTGCCTCCCCCATGCAAAATACCCTAGCTTCAGAGCTTACAGAGGAAAGTGAACTTTCTTCGGGGTTTTGTCGCAAACTACGCCGAGATCACTAAAGGGTTCATGAATTTATTGAAAAATTGAGTCCCTTTCAGTTGGGACGAACTCACTCGGATCTCTTTTGAAGCGTTTAAATGCATCCTTACATCTTCCCCTCTGCTTTGGCCTCTCGATTATATCAAAGATTTCTTGTTGTACTTGGCTGCTGTAGAGTCAACCATCGGCATGGTCTTGGTTCAAGAGGATGATCTTCTTGAAGAGCATGTTATTTATTACCTGAACCAAGGCCTGGTTGGGCCAGAACTCAACTATTCCCATGTTGAGAAGCTTTCTTTGGCAACAGTTCATGTTGTCCAGCATTTTTGTCATTATATTTTGCTTCGCAAGACCACCTTCATTGTCGTTGTGAATCCCTTTCAATATGTGTTGACATGACGGGTCATTGAAGGAAAAATCAGTAGATGGATTGTAATCCTCCAGGAATTTGACTTGGATTTTGTTTCTGTGAAATCAAAAAAGTCCCTGGTCTTTTCATAACTTGTTTCGGAACTTCCGATCGAATCAAGTGATGTTACGCCCAAAGAATCTCCTATTAAAGGAGATATTTTTTTATCACATATTTGGACCCCTGGTATGGAGATATACTAGTCTATCTCCATACTTTGAAGTGCCTTGCTTCTACTTCTTGCGATGGGCGTCGATGAATTTGCCATCAGGCATGAAACTATCTCCTACTCGATGACACTTTGTATCGTCAAGGCATAGATTTCATTCTTCATTGGTGCCTTATACACGAGGAAGTAGAACTCATTTTTAACGACTACCACACTGAAGCATGTGGTGGTCATTTGTGTGGGTTAGCAACAACCCAAAAGATTCTATGAGCCGGTTACTTTTGGCCTACATTAATCAAGGATTGCGTTGAGTCAGTCAAGAAGTTCCATCCATGTCAAATCTTCTCTCGAAACATGAGGGAACATCCTTCTCCCATGTTTCTCATCATCGTTGTTGGTCCCTTCACTAAGTGGGGGATTGATTTTACTACATGTTGCCTGGCTTCAGCCAGGGGGTATCGTTATATCATCGTAGCAGTAAACTACTTCACAAAGTGGGTCGAGGATATGCCAACATTTAATAATGATGGAGAAACAACAGATCTCTTCATTTTTAACCAGATAGTAGCAAGGTTCGACATCCCGAAGGAGATTTTCACTGACCATGGTAGTCACATCCAGAACAAAATGATGTCTGAGTTAAAATCAAATCTTGGCTTGAGGCAAGAACATTCATTACCCTACTACCCACAACAGAATGGTTAGGTGGAAGCTATGAATAAGTCCCTCAAGACTATTCTTCAGCGAACGATCAATTCTACCAAGTCAAATTGGAATTTGATGTTGTACTCAACATTATGGGCCTATCGAATGTTTGTAAAGAATGCCACCTGTTTCTCACCTTTTCAAATCATTTACGGGTTGGAAGAAATCTTACCTATTGAGTGCCAAATCATGTCTTTAAAGTTGGCAGTACAGTTACTTCCAGACATTTCACCGCTTGAGGAAAGCCTATTATATCTTGAGCAGCTTGATGGGAAAGGTCGTTATGTAGCTTTGGCCAACGAGGATCACAAGCAATAATTCAAGTGTCAATATGATCGGTTTGTTCATCCTCGTATTTTCTCTGAAGGTGATCTTGTCCTCGTCTATGACCAAGACAAGGATCCCTTAGGGGTAAGCAAGTTCAAACCCATGTGATTTGGACTTTTCATGGTGAAATAGGTCTTAAAGAAGGGTGCTTATCATCTGGTTGACTTTGAGGGAAATGTTTTGGCAGATCTTAGAAATGGGATCTACCTCAAGAAGTATTACTCTTAGGTTGGTCACCTGGGTGACTTTTTGTACATATGTATAGTTCTTATACAATTTTTTGTCTTTTTTGTTTTATGGATGTGTCATTATTTATGTCATATTTTTCACTATGGCAGATGTCAAATGAATCAGAGGTGTTCTTTAGGTTTGCGGATGACGATAGTCGACACACTTGGAGGCTTTCTTTCGCAATTTGGGTGATTTTCACGCCTCAAGTCCAGTTGCTATTTTCCGGAGGTATCTTTATAGGTCATGCCATAAACAATGTCATCGAGTACAGAGAAGTGATAGAGTTGCTTCATTACGCTTTGTCACATGGCATTTCTCACCTATGGGTCTACTTAGATGCTCAGCTAGTTGTGTCCCAGTTAAATGGAGTTTACCACATTTATGATCCTACTCTACACCACTATTTCCTTAGGGTACGTCTCTTAGAAATTTACATTGATTACATTACTTATATCCATGTTCCTAGAAGCTTAAATCAAATGGAATATACTCTAGCTAATCAAGTATTAGATTGGCATGTGGCACACACATAAAAAGAAGCACACCCATACACATGTACATACAATTGTAAAAAATGTGGTCCATAAGACATAAAGATGTGTGTGTGTGTGTGTGTGTGTGTGTGTGTGTGTGTGTGTGTGTGTCAAAAAGTGTAAGAGTACATAGGTGGGCATGTACGCCTCAAAAATAATATCCGGTATAAATCACAAGGCTTATGCCCTAAAAAATATACAAAAAGTTCCCTCGAAACATAACAAGTCCACCCTATCTAAGAACAAGGCCTATTGGCCCTGCCATAGAGAACAACGACATTGGCCAAATGCCGGAAAAGTTGGACCCAAGTCCATGGCACCTGTTAGCGATCAAAATGCACTAGTATTTTTTAGAGTGTTTTCATCACTCTCTATTTGATTTATTGTTTTCTTAATTCTTTCGGACAATGTCCTTAACCTTCAAATTATTCATCAAACTCTCGTTGATTACTTTTTCCCATAAATCCTTTGGCTTCATCCTCTTGACCTGCAAATAAATAAATCCTTATTGAACTCTGTCAAATCTTTATGATAAATTTGTCATAAAAACACTTTTATTATAAAAAAAAATGTTTTTATTAAATATATATATATATATATAAACAATGTTTTTCTAAACTATTTTGTAGTTTATGAATTATGTTTATTATATATATTTATTAAATAAAACAAAATAAAAAAGGATGTGTGCGCTTAAGTGTCTTACTTCTAAATTCCCTCAAACCTAAGCTATATCACTTATGCCAATTCTGAGTCATGTTTACATGTCATACCATCCTACATGCTAGTTGTGCATTCAACTCATAGTCAAGCCATAAATTAAACCAACATTCCAGTTGTTCGGTGCTCAGTGAAATTGAAAATGCCTGATTTGCAGGACACATGCGCAGGTGCCATGATGAGATGTCAATGCAGTGTTGTTTAAATATTCTACATGTGTTGAAGAACTAAATGTATCCATGATATATATGATTATGTTCCCCATTTCTTTCCCATTCCACTGTTTTCATGCATGGATGTGCAGAGTGCAGTGCGCTGCCAAATCTCCTGGGAACTGCATTTTCTCCTAGGCACGACCAACTCTCCTGGGCAATATGTATTCCATAGTGAGCTACCTAAATTCGCTACTGAATTTCTGGCAAATATGAAATTTGTGTAGAGATACACCAGAATGGCGCTACCTATTGGCACCTAGAATCAACGAGTTCAAATTCATTACTCTTTTAGGTGGCTGATGATGTGGAGAATGGATGAGATAATAGTTGGCAACATGATAACAACTTACCACCTCTACAAAACACTTGGCATGAAAAAGGAGGCGCATCAATGAAGATCAAGGGAAGAAATGTCATTTAAATATTGTTGGATCAGTTACTAGCATGTTTCCTTTTTTATAGCAGTTTGGTTATAACTGCTAGCATAAGTGTTCAATTGAAAAAGGTTGTTAGAGAAACCGAAGTGAGGAAAGCCAGATTGCACCTCAAGCTGTGGCCTTTCCTTTTTATTATAAATCCATGTTCCAAAGGAGGGAAGAAGGTTGGAATGGTTGAGTTGAGCCTCCCGAATTGTAATATTTTTGACTCAGTAGATTGTTCTTTGGTTATGTATTGGACCTGAGAATTTTTTATTAATGGAAGTCAACTTCTCTTCATTTCATTATTTCTTCTTACTCTGAATGCTCATTAATGGAGGATCCTTGTGAGATGTTATAGCTGTATTATAATGGATGTTTTTATTATGATGCTACTATAGATGATTTCAGGGTTTTAAAGTTTAGTTTCAAGAGGATATTGTGATTGATCTCTTTCTTCACCTAGATGCTAGAAGGTCTGATGCTTATAGAAGACTTTCTCATTCTTCTTACCAAGTCTTCCCTCTACTCATATTTATCCTTAAACAACTAAATGAAGATAATCAAGACCTCATTTTCTTGTGCATGCTAGCCCAAATTTCTGAGTTAAAGCCTTATTATTCGGAGTCTTGTCCATTTAACCTTTAAAAACTCATTTACATTTACAAATGTTTTGATGTTACCAAGCTCACCGGATTACAATCTAGGGTGACTTTTGGAGTGATAACATTAATGGGGTCGTTGCTGGGGACATATTTGAGCATATTGAAGATTTCCCCGGGAAGAATGACATAGATCCAGCTCTTGATGGTAGACAAGAAAGGGATATAGAAAATTGACTGTAATCATCTACCTGGTGACTCCACAATCAAAGACTCCACTGGGGAGGGTCATGTTGACAAAAATATGACCAGGTATCAGTTTATGAGTCTTCTTCATGAGCTGTTGTTGCTTTTTATCAGCTCATTTTTACGTTTTCCTTCACGTATTAAAAGGATCATCTTTTGTTTTGTATATTCGGATGGTCATCAATCTTCTATTATATATCCATCCTTGGAAGAAGAAGACCTGCCTTATGCCTATGTTGTAGATGTTGATTTGATACCTTCACCTCGACCTATTCACAAGGATGAACTCTATATCGAAATCCCTCATGAAATTTATCAACCTTGTAAACTTGAGGAGGTTGGAACCGATTCACATCCTTCTCAAATCTCATCACCTTTTGTTGTTACTTTTGAACCTTGCCAACAGCTTGGTAAACCTTAGATTCAGCCCACTTATTTTCAAACTAGAATCAGAGACAAGATGTTTAAACCTTTAAGGACTCCATATCACCTTTATCCTTATCCGCTTGATTTCTTTGAGTATCTTCCTCGTTTTTATGGAGAAGAGCATGCTACAAATGAGAGGCATTTGGAGGCCTTTGAGAACTTTGTTGTTCAGTTTGAGATAGGTCATGATGATGTTACCATGAGGTTGTTCTCCAAATCCTTATTTGGAGATGTTGTTGTGTGGTTTAAGGGTTTGGGAGCCTATTCCATTGGTTCTTGCATCGAATTGTGCAATTCATTTTTAAAGTGTTGGGGTGAGAACAAGTCATTTGATCAGTACCTATATGAGTTCACTACTTTGAGAAGGGGAAACAATGAAGTTATGTATGCTTTTAATCGAAGGTTTTACAACTTGTATTACAGCCTACCCCTAGAGATTAAACCTTCTGAGACTGCTTCCATGGTGTATTACATAGTGTCTCAACACTCTGACCTTGTTTTGTATCTTAGGGAAAAGAAAATCTACATCTTTATCACAGTTATTCATGGATGCTGAGGAAGTGGAGGAGAACCTCCGAGCTTGTGGCAAGATCCAAAGTCAGTATCATGTCAACTCTAAACATGAGGTAGATTTTATTTTCTGTCCCTATGAAGAAAAGACAGTGGACGATTTGGTCCTCAAAGCATGTACCTTTGACAACCTTTCCTCTAAGGAACTCACTGTCTCAAACATTGACCAAGAGTAGCTTTTTGTTGACAAACACTTTGGTAATAGATACTTTGCTATTAGAGAGCATCCTGAAACAAGACATTATGAATGTCAAGACTCAAAGGTTTGTCATGGACAACCTATTTTTGATGGAAATACCAGTGATGGTGATGAACATAATTTTTCTATGATTTGTTTGGAACCTCTTAGCACTATTCATGTATATGATGATTATGATCCTGATCCTTGTAAATGCTATGGAGGCGTTGAAAGGGATTTTCATATAAATCTAATCTCTTATCCATCACCAACAAATGATCAACCTTGTCTTAATAAAAACCATGTGCATGAGCAAGCAGAATGTCAGTATGGCTCAGATTTTGAGCAGGAAGATAATCGATGTGAAACTGATTTGGAACAGCAAAAAGCATATGAGCTTATTTTAGATTTGGATTTGAATTCTTCAACATTGGTAGAATATTCTAGAGATAGGTATGAATGTGAATTTTATGATCAGTTTGCAGACCCAGTTGATCCTATGACAACCAGTGATTTCATAGGCAATTATATGTTCTTAGTTGATGTTAATTCATATGATTTTAATATTTTTTTAACATCATCCCCTGAGCAATATTCTAAAGAAGAAGTCGTAGTTTTTGATGATCATAATTTTCTCTCAAGAGAACCAGAAAGTCATCAGTCTTGCATCATAGAGGAAGTCATGGTTGACTAGGTGTTTTCCTTAGATCAACATGTTTATGAGCTCAGTTTCAACGACCCAGCGGGAGCCTTCATGGAATCCTACATTTCAGAGAACTTAAAATTTTCAGATTTCCTTAACTCATAAATGTTTCCTGGTGGGTATGGTTTCTTGAACGAGTTTTTATCACTGTTGTTACATTTCAAACATCATTTATTGATAGGTGGTATGGATGATATTATTTTAGTATTTAAATTTCTTGGATGGATATTATGGAAATCATCATTTACCTAACCCATGGAAGATATGGTTAGAGTAGAGTAGTGTAGGAAATAAGCTCACTACCTGAGCATTTCTTTTCCTTCAGTTTGCAGAAATAATAGTCAGTTTGTGTGAATAAAGTAAATCCTTGAGAATTTGTGGAGAATGGTTTATTGTTGACTCCATAGCCCAATATAAAAGGCGACTAGAACTACTAGGTTCTTCGAGCCTCGCAGGGAGGTCTCCATCCTAGTTGGAGCCAAATGTTAGCGATCAAAATGCACTGGTATTTTTTAGAGTGTTTTCATCACTCTCTACTTGATTTATTGTTTTCTTAAGTCTTTTGGCCAATGTCATTAACCTTCAGATTATTCATCAAGCTCTTGTTGATTACTTTTTCCCAGAAATCTTTTGGCTTCATCCTCTTGACCTACAAATATATGGTTAGAAATACTTATTGAAGTCTGTCAAATCTTTAAGATAAGTTTGTCATAAAAACACTTTTATTATAAAAAACAATGTTTTTATTATATATATATATACAATTTTTTTCTAAACTATTTTGTGGTTTATGAATTATGTCTATTATATATATTTATTAAATGAAAAAAAAAAGGGTGTGTGCGCTTAAGTGTCTTACTTCTAAATTCCCTCAAACCCAAGCTATATCACATATGCAAATTCTGAGTCATGTTTACATGTCATACCATCTTATATGCTAGTTGGTCATTCAACTCAAAGTCAAGCCATAAATTAATACAACATTCCAGTTGTTTGATGCTCAGTGAAATTGAAAATGCCTGATTTGCAGGACGCATGCGTAGGTGCCATGATGAGATGTCAATGCAGTGGTGTTTAAAGATTCTACAGGTGTTCAAGAACTAAATGTATCCGTGATATATATGATTATGTTCCCCATTTCTCTCTCGTTCCACTGTTTTCATGCATGGATGTGCAGAGTGCAGTGCGCTGCCAAATCTCCAGGGCATTGTGTTTTCTTCTAGGCACTACCAAATCTCTTGGGCATTGTGTATTCCACAGTGAGCTACCTAAATTCGCTACCAAATTTCTGGCAAAGGAAAAATTTGCACAGAGATAAACTAGAATGGCATTACCTATTGGCACCTGGAATCAAGGAGTTTGAATTCATTACTCTTTTAGGTGGTTGATGATGTGGAGAATGGCTAACATAGTAGTTGGAAGCATGATAACAACTTACCATCTCTACAGGATACTTGGCATGCAAAAGGAGGCACATCAATGAAGATAAAGGGAGGAAGTGTCATTTAAATATTGTCGGATCAGTTACCAGCATGTTTCCTTTTTTATAGCAGTTTGGTTATAACTGCTAGCATAGGTGTTCAATTGAAAAATGTTGTTGGAGAATCTGAAGTGAGGAAGGCAAGCTCACACCTCTAACTGTGGCCTTTCCTTTCTATTATAAATCCATGTTCCAAAGGAGGGAAGAAGGTTGGAATGGTTGAGTTGAGGGTCCCGAATTGTAATATTTTTGACTCAGTAGATTGTGCTCTGATTATTTATTGGACCTGAGAATTTTTTATTAATGGAAGTCAGCTTCTCTTAATTTCCTTATTTATTCTTACTCTGAATGCTCTTTAATGGAGGATCCTTGTGAGATGTTATAACTGTATTATAATGGATGTTTGATTATCATGCTACTGTAAATGCTTTCACGGTTTTAAAGTTTAGTTTCAAGAGGACCTTGTGACTGATCTCTTTCTTCACCTAGATGCTAGAATGCCTGATGCTTATATCATGCTTGTTCATTCTTCTTACCAAGTCTTCCCTCTACTCATATTTATCCTTAAACAACTGAATGAAGTTAATCAAGACCTCATTTTCCTGTGCATGCTAGCCCAGATTTCTGAGTTAAAGCTTTATTATTCAGAGTCTTGTCCATTTAACCTTTAAAATCTCATTTACATTTACAAATATTTTGATGTTACTAAGCTCACCTGATTACAGTCTAGGGTGACTTTTGGAGTAATAACAACACCCCAACTACATGAGGCTACATAGATAGCGGGATATCCTCGATCTCATCCATAGGAACTGTGTGAGTGAGCATGGTGAGGTTCTGCTCCACCCGTCTCAAAACTCTCTCAACCTCTCCGGCTAGAGGTCCCCCTGTGGCTGTTGGTTTGTTGGCTGATGTTGGTGCCGCCTCTGGTCAAAGACGTCACCAAGTCCTCACTAAGTCTGTCGGGCGCACTGGTCCCACGTCTATACATAACAAATACATAGATGTCAATACTCTAATGCATATAAAAATGATATATATAAAAGAAATTAAAAAATAAATTAAATTAAAAAACATGTACCTATATCTCCTCACTCCTCTCTAGGAGGTACAGGCATGTATGAATCTCTGGAGAAGTTGATCCCAGCATAGGGGTAGTCCTCTATCGCTAGAATATGTCATGCCCACCAGTCGAAAAAAAATTCATCGAAGGCCTCTATGGTCCTTCCTCGCCACTGTAGTGGAAGCAATGTTTCCCATCTACATATTGTTGGGAAGGAGGCCACATGCCCCCATACTGTCTCTCTTGGACTTAGACTAGGCACCCTCTCGAAGAAGAATGAGTTGAGGATGGTGCCAAACCCGAAGTTTTTGTTTCTACTCTCTCGACACTCTATCAGTTGCCTCTTCATACAAGTGAGCATGGTCATTCTCCAGTCGTAAATACGTGCATCCAGGCACTGAATTGCACAATACATGTGCACTCGGGAAGCCTAGTGTAGGGTCGCGGATCCAATGATCCACCCAATAAGCAATAGGATCACATTTAGTGACAAGTTAGTGATCTTGTTGATGGGCACTTGAGAACCTACTTTCTCAGTGCCAACCTCACAATGCATCTCGATGTAGTATGCAATGTTGAAGGGCCCAAGGGGAAAAGTGTGCAGATTGACTAGTTCCCTTCTCCTCGAGAGGCCAGTCAAGAAGTATATGTCCTCCTTTTTTGGAGTCAATGACTACCCCTCTATCATAAACACCTCTGTGTCTGGATGCTAGTAATCCATTAGGGTTTTTAGTAACCTGGGTTGTGCCCTCATAAGTGGACACCAAAAGAACTTCCACAACCCATAATGTTTCAATGAATAAATGGAAACAGGGTCCTCATCGACCAAGATATCAATATCCTCGTGTTCCCTCTCCCTCCAGTGGACATACATCTTGTTTCATGACAGTTCAAAGGGGAGTTAGCTCTTGCATATTTATTTTTCCCATGCTTTTGAGGGTGTACACGGGTTTTTTTGGACGTAGTCACATATGTACACAGGCAGACTATTTTATGCCCAAGTACATGCATGGGTTTTCCTTGAATAGCCTGCATACACATATGGATGCCCTTTTTTAGGAGGGCATGACCCCACAAATAAAAATAATGCATAAAGGAGGAATGGAGATGCAGGAGGGATGAGTTTATACTTACTTGGTCTGAGTGGAAGTTCATTTCTCCCTCTGAAGCTCCCAGAATCAATTTCTTTAGAAAAGGGGTCTTTTTTACCTTCTGGTTAATTTTCAAATTTTAATGGTGAAAATGAGCTATCAACTTCTATTTATAGACTTTTTTGGCCCTTTTTGCCACCTTTTTGACCCCCTTTGTCATTTTTTCTAGCCTGGAAATCATTTAATTTCATTCTTGAGTTTCTTATAAGATATTACGATACACTTTGTCTTTTGGTTTGGTAACTTTTTGGGAGATGTGTTAGTTTTAAAGGTCCTTTGGTAAAAGTCATTTTTTCCAACATTTTGCATATAAGTTAGGATTTCACCTCCACTTTCTGCATCTCGTTGTCTTTTCCTCTTTTCCATGGGATCAATCCCACCGAAGTGTGACACAAAACTATCATTACTCTTTAGAAGTGTCATGATTATGTGGTAGAGGCTACCTTTACATGGATGCCTTAGATAGATCCTTGTTGTTTTTTTACATCCATGTTGTCTATAATGACTTTAGGCTCGGGATTCCTTGTTAGTCCTATCATGATTATGAGATTGAGCCTCATTCATCTGATGCACCATCACTCTTTGCCTCACCCTCAGAACTCCCAAAATGAGCACGCTTTGTCGTCTTTCAATCTCGCTTTGAAATCCGAAAGAAACATCTGACGAGATTACATTTATGATTTTCAATCTTGTCTGGATTAACTAAGAAAAGTAACCCCTTGGAGTCTTCTTTAAGCTATTTTCCAGACTCTCTAAACATGAAAAGATTAACGAGCGATTGTGTTGTCCTTCACGCTCGCCAAACTCAAATTTGAAGGCACATATTTCCGGTGGTAGTTTACCCCTTTTTCGGTCTGGATGCTCAATTTTATGAAAAAAGGTATACTATAGGAACTTTGGTCTGCTAGAAGATTATTCTTAGGTATAGATTTAACCCTTTTTTAGGCCTAAGGGACTAAGTTTACAAAAAAGGAACCCCCACGGAGTCCATAGTTAAGCTCTTTTCAGACTCCCTAAAATTGAAAAGATCGTCCAGTGACCTTGTTCCTTCATACTCATTAAATTGGTCTAGAAGAACATCTACTGGCATGAGTTTACCCCTTTTTTCATCCTGTGGATTATGGAAGAAAAAGGTACGCCTCGGGAGATTTGTCTCACCGAGAGAGTTCTCCTCAGTAAATTTTTTACTTTTTCGAGCTAAGGGGACTAAATCCAAAAAAAGGTTGTGAGTCCATAGTTAAGCTCTTTTCAGACTCCTTAAAATTGAAAATATTTCTGAGTGATCTTGTCTTTCTCACACTCGTTAAAACGGTTTTGAATAGACGTCTTTTTGGTCCTAGTTTACCCCTTTTTTGAACCGACTAGACTATCTCCGAAAAAGGTACCCCTTGGAGTCTTCTTTTACATTTTTTCAGACTCTCTAAATGTGAAAAAAATACCGAGCTTACCTTCTCTAGGCTCGTTAAAAATTACATTGAAGGGGGTTTTGTGTCTTGCTAATCGCATTTTCATCTTTTCATCTTTGTCCTAATGTCAGCTCCATGTTGTTCTCAACTGAACCTCTGAAGCATGACTTATATGCAAGCCTTGTAGCACTTTGCCTCTGCAACCTGACACCTTGACTCATGGAGGAATTTTCCTCGAGTGTCCTTTTCCTGCACATGTCTCCTTGCTATGACCATTAGTCTGTTCCTTGCACCTGGAACTAGTATACTTGCTTGCAACATTATGCAGGAGCATTGCAAGCTAGCACAAGTGGAGGATAGATAGATATGCACCAGCGTGCATTTTGAAGATGTTTTGAATTTGAAAAGATGAAGCATTAATGTAATATCTAAAAAGATGTAATTGTTCTTAAATGTTTGGGGATTGTAATGCAGATCTTGAGTGTTTGAGACCATCTTCTAGTTGGAGGCATTTATTGTAATGAATGTAAAGTAGATGTAGGATTTAATTTAATTAGATATCTAGAAGTTGTAGGAAGAAAAACTCTAGAAATCTCCCTCGTATGTATTGTATTGTATTCATTATTCACGCAAGGAGTTAGAAGTTGTAGAGAAAGAGAGCATAGGAGGGCATAGAAGAGAAGAGATTGTAGAATTTGTATAGGAAGATAGTTGTTGCTATTGAATCCATGTACAAAAGCACTTGAATTGATATAAGAATGATTTGATCCAATTTCATGGTGTATCATGGTCATTGTTTGTATTTATTGAATGGTATGTTTACAATTTGCTTGTATACTCTATTATGATTTTGTTTCACTGTTGTGTATGTATCTATGATTTCATGTTGAATGTATGAAGTCCGTAAGAGGAAGAGTATGAGTTTCAATTGTTTATCATCCTAAGAATTTCTGGAAGGAGTGCAGTGAAAGTCCGCAAGGAGTGCGTCGACAAGGTTCTGAGTTTTATCTCAGAAAAGCTCAGGAGGGATACCATTATTATTATACAAATAGAAGTAAAAGAATAACACTAATACATGCAAGGTGTGCACAGGCTAGGTCGAAGTCTTAGAATTTTCCAACCAAGTGAGTGTTGAAGGATTTCTATCGCAAGGAGTGCGCAGAGGTGGAAGGACGAGGTTTGGAGTCACCTCGCAAAAATCAAGATCAAAAGGTTGATGTCGAGTTATCTGGACAGGAGCATTGAGAACCTGAACAGACGATGGGAACTCTTGGAGGGTGAATTGTCGATACTCATGGACTGTTAGATCCAGTGGAGTTGTAGGGAGGATAAAGGTTGATTGTCTTTGAACACTCGCAAGCTCAAGAGGATTAGTAGCCATCAAATCTGGGTCAACAAGAATCGTTGATATTGTGATTTTGAATTTTGAAATTTCGAGAGTTGGAGTGTGGAGGAAGTGGTGATTCAAATATCTCAGACTTTGAAATCTCGATACGTGAAACCCGGATGAAATCTGGACCATCATCTCGTGGGAGGTTAAGGACTGTTAATCAGTGGAGAGGAATTCGTCAGTCTGGACTTCGAAAAAAGAGGAAGAGTTGCATTGCAGCTTCATAAGTCGCGAAATATGAAATACCTTTTTCGGATTGAGTCTGTGGTCATGTTAGTGGTCATGTGGAATAGGAGGTTCACACATAGTGCTTGTTCACCCGAGCATGACTTATAAAAGGAGACATATGGATATATGTGTTGAAGGTTCCAATGGGAACTAAGGGATCCATTTCAGCTCAGGAGAATTGAATATCCATAGACTGGGAGGTCAAGCAGACCCTGTCTGATCTAAAAATGAAGAAGACTTAAATATTTGCAAGTAAAATTTATGTGTTAAAATGAAAATGGATCAACTTTGCAACACAAGTTTAACAGGATTTACTCATTCAGGATGCATATAAATAGCAGCAAAATCAGTGGATAGAAAACACATAACACAACAAATGATAAAGGAGTTCACCCCTCTCTTGGGCTACATCTCCTGGTCCAACTTCCAATGGATCATTTGTATTATTTTCTCAAAGTGTTAAAAAATGTTCTTTACAATGCTCAAAAGTCCAAATAGACTGCTCCAATGGCTTCAGAACATCCAAAAACCCCTAGCTGGGCTTTTTTAGCACCATTTGACAAAAAATTGAAGAAGATAGGCTTCCTGGAAGTCCCCCCTTCAAGCTTGCTATCTTTCCATCTGCAAAACGCACCCCTGTTGGCTCAACCTAGCCCACACGCATTTTAAAGCATAAAAACTTGGCACCGGGTGCAACCGCACAACCTGTACGAATTGTCGAACGGTTACACATCAGCCTTTAACTACCAAGGCCCATGGGCACATGGTCACCACATGAACGCACACAATACACAACAGGGCTAAAGATTCAAACCGTATGCAAAACCATAAGGTTAAACCCACGCGCATACACGTTGTTCATATGTTATCTCAAAATGCACACATTTCAAATGGTTACAACATATATTACGGTGGGTCTAACCACCCATAGCATCAGTCGTATGCAATATAATATATAACCATGGGTCGGGGCTTATCCCTAGCTCGGTTCATGCCCCAATACACATTTTTGCAAAATTAAATATATTACAATGCATATATATGTTAAGTAACATGTGTGGGCATGCCGGTTGGGTGGCCCTTCCCAAGGCTTTACCCTGCCCGGAGGTCACAGGGTCGACTCTTGCCAAGTGCAAAGATTTTAATCCAATAAACAGGTGACATGTGGTGGCCATTGATTGGGCCACGTGTCGCCATCCCATTCACTGTCAACAAGCCATGTCACATGCCAACTTTCCCAATAACTGCCTATCACATGTCGTACAACCTGCTACATGTCATATGACCTGCCACGTCAGTGTTCGTACAGACTGTACGGACTGTACAGTCAACACCCTTTTTTTTTGCCTATTTGTAAATTTGAACAGAACGCAATATCTCTCACTCTCGATGTTGGTTTGAACCCAAATGAGTTGTGTTGGGTTTGTAACAATGAGACCTATGATCTCGTTTGATTTGAAGTGATTTCGAACACTTTCAATGTTTGAGCAAAATTTGATCCCTTGGATCACACCTCCCCATTGGAAAGATTTTGGACCTCCAAAATACTATTTTCAGTCTATTTGAAGATGAGGGTATAGTTCCCTCACACTTCCAACCTCAATCCACTTGGCTTTGCTTGGATTTGTACCTTTAATACCAACTCTAAGATACTCCACATTTCCTCATTTTGAATTTCGCATTCTCCTGTCAAGGATGGTGTCTTCATGCAGTTCTGTAAGATATTCTGGGGAAAAATCATCTATAGAAGGAATCTGAACATGTTGTCCTTGATCATCAATCAAAGGAGGCTCATACAATTTCAAATTCTCAACATTAACAATTGCATACATTTTAATGCATGCAATACCAATGCATACAATTCCTTATCATAAGTAGGATAATTAATCATGGCACCATTAAAAGTTTCGAAATGAAAACAAATGGGCTTACCATGCTGTAGCAAAACTGCTCCCATTGCATAATTGCTTGCATCTATTTGGATTTCAAAAGGTTGTCTTAAATTTGGAAGTGCAAGAACTGGCGCTGCACTGATCTTCTCTTTCAAAGTATCAAAATCCTTTTGTTGCTTGCCTCCCCATTGAAAAACTTGCTTGACACTTGTCACTGCATGTAATGGAGCTGCAATGGAAGAAAAGTTAGCAATAAACTTTCTTCAATATTGGGTTGCTCCCAAAAAACTTCTTACCTCTGTCACATTGCTTGGCTTGGGCCATTCCAATATGACTTTGACCTTGGAGGGATCAATTTTTAATTCGCCTCCACCAACAATATGCCCTAAGTAAATAAGTGAAGTCTTTCCAAATTCACATTTGGACATCTTCAAAAACAACTTTTCCTTTCTCAAAACATCCAAAACTTGTTTCACATGTTTAACATGCTCTTCAGAAGATTTGCTAAAGATCAAAATATCATCCAAGTAGACAATAAAACAATCATCAAGAAAAGGCCTTAAGACATCATTCATAACTCTCATGAAAGTAGCAGGTGCATTGCAAAGTCCAAAAGGAATTACCATCCATTCAAACAAACCTTTCTTACTTTTGAAAGATGTATTCCATCTGTCTCCCTCGGCAATCCTGATCTGATGATATCCGCTTCTCAAATCTAACTTAGTAAAATATTTAGCATCTTTCAATTGATCAAGAAAATCATTGATTCTAGGAAGAGGATAACGATTCTTTACTGTAATTTTGTTCAAAGCCCTGAAATCAACA